>VZTY01015134.1:7721-154218 GCA_013400935.1 Turnix velox
CCCCTGCATTTCCCTGGAATCCATGTCTTTTGAAATCTAGCTTCATGTTAGCTGACCTTAGTGATTCTAGGGGCATGTCTGTGGCTGGGATGTCTTCTGCTGCTGTACCAACATGGTTTCTGCAGAAGGAGTAAAGACCTTAGGGTGGGGAAGTATGTGTTATTTCCTATGATTTCACATGACTGTTGTAACACGTTAATTTTGAGTTTGCCCTAACAGAAGCTCTCTGCAAGCCTGAATGGTAGTTCAGTTCTCATTATTTTTTTTTTTTTAATGAAAGTATCTGCTGAAAAAAAGTCCTGGAGAGATGGTGTCTGAGTCTTTAAGTATTATCAGCTGTACTGGCAGAAACTTGATAACCGGATATGTGCACATCACCTGCCTTCTGGATTTTCTTGAGTATTTTTTGGGGAGGGAGAGGGTGTATGAAACTCCTTCCATCTGAGCAATGTCTGGTGATGGAAAAAGCACCCATTTTTATATTGGGCCACTAGGAAGGAGGAAGCTATGGGTCAGCAGGTGGTCCTGTGAGCTGCTACCACAGGGCTCTTGGTAGAGCTCTTAGATTGGCCCCCATGAGTCAGAAGCAGGCTCACAGCAGGAGTCAGTACTGTGCTTGATGTGCTGTATGTGGGAAATGGACTTGGTAGCTCCCTTTCTGTCAAAATTTTGGTGACATGTTATGTTCAATCCTAGCTATAAATCAGGAGGGCAAGAGGGCTTATATTAGAGAAGAAGCCAGACTGACAATTTTAAGGTAGCATTGGGGCATAAATGTCAGTGCAGAGCAACCTAGAGTCATAAACAGAATATAGGTTGAGGAGCTGGAGCATCTGTTCCATGCAAAAGTTTCAAGTGTTAAGTCTGCATTTTCAGCCTTGTTTTTTTAGTGACACCCACTGAGCTCCACTGAAGTTCTGAGCTTGGCCAGTTGGGTTGTGCTGGATTTAGATGTTTCTGATAGTCTGAACTGATACAAGTAAGTCTTCATTGCTAATAATTAATGAAAATAAATACAGGATTAATCCAACTTTTAATTCTTGAAGTCTACTCATTATGTCAGCAGTGTATTGATATGACAAGTTCTGTCTTTAGAGCTGGGGTTTCCCACTCTCAAATATGTCAGGTGTGTCTGTCTGGTTTTTGAGCTCCTTTGAGATGATACAGCCTGAAAAATCTTTCAAGGTAACAGCTTGAATCAGGCCCCAAGTGAGAAAGGTTTACAGGAATTACCTCCAATACCACCAGTGGGGGAAAAATGCCAGGAGGCTGGAGCTGTATGATATCCTGCCTCCAGATTGAGACCTACCAAAGGAAAAAAAAAAAAAAAGGCTTTAGAGAAGCTCCTGCTGATTTGGTAGCTAGTTCTCATCAAAAAACCTAGGAGTTGGATTCTGATGTCCCCATTTTGATGTAGCAGTGATATTGCCCAATTCTTATCCAAGGCAAACCTAGCAGCCATAGCAAAAGATGTTTTGCTTCATCTTTATTTTGAGCAGCTAAATCTGAAATGAGCACCAGAAATCCCAGTTTTCATTCCCAAGGTGTCAAACTTGTTTGCACTGTAGAGCATCCATGGGTTGCTTCTTAAATGGGATTGGTATTTTCATACACCTCAACCAGAGTGTTGGGAGTGAGAGGAAATATCCCTTTTCCTCCTGGAGGCAAGAAACTGAAAGTGGCTGTAGTCTTGCTGTAAGTATATGACTAGGTTGAGAGCGGATGGATTTTGATGCTATTGACATTATCTGACTGTTTTACACTATCAACAATTGATTTTGTTTACAGGTGGATGCAAGTTCTTCATGTTAAAAAGGGTGAATATGGCCAATATTACATTTATTTGACTTTGCTGCCTGATAGCCAAATTGCATTTTGAATCTCCTGCTCTAAAATTGGGTTTCTCTCCAGGGTAGTTCTTTAAATACAGAAACTGTGAAATTATGAATCCACCAACAACTGACTGGAAAGGAAAAAAAAAAAAAAGGGACACTGTGTCATTTGTGTATATCTTTACAGTTCAATCCGTTTCCTGAAGCCACCTCTGGAAGAGATGAACCTAGTTTCTTTTTCTCCATCTCTCTGTGTTAGCTGGATCTATTCATCACAGCTTATCTGATGAAAAAGGGGAAAGATCTAGTTATTCTTGTGGCTGGTTTATGAAAGATAGTTCCCCAGAAAGGGTTTTTAAACATCTTTAAGAATGTTTTACATCTAGGCTTTTAAGTGTCATTGCCATTAGGAAGCAATCCTGCTCTTTACAGGCATCTTTTCTGGCATTCTTACCCTGTCCCCTGTTGTGTAAACTAGCATTTACACAGGAGCACAGTTAGGCAGATCAAGGAAGTAATCTGACTGCAAACTAATCCAGCTGAAAGCGCTGCTATTTTTCAGGCATGTATGCAAGTGATAGCACAAAGTGGTGGGAAAGTATGGGCTCTGTGTGGTGAAGGAAGCTGGCACACAGATTGACTTACTGTCATCCTGGAAGTATGCCTTTAGCATTTCTCTAGGCCCTTGGGTGAAAGTCACCTTTAATTAAGTATGTTTTACTGGAGTGCTCTCCAACATAGCTGCTCTGCTGCAGGATGGGACGTTGGATTTCTTAACTGAGCTATCTAGTTAAGCAGGTAGCAGCATATTCTTGGGATCACACAGTGGTTATAGACATGAAGCTGTTTCATGGTTTTAAGCAGTCAGCTTCCCTTCATTGCCATGTGGTGGTGATCTTGGTCATTGTCTTTAAAGAGCTTTGGATTTCCCCTGCTGGAGATAAGTGGCAGATAAATTAACAAGGAGTATTTCGGCACAGTATCTTTGATGGCCCTTTGCAGTTCTATGTTGTTTTTCTGACTACCCACATGGTGGGGGCATTTGGGCTTGTCCTGGTATTCCATTTCATATGTAAACGTTTCTACCATACCAGGGTCAGCTAATAAACAGCACACCATATTTTGCTAAGGATGACTTTGACAAAATGCAACAGATTTCAGGGTAGCATGCTGCAGTTTTCTCCATTTGAATCATTGCTCAGCTGTCATATTTAGGAATTTTTCCTGTCACATCCTTACCACAGTAATCAAAGGCTTGGTTGTGGTCTTTCTGCTTTCCCTATGTTCCTGTGCATCAGCTCTCTGAACAGGCCATTCTTGATACCTTTCACTGTGGTGTGTCTGGTTGAAGTGTAGTCCTTTAATCTCTGTCCATCTTGAGACTCCAGGTCTTTGAGCAAAGGCTCTTCTGTGTGGAATATTGATTTGTTTCATGCTTTTAATAAGTCTTGTATGCTTATTTGCTGCTAAATGGATGGTTGGAAAATAATGGGTGTTTATGCTTGCTAAGGTGAGGGGTGTCATGGTAGGCTGCATCCCTCGAAGACTCAAGGATTTTGCAGTTGAAGGGAACTGAGTGCTGGCATTGCTTCTTCAGCAGAGTTGTGGTACCTGCCCTGTAAGTATATATTCTCTGGTCCTGACTGTATGTCACCCAGAACATAAACATAAATACCTAAAGTTATGTGACCTTTTATTATGCAAAAGACAACAAAACAGGAATTCACCTGAATTAACTGATAAAGAATTAACTATCCTGTGTATGAACATGCTCTCTCTCTAGCCTATAACTAGCATCTCATTGATTGCATGCTGACAAGCATGTAGGTAAATGCATATTCTCTGTAAGGACAACTTGCAAAACAATTTGCTTAAATATGTTAAATAAAGTTTGGTTTTGCTCCAGTTGTCTGTGTCCAGTACTACAAACTCTTATTTACTGAATCACTGGAAGTCATACATCTTCGTGTTCCTCAGCTTAAGTTTTTATGGTTTTCTCCACAGCAAAACAGAAGAGGAAAATGTAAAATCCAGATTATCATGTTTTTTCAAATCGTAGTTAGCTAAGATGAGAAGGAAAACTTGAGTAAAGCAAGGTTTTTCTAATATTTTTGAGAATTTGACTATTTAGAATGAGATAAAGGGAACTGATGTGTTCATGGTGTTTTGTATGTACAGGTCATTGACACACACTGAAAGTGCATGCTGGAGATATGTAGAGTAGCTGTTGCTTTAGATGTGTATAAATGTTCAGCCTTTGTTGTTTAGTTTGTAATCTTAATTTCTTAACAGTTGATCTTTGTCTTTTTTATTGAACTGATGATCTTACTGCTCATTACTAAATGGATGACTTTGTATTGTAATGTTGCTCGACAAAACCTGGCACATCTTGATGCAAGCTGGTTGTTTGGGGTTTTTTTAGATTGACATCTGTAGATAGCATTACTTCTGTGAGCTGTTTTCAGGTATGGACTAGTGTAGTATCTATTCACAAAAAAAAATGCAGTTTGGCTTTTTTTTTTTTCCTGTGATAGGTGATGCAGAAAGCAACAGAGAAGAAAACCCATCAAATTGATTTTTTTTTTTTTTATATATATAAACTGTTACAACATCACACTAGTGGCAGTAGGGAATGTTGGTCAGTGCTGGGATTTTGCATAGCTCTGAACACATTTCAGTGGGCAGGGGACTTCCAGCTAGCACAGTCATAGAGTTTCCACCACCTGCATGAGTGTCTTGACAACTAACTATGCTCTGTTGCAAGACACTGTGTTGGACTGTGTGTACGTAATGTTTCCACACTCAACCTGTGAGGGGTGGGGAAAAAGAAGGTAGCAGACTGATTTGTGAGTCAGTTTATTTTGGAGGTGTGAAGGAACATAAAAAGATAAAGCTTGGGGAATGAAATGTTTGGCATTGGTTTTCATTGGAATCATCCTGTTCATCACTCATATTGTGAGGTAAAGGGGGGGAAATATCCATTACTGTAGCAAACCTAAAGAGAAAATATTTCTATTACAGTTATTGAGCAGTTCTAATTGACCTGCCAGGTAAATTTGAATTGAAATTCATGCCTTACTGTAACAGCATTTCCCTTACTGTAGCCTATGAGAGATAGGCAACTTGCATTGTGTTTATCCCTAATCTGTCTGCTATCTAATGACTTTTGTCAGAAATTCTTACTACTATTAATTCAGTATTAAACTTAGCAGTTATCTGTCAGCTAAAAAATTTATAAAGCTCAGTCAATTAATGATTCTCCCATAAATAAAGCTTTCTTATTCCTCTCGCCTTAGAGCAGCAAATAGACAGGACTCCTGTTATGGCCTGACAGAGTGACTATTATAAACCAGAGAAGGAAGTTGGTCGATGACTTTGAGACCTCATAGCTGAAGGTTCTTCTGAGTTTTGGGGGACTTTGTTCTTGCCCAGGAGGAACTAGCTATTGAACTTCTCCACTTGTCTTCTCTTAGGAGTGGTGCTGTGACATGCTGAGAGAGGCATGTGCTGCTGGATGGCAGCTCATCATGGCAGGTGACCTGTGCTGCAATCTCCCTTCCAGTAGTGCAAACCAATTGAAGTGACCAATGCTGTTTCTTCACATGTTGCTCTAAATTAGATTAGGATCTGCCCCTCCTGGCTTTGTTGGATTAGCTGATGGTATCTTTAAAATAGTTTCTTGAACTTCAGTTTTTGACTGTGATGTGAAACATGCATGGGTCATATTCAAAGCTTAAACCTTAATAAATGAAGTGAAACAATCTGAGATCCCTCCGTATGTCAAGGGGAAAAGTTTAAGAGGTTGAAGTTCAAATTGTTTCACATCTTAAAATGTAATGTGCCAGGATAAGAGTGTACAAGTAACCCTTTCACCTCTCAATTAATACAGAAGACTTTTCTCACTTTACATGAATATTTTTATGTAGGCTGTAACTTCCTCTAAAACAAGTTTTGGTTTTATGGTATCCAACTTAAAAATTTGCAAAGAGATGTGCTAGGGTTTACTTTGAATTGATATTGAACTGCCTTATGTAAAAATAGCAGTAGAGAAAATAAAACTCTTGATTGCTTTCCTCTTCTAAAATACACAGTAAGGCAGTTTTGACATTGTTCCATTCAGGACATGAAATTCATATAAGCTAATGTTGTACAATGTAAAACATACATTTTAGAAGAATGAAAAGTGCAGGAGTTTTGAATGATGCATCAACATAAATTTCCTCATATTTTATGTAATGCCTTCTTGAGGTGCTGATGTTTTCTGTACATTAATTGTTCATAATGAATACTCTTGCATAAAATATTTCAATGGTAATTTTCCAAGGCTACAGAATGACTAAAATGTTATTCACTAGAGAGCAGCCAATAGCCTGTACCCAAAAGGAGACTTACAGGATGTGAAAGAAACTGATGCAACAGGCAAGAAGTTTGGTTGTATGAAAGAATCTGCCTATTTTACAGCTTTGTCCTAAAACAGAAGCCACAGAAGTGGTGTTGGCAAAATCATTGTGTTCTAATCATACGCCATTGTAGAAGATGGTGGGGAAAAAAACCCAGCTTTGGGTAAAATAATCATACCTCATGTAGCAGAAGTCCAAGAAGTTACTTCTGCCACAAGTAATACGCAATTGCTTTTGTGCTACATACTTCAGGATGAATAATACTAATCAGTGAATATAGAGTATGTTTAAAGAATCTACTTAAAAATAAGAAAAATAAATTAGTCAATTGATCAGACTGCTTCCAGGCAGTAGATTTTAAGCAACTTGTCAAATATTTGTTGGCTGTTACAGACTTGCATAAGAGCTTTTTCTCTCTCTGAGAAAAGTAATGTAAAATCAATAACGATATTTGAAAATTTACCAAATATTTTCTGTCCGGAGGAAGTCCCGCTCTTAGAGAGCCACTAATGCAACAGGCAGAGTGGGAAGAACACACGGGCTTGACCTTAGTGGTAAACAAAAGAAGGTGTAAACAGAAAGTGCAGTGAAGAAAGATGCTTTCAGAAGCAATCAGGAGGAAGACAAACCTACTCCAAACCTCCAAACACAGCCACTGTAGGCATCCACTTGCAAAAGCCCCCTTTGTGTAGATGCTATGCTGACTTTCAAATGAAGGATACAAAACGTCATGAATAGCCACAAAAATTTCACATAGTAGTGAAAATACTACCAGCTACACAATAAAATAAGTTACCTGTAGCATATTGCAGCCATGTGACCTGCTGGACTCCAGGCAATGGAAAAGAAACATTTGTTATTTCAGGTTGCCTCATTCTACTATCCTGTAAAACCTGGTATCATTGTGGAAATTGGGAAGATACAAGTCATTTAATTAGATTTGGTCTTTAGTTTATATTTTTAGTAGAAGCACAAAGAGGGGTAATACAGTACAAGGTGATCTTGCTGCTATGTTTTAAGGCTACTTCTCTGCTGTAGAAGATGCATTTTAGTTAGAAGCCATGCAAGTTAATACAACACTGTAACTGCCTACAGTTGCCACATTTGATCTGTGAAAACAAATAGGATTTGTCAGAATCCCTTCTTCTTCCCCAAAGCAGTGCAGAACTGTTTTCCAGCCTCTTGGCAGGGGATTGTTCATAAATAGTAGGAGGCAGCAGCAGAAGAGCTAGTGTGTGGAGTCTGGGAGTGGTGGTCTCTCCCTGAACATTCATTCCTTGAGGCACCGCACCTAAGAGTGAGGTTTAGAGAGTTTGCTCGGTATTGGTGTCTCCAGACATGTAAGCCCATACTCTCTCAGATTTTAAAATGTGCTACCTTGTAACTCATGGTCCTTCCTAGTTTGGAGGTGTGTCTCTCACTTCCCAAAGCTTTTTTCTCTGAATTTCAGAGTTAGAAATTAATTTTTCTTTTGAGGTTAAAATTCCAATTCACATGGAATACTTGACTCCTGATGCTGTGACTTCAACCAGCAGATAGGAGATTTGTGATAAAGTTGGCAGAATTGTACTGTTCTAAGCAATTTCAGAGACATATGCTGCTTTTCCCACTCCTGGAAGTAGTCCCACAGATGTCTCATGATTATTTGCTTGAGTCATAGTTGCAGAACTGAGTTTTTGGTGGTTTTGATTCCCAGATTCCTACATTGCATATTCAGAGTGTTGAAAGTGCAAATTTTAATAGATGACCTGCCTGTTATAAAACATGAAAGGATATGTTTTCCCAAAACCCAATGTTTTGAATTTAAGCTAAATTGCCTCTTAGCAACAGTGTTTGGTCAAAATGAGACCTCTTCAAAGACAAAGAGACAAAAAATGCAAAAATAAACTGGATGTGGCACACTGCTATTAAATGTTTTGTGTTTGTTTTTTCTTGGTTTTGTGGTTCACCTGATATCCTGATATTACTGAGGTATTAGTCACTAGGTGGTGCTCTCCTACATGGTCTTCTGAATTCCTCTTCCTAGGGTGTGAGTGGCCCAGGCTGTAAGTTTTCATCTGGAGTTTATTTTGGAAGGAAAAGTATGGGAGTTATAAAGCTAGACAGCAACATTTCTTGCCTGTTTAGGCTGGAGTGAATTTTCAGAGTCAAATTGCTCCATGGAGCCTGGGTATTATGTTTTTGGCTGATATTTTCAAGATGAGAGATTGCTCCCAGGTTAACTTTGTAAGAAGCATGTTAGCACTAAGCCTATACTTACAAGCAGTTTAACTGTGCTGCAGGACTTTAATAACTAATATATCAACACAATAATAGCTTTTTTTTCCTAGGTGTGGTTTTACTGTTGTTTCAGTTGTTTACTGAAATGCTCTACCCTGAGCAGATGTTAGGCAACCTGAGAAAACTTTGAGTTTTCTTTCATTCATATTTTTTAAATTGTGTTTCAGATTCATTCCATCTGGGTTTTTAATAGAAAAGTAAAACAAAGTCTGTTTACAATAGTCTTCAACAGAGTCCAAAATATTAGGTGTGTCCTGCTAAGAGAGATTTAAATATTCATTGAATACTAGAGATCTCCTGAAAATGGTAAACATTTTTAGTGCTTCCTCTGAATTTTCCACAAAGCTTCTGGAATATTTGAATTAACTGCCTCTAAGTCAGTTCAGTTTTCAGGCAAGGAAAGTTGTTTTTCTCACTTATAGTATTTTTACGAGAAGTGAGGACAAGACCAGGCAGATGGAAGGGGGAAAAAAAGTGTGAAGGATTTGCAACATGAAAATCTTTAAAACTGCATATTGGTTTGAAAAATGAAAACATAAATTGTGTAGCTTCTGCATCTATGTTTCAGGAAGTTTTTAGAATGCCATTTTGTTATCTAAAAGTATTGCATATATTCAAAAAGGGCTGAGAATTAAAAACATTGATAAGCTCTGCTAAGCATTTACATATGGAATCTATTTTCAGCCACATACCAGAAAATGTCTTTGTTATTTTTTTGAATGAGACCCTAATCTTGGAATGACTTTTCATTTATCAGGGCCTTTTAAGTCTGCTATTGTGTTTCCAGTCAGATCCTTTCCACTCACTTCTTTTCCTGTGTCAGCCTCTTGCAAACTTACCACAGGGCAAAGTTCGCAGTTATTTTCCCCAGGCACAAGGATTTCCCCTCTCAGGGGTGCACTTGGGCTTTATGTAGTGGAAGCCAAGCACAAATTAATGCCAGCTCTTATTGTTTGCAATAAGGTTTCTTGGGGTATATGGTATTTAATAGAAAACCTACAATTAGCAATTCAACTTGTTAGCAATTCCGAGGCCTTTGTTTCTCAGGCTGTTCAGTCAGATGAAATGGCTTAGTGGTTTTTTGCATCACCAGCATTGGCATTTGTCTGGGTGTTGGTATTTTTCACTAAGCTTCCCACTTCAACAATAATTTAATAAGGTTAAAATACCACTTTAGAAAAAAAAGATTAAGTTCTGGTGCCTGCAGTTGAGAAGCTGGAAAACATGCGCACAGCGTGCCTAAAAAAAATGCTAAGAAAAATAATTTATTCCTCTTAAAATATCATGATTTTTCCTTTTTGAGGGATTAACAATACTGTAGCATTTAGATTCTCTGATGTATATATATTTTAACTTCTCCCAAGGTGTTCAAGTATATTTCCATGTACTTTATAGGCAAGAAATATCTAAAAATTTCTCAAAAGATTAAAAAAAGAAGTAAAATCTGTTTGTCCTCCCCTGAATCACTAACACAGATTTTATGACACTTGGTAGCAACATGAATTCACGTTTGTAAACCCTGATGGAAAAATCCTTCTGCAGTGAGGATGTGCTGGTTGTCACCCTGTTTGCCATCTCCCAGCCTTCTCCAGTTGCCTGGCCTTAAACACCTCCAGAGAGGGGACATCCACAACCTCTCTGGGCAACCTGTTCCAGTGTTTCACCAACCTCACTGTAAAGAATTTCTTTCTTATATCAAGCCTGAATCTACCCCCTTCCAATTTACATCCATTATTTCTAGTCCTTCACGTATCTCCTACCTCTGCCTTTCTGTAGGACCCCCTCAGGTATTCAGCATGAGGGGAAGTGGTTTTAAACTAGAGCAGGGAAGGCTTAGATTAGACATTAGGAAGAAATTCTTCTTCCAGTGAGACACTGGAACAGGTTGCCCAGATTGGTGGTGGAGGCCCCATCCCTGGAGACATTCAATGCCAGGCTTGAGAGGCTCTGGGCAACCAGATGTACCTGCCTGCTGCAGGGGGAGTGGACTAGATGACCCTTGAAGGTCCCTTCCAACTCCATGATTCTATTAGCAGCCAATAAATGTCTACATCACAAAAGGAAAGTCTGGTCAAGAAATGTGGGGATTTTGTGCAAGATATGCTTTGAAAGAAGCAGCCCTCATCAGAGTTAGGTTTCTGGGAAGGTACCACTAAGGTACCAGCACAAATCCAGGGGGACTCACAGAATCACAGAATCACAGAAGACCTGGGTTGGAAGGGACCCCAAGGATCATGTAACTCCAACCCCCCTGCCTAGCAGGGCCACCTAACAAACACATCTACTAGATGAGGTTGCCCAGGGCCTCGTCCAGCCTGGACTCAAGAGGCTGCTGCAATGACCAGGCTGACACCAGTAACCATCCAGTCTAGCACCTCCTTTTCTTTTACTTTTTCTTCTGACATTGTGATGTGACCTTTGGCTGATTCCCTTTCCCATCTCTCCATGCTCTGGTCTCCTCCTATCTTTTGATTTATTTTCCTTTTTAGAACTGAGTTCTGGGGCAGGGCAAAGTTATGGGCTCTGTCTTATGAGGTGTTTGCAAAGTAGGGAGCACAATGGGGCTGATCTCACTGAAGATCTCTAGACACTACTGCACTAGCAGTAATTGTTACTATTAATAACAAAAACAACTGGTTGTAATAGCATGTGTAAAGGGGAATAAATTCGTGGTGTTAATGTCAAGTTTAAAGAGCAAGAGTTCTATTTGTGTTATTACCTGTCATCTCTGGAGAATGGTAAGCGTCTCCCTGAAGGAGGATCCAGTTTCTGCCCTTACCCTATATAACCCAATCAGTTTCAAAACATGATATGTCATTAACTGTCATTAGCTGATACAAAGTTAAGCGATTTTGTCCAATGAAATCAGGTTGTTTTTCTATAATTTTGTAATCACTTGTGTCCTGATTTGTGTCCTGAGTTGAGGCTGAGACATCACAAGAATCACTGAGAAACTTCAACAGTTTTTCTTGCCAGCAGTGTCAGGCTGACCTGAGATTGACTATCACCAGCCCTTTTGTCTATACTGCTTTCCATTCTACCAAGTGGTGAACATCTAACATCTTAGTGTCCTCCAGAGCATTTTATTCACACCTTCCTGTATCTCATTCAAGCACAATGGATAATTGTGTGGTCTGGTTGTTATACAGGAACTTGGTCAACCCTCCTCAAGTTCTCAAGATTCTTTATAGATTAATAAACCTCTCTAGTGTTGCTATGGGTTAATTATAACTCACCAATAGAATAGAAATTATGTATGGCTACCATTTATTTTTATGCATTCTGCTTATTTCCCTGCAATATTTGTTTTTCCTGCTGTTTTGCCAGAGTTTACCTAATTTCATGACAGATCATGTTTGTAAATCCTGCAGTAGTGACCTAGGCTGCCCTACTCTCGTTGCCGTTGCTTGCACTTTAGAAATCCTGTTGCACTTTGAAATTTTTGCATTTCAAGGAAAGAAAGAACATTCTTTCCTCCATGTAACTGCTTAGATTTCTTTTAGGATATCAACCACTGCTTTGTTTTCTGGTGGGTACAACTCCTCTATAAATGTCTCCGTAAAATCCTTCAGGGAACCTCCTCTTTAGGAGGTTCCTTTGAACATGGAGTCAACATGGCTTGCAAATTGGTTTGTTCTTTGGGTAGTCTGTGTGTAGTTCATTGTCCTTTAGAAAATGCAATCCTTTGCTTTGCATCAATCCTCATAATCTATAGTTAGGATCTGTTTTTTTCAGAGAAGCATCTAAACCCTGTCTCCAGCACTGCTTTGAAATCTTCCCTGATAGACAAAGATGAAGCTTGAGGTATCACAGTGTCCTGGGTGGGAAGTGGCCATGTAGTAAACATGGACACGATGAGGTGGGCTTATTGCCCATAGAGATAGAAAAGAGTGTGATTCTGCATAGAAGTGTGGCTACTCTGGAGCCCCTGGAACTGCAAAGCTTAGCTGAAGGCTGGAAAGAATCCAAGAGGCTGCGTCGGGCAGTGTGTGATTTCCTGCTGTCATTGCAGGGGATTAGGAAACAAGCTTTAATGAGGAAAGGGGGGGTTATCTTTGGAAACTGATGCTCATGTAGATCTAAAAGAGAATGAGTTGGAGATTTGCACTTTGGTGTTTTGGTTCTAAGAGAGATAGTGTCCCTGATGAGCAGTAAAGAAGCAGGACTTGCTGTGATTCTCAAGGAATCTCTTTCTGCAGAAGAAATGGGGAGTATGGAAAGGCAAATTAGAGGATGTGCAATGGGAGATCACATAGCAGATAAGTACCAGGTTCAAGTAAATACAAGATTCTTTCCCAAAGTATACGATACTCCTTTGTGAGTATCCCTACATGAAAAGGAAGTGTTGGATGCCTTAGCCAAACTAAATCAACCCTCATGACATGATACATCTGTGGGCATTTAACCTCTTTGCTGTAGCACCTCTGTAACTGCACTCTCCTGACATTTAAAAGTGTTCCAAGCATAAACCTTGAAGACATAAACATCTAATCTTCATTGAAAGATATTAAAAACAACTCTGGGATTTTTTTTTTTTTTCAGCCAACATGTTCTGAAATCTTACAGATAATGGAGTTTTTGAACTGTTTGATGTGAAAGAAACGAGAAGGTAAAGTAAAAAGCAAAGTGAAAATTAAAGAACAAACTCTTTGCTTGCACCACTCTGGTAATGTCTAATCAACAAACACTATTGCCTGTACAGACAACTTGGAATTTGAATGGAAGAGAAAGATCATAGTATGTTGAAGACATGATGGAATATTTCACTTCAGTGTTCACTACTTAACTGCCTATTTTTTGAGCTTTGGAAAAAAGCAGGAGCATTCACAGCAGTCCACATTTGCTAATGAATTTACTAGGAAAACAAAGACATCAGAAACCCAACTGGTGATTCTACTGTCATGAATTTTATAGATGCAGACAGTTATAATTTCTGTCTTGGACAGCCTCTGTGCTTGCCTTGCAACCTGTCCACTTTTCAGAACAGCGCTCCAAGACCAACCACATTTACAGCTAGAAATAAAACAGCTTAAAGATTATGGGAGGAGAAAATAATGTATTGCTAATTACAGTATCAGCTCTGCTATCAGCAGTCATTCTGAAGTGCTGACTTTGATACAAATGCACAGTCCAGAAACATCAATGGCCTCTTAACATTTAGCTTTACTGAAGCACTTATATGTCTGCCCTTCAGTTTGAGTGCAGAAAAATTTAGGTGGAATTAAGCTAGTAGTAGCAATCAGACACAGACTGAGATAGCAGGATTACAGCTTCCTACTTTTTTCCTAATTAAAACCCTCCAGTCTATCTTCTGACAGTTCCTACGTTATCTTTTGTGTTATGAGGAATGAAAAACTTGCCACTATAAGGGGAAAAAATAAATAAGAGCAAAATAAATTTCATTTAACATTAAAGCAAATTCAAGGGCTACTGCATGTTGTGCATTATTCATTTTCATATTTAATTCATTAAACTTCATATTTTTTTAATTCAAATAAACCTTGCACCACCTATTTTGTCTACTGTCCCAGAGCATTGCAGGTATTCAAAATGTGACAGAAAACTTACATGCACTTTGCTGCTCCATACATGTTCCCTTAAAGTGGCACACAATTGCATACACATGGAAGTCTAAAATATGCATATATTAGATATGAAAGATATGAAAAAGTAGTATTCCCCTATTACTTTTCATATTGTTTTTCTTGTTTTACTTCTTCTTCCCCAGACTTTCTTTTCCTCTGCCATCTTGCTTCTGTTTCTCACCACAACTCTCTCCTTACACTGTTCTATACTTAATACAGATTGCAAATTTTCCGGAGTCTAGAGAGCAATACCACCTCCAGAAAAACAATTCCATATAGCCTAAAGATTCTTACTCCTCGATATATTTTTCTCCTCTTTCATAAAACCTTTCCTGAATTTTTACCCTTGCTTGTTCCTCCTCACAGTTGCCCTTCATGCTTTTTTCAGCAGTAAATCTTAAATCTCTAAGCCTCTAGTTAAAAAAAAGCCACCTAGTTAAAAAAAAATCCCAACAAACCTACTATCATTAGCTTAGAATATATGCTGCCCATGCTAAAAATAGCACTATTTGATTAAAGAAAAGATAACTGAGATGCTCATCTCTAGGATTAGCATTTCAAGAGCAGACAGGATCAACGTAAGGTAGACAATAATCCATCCCCAAGTTTCAGTATTACTACTGCCAAAAATGTGATAAAGTGAGCATATATTATTTCCCTCCTGACAGTGCAGTCAAAAAGGAGAAAGATCTGTGAAGGGAATATACATTCGGGAAGTATGGAAGTACATACTGTACTTCTTCCTCTAGTGCACAAATTGAAAGAGATATGTTGTCTCAAGTTAAAAACTACAGGACTTTTCAGGAAAATGGACACCAATGCAGATTCAGTCAGCCTGTCTCTAATGTACTGTCTGCTGGGAGAGGCAAATCCCCACTGACACAGTAGAAAGCTAGAAGAACACTGATCAGATCCTCATAACCAGGTTCAAATTCCTGATGTGGTTCAACATTTCCTAGAGGAATTCTTAAAGCCTTGTTTCTGTAGTGTGCCATCAGAAGAGCTTACTCTGCACAGAAGGCCATATAATCCCGTCATTCTCCTTTCATCTGCAAAACTACAGCACAGCTTTGTCCTCCCTTTCAGAAATAGTTTAACAATGCTTACTATGACTGCAGTAAAAAAACAAAGTCAAGAACCTTTCCTGTTTTAAAATGAGTGAGTGATATGTGAGCAGATGGCTGTCTACTGAACTACACCCCATGGGTATTCAGACTTGAGATGAACCTTTGTCAACTTCAGGGAGTTAACTGACTCGAGTAGTAGTCTTCACCAGTGTTGTGGTGTGGGCCAGGTTGGCCAATGACAAGATGACAGATGCTCCCCCCTACCTCTCACTCCAAATAGAGGGAGAGATAAAAATACTTAGCTGAAAAAAAAAATTACTTCAATGAAACATCAATAATAAAATGAAAAGGCAGAAAGAAAAATGCTACAATATGTACAAATATAAACTAAATTGCATCAAACTCTCATGCTTGGGCATGTCACTGGTGGGCACAGGAGAAAATTTTGGGCTGGACTTAGTGACAGACAGAAACTGC
This sequence comes from Turnix velox, assembly GCA_013400935.1. NCBI lineage: Eukaryota > Metazoa > Chordata > Aves > Charadriiformes > Turnicidae > Turnix > Turnix velox. The sequence goes on from VZTY01015134.1 coordinate 23,363, forward strand.
AATACACTGGGCAGGGTCAAACAGCAGATGAACTGACAGACTTTCCTTGGACATCAGTCACTGAAGAACGAAACACAGTGAAGAAGAACCAACCAGATCCCTCTAGTCCCTTAGCTTTTATACTGAGAATGGCAGATAGTCAGTTTGGGTCACCTGACCAACCCTACAATCCCTCATACACCACATCACCCTTCTACCTATGAAAAAATGACTGAGGGCCAGAAGCTGTTTTTATGGTGTGCCTTAGTATTACTGATTTGGACTACAAATTCCTCCTGTTTTGGGACTCAAGCACCTGTTGGCTGCAGAAGACCTTAGCAGGGATGTAACTCTTCAGTGGAACTATTGCTGGTCTTTTCTTTTGCTTGAAATAGCCATCCCTCACTGTGACTCTTTTTTATTTTTAATTGGAGCTTTGCCTTTAGTGTGCTCACCAGTGTCTTAAGGTGGGCCCTTAAGCAACAAAGTCTTTACAAAAATTATATTTTAGAAAGCATTATGTTTGTGGCACAGTTGGCATCTATCAGTTTATCCATCTGATAAATTCAGTAATATTAATGCAAATAAAGTTTGGTCCAGGGCTAAACTGCAAATTATGTCCTGATAAATTCAGTTGCACACATTGCTGTCACCTCTGTGCCTCAGTTTCCCCATATATAAAATAGTAAAGAGATGTTCAGCTCACTTATGAAGAAAGCATTAGTTAAAAATCTCACCATGTGTAAAGTTCGTGATTGAAGCAAAGAGAATTTTTAAATCTGAGAGGCATGGGTTTAAAGTCTTGAAAAGAATTAAAAGTTGCTGTAATCCCTTTCATTTTCTGAGGATCTTATTTGCTAGAAGACAAAAGAAAGACAAAGGGGTAATCAGGCATATACTGTATGTTGTGCTGTGGAAGTGAGGGCTGGGTGCCTGCTCTGCTTTTCCAACTGCATGAGGATTTATGAGCAAATTTTGGCATGTGTCAAGTTTTCTAAGCAGAGGAAATTGCTGTGAATTTCTTACAGCTGACATGATCTTTCATTAACCATGTGTACTACGCTGTTCCAAACCCAAATTCCCACAGTGTTTATGCACATAAAAATACACACCAATGCCTAATGGTCCTCTTAAAAGTGCAAATGAAGTGCAAACATTCCCCTGACATCACCTGTCTCTTTAGGTGCCTTACAAAAGCCTAGGAAGTGCCTGCCTCCACCTTCAGTGGGCACCTAAAGCAGCCTAAGAGGCTCTAAGTTCAGAGTCCAAATTCCATCAGATCCCAAGAGCATAGGGGCTGCATTCAGATTCCCTGAAGCAATAGACAAAGGTGGCTTGAGATACACTGATCTGGTGTCATAGCTTGAAGCAGGAGTGGAGCAGGGGTTAGTCTCAGGCTTCTTACCTTATAATATGGCTGTGACTGCTGCTGTCCATTTATTAGGTATCCCAGGGTCTCACAACTCTGAATAGGTTGGAGCTCCCTCACAAATTTCTGACGTGGTTAGGAGCAGGAGGACAGGTCTTCAAAACACTAGATCTGCAGCTGCTTAGGTTTCCAGCAGAAACCAGCTTCACCTGACATGCTCTCACTGACATCAGTAACTGTACAGAGGGCATTTGTTTTTGTATACCTGTGCACATTTCTTGGGATAGAAGAGCCAAACCAATAGAAGAAATAGGCTGTGCGGAAAGATGTTCACTGAATCTCTGTTGTCACTTAGAGACTTTTGAAGTCATTATACAGGATAGATGAAGGATGCACTTGGACTGGGTGGCTTCTCAGCTGCCTTTTCACAAACAGGCTTGTCCTTTCCCCCCCTTCACTCCTTTCCCACTGCCTTTCATTTCCCCTTACCACTCCTGCTGATCATTTTGAGGAATTTAGAAGCTCACTAGAAAGAAAAAGCTGTTTTTTATTTTTTTAATTTTAACTTTTCCCCCTAAATTCCAGCACTGCATGCAGCTGAAATCAGTGTCCATTCAGAGCATGTTTTATGAAGAATTTAAGTTTGATTTGCAGCTTGTTTAAGCACACATTAGCCTCGTGAAATAGAAAAGATTGCTCATTGTTCTACATAGAGCAAGACTACAGAATAACTCCATGCTGTGCATGTAAAAAAAAAAAAAGGGCCTAATTGATTTTCTTCCATTTTGTATTATTATGTAGTCTTTGTGTTATACTGGTTTTGAAAGTAAAGTAAGCAGTTTCCAGACCCCTTGAAGAAGATTTAATCTCTATACCAGTCTGTTTGTGGTGTTCGTTTATTTTTGACAGTTTTCTCTCATGGGACAATGAAAATACACTTGGCAGTTTCAAGTTTAATTTAAAAATCATTATAGAGCTTTCTCATGCAATCCAACAAGAACTGGTAATTTTCCTGTATGTCTTGGGATCTCTGTGTAGAAGATGCTAATACACAGTTGTGCTGCTGTGATAGATTTAGCCTTCTGGATGACTGAAGTAACTTGCATAAATAAAGGTCTATAGCTTTGATGTAGCTACTGAATCAATGCAAAGGAAGATTTGCACCAACTTTGCATCTTCATGATTCTTGAGACTTTTGGTTACTGGAAAAATTCCTGTCAGAGGCTTAAAACTGCAAAATGGCCAATCTCATCATAGCAGCCTCCCAGTGACTCTTTCAGTGGGGTAAAAAAGTTGAGATAACAAATGATATGCATTCATCAGCTGGTTCTTCATAAAACGAATAAGTAGGAATAGGGATTTTTTGTGGGAATTAATAATGGATGATGAAAGTTTCCACTGGCTCAGGATGTAATGAGAACTCGGGTACATATTCTGAGGAAATGCCTTTATGTACTTAGGTTGTTGTTACCCTCTTCCCTTGGGACCTGCTATTGACCACTTTCAGTGACAATATAGCCTTTGGTCTGAATTGGCATGGATGTTCTTATGAAGACGGAAAACTTTCTAGAAGAAATTCTGTAAAATTTGCAGAAGGATCTTTTGTGAGTTCAGTGCAGCAGAGCCCAGTGGGAGGGTATATGGCATCCTGCTAATTAATGGGCTAGTCAATTCCATTAATCAGCTCAGCCCTGCATGGGTCTCCTCTAATACTGATGTATTAATAATCAAAATCCTAATTAAATGACACTTTGCAAGTCTGTCTTTCTCACGTGCAAATGAAACCTGAAGTCACAGTTGTTGTTGTTTCTCCTTTATAGGATTTTATGGTTAGTGTTCTTTAATACCTGTTTTGGAGTGGAGCATATTTGCTCAAAATCTCATTATAATCCACAGCCTGTAACAAACACTACCTTGTCCTGTTGTTTTATTTTCATTCATTTTTACAATTAGTATAGCAATTAAAAGGATGCCACTTTGATGAATGCCCAGAACACTCTGAACATTTAAGTATTTAATCTCCAAGTGCACTCAGAATCTTTTTTTTAAGTACAAGCCCAACATTTTCATACTTTTTGATTCACTTGAAACCTGAAGCTCAAAAAGATGCCCACTTAAAAATAGCAGTCAGCCTAGTTTGTGAATTGTGCAATCTGCTTTCAGGCAGCAGGGAAAACAAAGAGTAAGAGTTGAGAGAATGGCTACTTTCACAAAAGAAATCCAAACAGCCGTAATAATGGTTAGGTTCTTCTCTACACTGTGTGCAGATCTGATTAGAAGTCAACAGATGAAACCTGGCCAGTGCTTATGAATCCAGAGCACAGTTTAAATTTGTTATTTAGTTGCCATAGAGGTGAGATTTTGTTGGGAGTGTCTTAAACCAAGCACTCTTCCTAACATATCCTTTGAGAAAATTCAATTAATAGGTGAAATCCAAGATTTTCAAATAATCTTTGAATCTAGGAGGGCATCTATTAAAAGTCTTATGGTGCCCCATGTCACCTGAAAAGTCTTCTAATGGGACTCCTTCTACTGTTTCACAGAGCAGCATCCTGGCGTGGAAGAAAGTAAGACATTAATGAATTAGATTATTCCTCTCAGGTCCTTTTCTGTAATATTCAGATTATATGCTGTATATTAAAGTTCTTCCTTAATTATGAGTTCTGGCTCAGACTAGTCAGTAACTAAAGTTTATGATGTTGGATTTAAGAAATATAGTAGTAATTATCTATCACTGACATTAAAAATTATAGTCACTGATTTTTTGGAAATTTCTTCATGCTCTTTCAGTGTCTATGATTTGTTATGTGCATTCCCTAATTGTGAGCTGCCAGGGCTGAGAATATATTTTGCTCTTTGTCTCCAAGGAGTTCTTTACCATGGGTGTGCATCCATGAAACCTCTGGGGAACTTATTATGGAGATCAACTGCATTTTGGAAATGTGTTTTCTTTTGTGGTCATGTAAATACCACCTGGCCTGGGTCATGTCCTCAGGCAGGAGAGGCCTCAAAAGCCAGCAATCTAGGCAGACATCACCACACCCCATCTTTGCCAAGTATTAACAATACTTGCTCTCTATTGTGGAAATCACAGAATTAGCAGAAATATATCCATCTAGGTTCAGGGATGACTGCTGCATAATAGGAGCCAGAGGAGAGGAAGAGTGAAAAGTATGCAAGCAGCAGCAAATGAGAAAAAACTATTGGGTCAGTCTAACTGGGTCTGCGCTATTGCTGTGGAGGCAATTCATATAGCTCCTGCTGATTTCAGAAGCACAGAGTGGAGCATTTCTTTCACTAGTACCAGGCTCTCCCTTGGTCTGAGTTTCTACAAGTCATTGCTGTTGTTACCACTGTGCTGGCTTTTCCATCAGGAGGATCCCACAGCTGCAGTGCAGACTGATCAGTTGGTAATGCCAGGGCTCCCTGTCAAATTTGGTTGCATAGGCTTTGGGGACCAAAATTCTGTTGCTCTTGTGCTTTCCAAATACTTCACTTATTGCAAGGTGAAATGGAACAAGTGAGACAATGGAATCTGATAAACCACCTAATATTGCCCTAGAATAATTTGTGTCTGAGCTAGAATACATCTGTAAGTGGATACCAGTTTTGACTCAGAAATAGGATACTGCCAGTCCACAACTAGTAGCAGTCATAAGGGAATATGAGCTCCAAATTAAAAGATAATAATACAATAGAATAAGAAATATAATAATGTATCACATCTTCAACTAATGTAAACAACTCAGAATCTCTGAAGCCAAAAACACTCTGCTGGTTCATGCCATTTTAGGAATCTGATTCCAGGCTTCTTTGTTTTTAAGGAAAGCTTTGCATTTCATTTTAATGCCACTGTTAAAAGAAGAGGTGGCGGGGTTATGTTTGTGGAGCTATGATGAAGTGTGCTGTACTTTGTACCTGATAAGAATAATGTGTTGATTTATTGGGTGGGTAGAAGAGAATATTTATGTTCTTAATGATGCATTTCCCCTGCTTTTATATACTTGGTGTTTTGGCAAATGATAACTCTGTAACTAATGCAACTTTGCTTAATTACAGCTCATTTTCTTCAAAACCAGTGGGGATGTGAATTTTCGTGGGGACGTGCCCTTATGGAAAACATGAAGGGATAAAACTGAACTGCTGCATAACTTTAAAAGTCAAAGAAATGGTAGCAAAAAACAAATTGGAAGAACGCAAGATGTCAAGTCTGCTGCTGATTTTGCCTTTGATAAACCAGTTCCTCTCAATGATTTTGAAGGAGTGAGGATTATTAATACAATTAGTGTGGGTTTGGTTTTTTTTAAATTTAAAAATCCAGTTAATGATTCTAAGATATTAGATGTGGTACAATTTACTACTTTTCTGTGGGATTCATGGTGTGTCAGATATATTCCAAACATGAATGGACAATGTAGAAGCACTAAATAAACTATCTGTTTGGGTGCAATTAGCAAACTGAGTGTATTAACACAGGCTTTGCCAGAGGCAAACTAGAAAAACACAAGGCCCAGAAAAATGTCTATCAGCTGAAACACCGTTTAGATACCTAAAGTACTTACTTTAGTGATCCTAAATGTCTCCAAAGCCCTGTCTCTGAGTTCTGAATGGCAGAGATAACAGCCTCCCTAAGAACAAGGCAGTTCAAAAATGCAAAAGAAAAATATGCAAGGACACAAGTAAACTTGATTCACTGTAATGAAGCTCTTCCAGAGTGATGCAAGAGCAGATGAGAGACTGTGGATGAGCTCTGAGCAGGCAGGATATAGAGTCTAAAGAAATATATTGTGATGATTTCAAGTAGTATTCATTTCAGAGGAGTTGGTGAGTTGCTGGCAAGACAGAGAGGTTGTGGGGATTTCTTAAAAGGGAGTGAGTGGTTTCACTTTGCACAACTCACCTGGAGAGTGAATTGCATCCATAAAGCCACAAAAAGCATATGAAAGTGTGGATTCTTTTGTTCCTTTTCCATCCATTGGGGGAAAAAGAGACATTTTTCTTGATACTACTCTTTGTCAAGACTAAGTCCTATGGAAAACACCCTGTATCATTTTAGACACTGAATACACAGCAACACAGACGGAAAACCAACAACTGGTGCATGATTAAACTATTACAATTGATCATGTTAAGGGATCTGAGACAGTGCTGGCTAGCTATTATCTGGGGCATTACAGCTCTGTTTGAGCTGGGTTTTTATTATCATAAACATTCTCCTTTTCACTTCTGGCCATGTCAGGTGGCACAGCACTGGCAGTGTAGGGGGAGTCTATTGAGATTCTGATTGTCCATCTCTCTAGTAGAGGTGCTCTGGTACTCCTGGTCAGTGGGGTTTCTAAATTTCCCACCTCAGTTTCCATAAGACTCTCTTGGTTTTAGCTGTGTTCCTGAAATTCACTTATCATGCTAATTTTTCCATGCTTTGTCTCTGAACAAAGATGTATAAAGTGATGTTTTTATCTGATGTCTTAAATATGTAACAGAATTCTCAAATCCACAGTTCATTTAATCAACATAAAAGATATATTTGGTTACTTTAATTAAAAACCACTGTTATGTAGCCCTCAGGCATTTAGCTAGAGCACTTTACTTCATCATGCTGAAGTGATTACTCTGAGTGTCCATCCAGGGTGTCTAGGATAGGTATTGTATTACTCATATTATAGCTAATCACCTTCTGGAAGTACAGAATCTCACATTTGATATTTTTCTACTCCACAGGAAGTTTCTACTGCACACTCTCCTTATGACTACGAAGTTCTTAGGGGTCACAAGGGAAAACAAGAAAGTTAGGCTTTCCCACACCATTGTGTGTAGGCAGACACTGACATTTGCCCAATATATTGAACTAGGAAGATGCAAGCCAAGTCTGATTCATAAACTACTAGTATGTTACCAAGGCCCCAGACCCATGATCTTGCAGTCCTCTTACAAAGATATATTAGTTGGAGGATAGCATCCTAGTAAGCATCTGTAGTTATGAGCAATTTAATTCTACATCACCTGTGAGTGATGAAGTTGCTCTGATCCCTCAAAGACTAACACCCTCACTGGAGCAGGCTGAGTTTGTTTGGTATTGCTCGCAGCTCTTACCACTACACTGTGGGCTTGTGAAGTTTCTCACTGGGCATAAATGAAGGAAGGTGTGGATAATACCAAGGAACTGAAGTTACCTTTATAGGAACCATCTCTGATCCAAAAGGAATCACTGAAATCTTGAGGACCTCCCCAACAGACTCAGGGCACTGGTTAGCAGTCAGTCACTGCTGCTTAAAAATGAAAAATCCATGTGAGGCACGGAGAGGAAAAGTTAATGTAATATTAAAAGTAAAAATATCCATTCTGTCAAATGAAATGCCCTGCTGTTTGATCCCATTTACTGGAGTAAGGCTTTATATCAAGGCATCTTGACTTTCAAATTACATGTCAGATACAATTTTGCAGTCTGGACATGAAATGTGGGACTGTCCTTTAAGGGAAGAAAAGACCAGCACAGCTCAATGTGGCTGACTAATAGTGAGCTCACTCGCATAACAGTTCCAGTTCTGGTAGCCAGCCATACATGTGAAAGCGGAATTGGGAAGAGGCTGTGGACAAAGATAGCATTGTCCAGTGCTGTCTCAGGTATCTCCATCTCCCTTGGAAGGCATTCCTGCTTTGAACTTTTGCTAGGAGGACCTGGAAAGCACTCCCCTCTTTCTGTAGCATGACACCTGCAGAGAGCCTCTTTCAGGGACAAGTCACCATGTTTGTGCAGGAAGTACTTTCATGCTTCCCAGAAGAGCAGAATCTAAGTAACCACGCTTTGTTCTAGGTTCTCTATCTTACTTGAGAAGTCTCCAGCCTGCAAGCATAATAGCAAAAAAACAGTCTTCCTTTCTTGTGGAACAACACTTTTGAATACATATTGTAACTTACTTCAGGAGATTTTCCTCCTCTTGTAATCCATTTTCTACATTATTTCATTATCCAGTCTTATTGTGTCCTTACTATCAATGTGCCTGTTGGTATGAGAAGGCACCATTAGAGTCTGTGTTTCTATTGTTATAATTTCTGTCTCTCTCTGCCTGAATTTTCATGCTAGAAGAATTTTTAAGGGTGATTATCTACCTAACTGATGTAATGGAAAGATTCATTCATTCTGTTCTTGAAATTAAAAGCCTTGAATACCTAGAATAGAAGGCAGTCCCCATGGGTGATTTTTAATAATGTTTTCTCTCGTTGGTTATCATCCATACCCCACTAATCTCTAGAGGTTCTAATGCAGATCTGGGCTTCATTGTGGAAGTTGCCGTGTGAATCTGTGGAAAAGGACTAAGCTGATTTTAGGCATCTGAAAGGAAAGCACCCATGCTGAGAAGGTTGGAAGGGTTTTACTCTCTACAGTGTAAAAGACAACAGATGCATTCCTGTGCAACCTGTGCTAGGTGAACCTACTCTGATCCCCTACAGGGACTAGGTGATCTCCAGATGTCCCTTCCAACTCCTGCCATTCTGTGATTCTGTGAAACTAGCCCATTCTAGGATACATACTTCAGAAAGGTGGGATGAGCTGTCTCTGAATGCCTACTAGCTGCAGCAGCCCAAACAAGAAGCTGGTTTTCAGTGCACAGGTGTCAGAATTCTCTGGTGAGAATCATTCCTCTTGTCTAGTATTTGTTACTTCAGGGACAGACAGCCCTTAGCCAAAGTGAATTCCAATTTCTGCTGCAAACAATGGGTCAAGAGGGCCATCAGAGAAACAGAACCAAGTGGTGCTACAATTTGCATATTTTAAAGTAGAGAGGGAATCAGAAATCAGACCTTCTATCAACTAAGCCAGTGTTGAGTTACCAAGGACTGAAAAAATATGCAAGCTGGAGATTCAAACCCTAGCTGCCCAGCTCTGTCCAACTTGAAAGCTGGTATACCTTAGATGAGGCGGGAATCCAAAAGCCACTAATCACAAATGTTTTTACACAATTGTGTCTTACGCAAGAAGGAGGCAGAACCTGAGGAATTCTTGCAGACACTTGCTGAGATCTTGATTCTCTCCCTGTAGGAAGCTCTTTACAGCCAAATTACTTTTTGGCATGTTGCTTTCCATGTGACTATCCAAATGATGCCTCTGGTTTTGTCAGTCTAAAATCTGAACCAGCTACTCCATCCTCAAGAGCCTGTCCTTGACAGCTTTTTAATCAGATGAATGGTCAATTACAGATTTGGTTTGAGTGAGTTAAGCACAATGGAACTTTTTTTTTTCCATTTTTACTCTGTCTTTCTGCTTAGAGATTGTCTAAGAATAGATGAGGATTTCCTCTAATGTATTTGCTGTTTCAAATGATTAATGCATTTTACTAGCAAATAATTCTTAGCCTGTAGATTGTTCACCAGCAATTTGTTGCGGAAATTTGGAATGCATGCAATGTTGGTTACATGCATAATTCACTTCATATTGTTACTGTGCCCTGGTTGTATAATTTATACAACAAAATTATGAATTTTACAATTGCTTGCACAATGAGAAATTTACTTGCAGTGAATATTTGCAGATTCAGTCTCAACATTCATTTTTCATGAGCATTCATTCTGGCAAAGCTACTTTGCTAAAATATTTCTGGAAAGCAAACACCAGAAGGACTTTAAACACTGACAAAAGTGTGACAAAAGTGTGTGTGTGTGTGTAACAAACAGGCATTCATGGAAAGGTCTTGCTGAATTTGTTCAGGGCTGCTGCTGTGTTGCTATATGCAGTCTTTCATCTCACTGCTGGTCTGAAGTGGAAATGGAAGAGGGTGAGCAAACCCAAATGTCAGTGTGTGCCCATCACAGTGCTTGAGGACTCCCAAATCATGCACGTGATGGCTGAGACAGACTGCTCCCTGCTACCTTCTCTGCTTTTCAGAAATATCTTCCCTTCTCAGTAGCTTCATTTACCCCACATATACACTCATTCACTTTTGCCCTGCAGCAGGGTGTCATCTGACCACACCCGAGACTCTACAGCAGCCTTTGGATGCAGTTGGCATCCCTCTGCCTGCAAAGATCCTAGGCTCAGAAAGGCTTTAAGAAGGAAGAGGAGAAGCACTTGGCTGCCCGCCATTGCTGAGAAAGCCTCTAAACAGAATGGGATCAGCAGCAAACCAGACTCATACCACACTGCCAGGTCTAAGGCAGTGCTGAAAACTTTGGAGCAATCCCCTGAGGAACTGGATGTTGCTGGCTTGGGATTTGGGGTTTTTTTGGGTTGGTTTTTTTTATTTTTTTTTAATCCACTTACAGCTGAGCTCTACCAAGTTATTCAAGTGAAGTATGGCAAAGCTTGAAAGCCCTGGAGACATTATTTATTTATTTTTACAAATCCTGCAATAAGTCAGTTTAGCTGTTTTGAAGTTGTTTTAAAGTCTTGGGGAATTTTGATGTTTTCTCCACTATTTTCAACTGGAGTATCCTTTGATTGTAAGCCACAGAGTAGCCTAGGTACCAGAGTGGCTAAAAATCATGACATTAATTTGAAATGCTAACTTCTTCCTCCTGCTCCATATCTCCTGTTAATCTGTGGAGAGGCAGAGTGGGAAGATTGGAGAGGTTTTGTGTTGATCCACCAGTAAACTAGAGCCAAGACTTACAATCAGACTTTGAAAGTTGTCTGTGTGTGCCCAGTGTATATACTGGCTCAATGGTGAGCTACCAAAAACCCCCATTCCATATCCTCCATCTGTAGTCAAACTCCAGTGCTGCTAATTCTGAGCACCACAAGCTAACGTCCAGGAAGCCTAGTCCTGCCCTGCTACTTCATCTGGCTTCAGAGAGTTTATTCCTTCTGGATTCATTCTTTCTGGAAAGCTGGTGGTATATGTACAAATAATTTTTATCATGAACAATGGAACCTTGTTTGATCCTGTCTTCCTAGAGTCAGATATTCTGGGATAGATTCTCTCTAGATATTCTGAGCTTGATGAAACTGGGAGAATTGCATCAACATTGCAATTGGGTGCAATTTTCCACCCAAGTCTTGAAATGTTTATCATGTACCTTGCCCCACCACACACAAGGTTTCATACATACATTGCATGTCCCCTTGCATAAGTGATACTCTCTCTGCGGCAGGATGGCACATGCCATCATGAAGCGCTTGGAGCAGAAACAAATTGCCACCACCTTAATGGAGGTATATGAACATGTCTGCTCCAGACACAGAAGTGAAAGAGGACAAAATTTCTTTTGCCAGCTCGCAAGGAGCAGCAACAGCCTTCCTTTGTTGAGGTTGCTCTCTCCCTACATGCCCTGCTGCAGACTTTAATTAACTTCCCTGACTGAGCGGAGCTGTTGCTAATGAAGCGGCTAATTCTGAGTACAGGGGGCATGTTCCATCATTTAGCGCAATCCTGTGATTCTGGTATCCCATAATACCCCTCATCAGTTAGTTCCTTTTCTACTTTTATATTTATAACTCTACCTCTCTTCTTTCCCACAAGGGTGTCTGTGTTCTGGTTTCAATTACATTTCTGCAAAAATCTATCTGAACTGGATACAAAGCTCTAGTTCAAGATTTACCAGTATCTAATCTCTGGAGAAAAGTGCCATGTGAAATAGAAAACCCCAAACTGGATTTATGTGCTTGCTTGGAATTAACACAAGTCTCTCAATGAGATTTCTCTCCTTTCTCAGTGTGGATTCTGTCTATAACTGACAAAAATAAAATAAACTAGGCTTTTTTTTTCTTCTTGTTGTTCAACATTTGCTATTGTCAAGACACCACTCTTTTCACCAGGGAGAAAAGGTGGTACATCCAGCTGGAGGTTTAATATCTGATATAGCCTCTGGCTGGGTCTCCAAACAGATGTAAACTTCACCAATGTGGAATCCTGAGTTTTTTCCATTGCTTTGTGTTTTCTCTTTTTTTTTTTTTTTAACTTCATCTCATGCTTAGAAACTTTAGAAGAAGTTTAGTTGAAAGCTCTTGGAATCAATTTTGAGAAAAGGAAAAGCTCATAAGGAAAGTTCCTGGAAACTTCAAAACTTTGAAATGACACAAACCACAGAAGTTATTGAAAGAATGCGCAAGGGTGGAAGGTTCTAGAAGAAAAGACATGGCTAAGGTGTTGTCTATAAGTAAAAGAGGAGCAAACTTCCTCCCAGTCAACTCCACCTCTGTATCTGCTTATTGCCCTCTGTGAGCCATTGCCTCTCTCAGGCTGCTCTGAGAAGCTTCTCACTGTTACTGACAAAACAGGAATATTCAATGCAATGTCAAGTTTTTGGGACCTTGGTCAAAAAAAGGAGAACCTCACCACTCATTCTCCTTGGGTGTCAGAGACATAAGAGGCAACAGGGAGCAAGTTAGGAGAACTGATTACATATGTCAGCACCTAGCAGCAGGCATTAGGTACCCTCTTGGAAGCCATATGACTGTGAAATCTCATTTGGGACCTTTATAGGACATAGCTTGGAGAAAAACTTCTGCAGATACATCACTCTTCTTTATTGCTGTGCCCCCTTATGAGGAAAGACTGAGGGAGCTGGGTCTCTTTAGCTTGGAGGAGACTGAGGGGTGATCTCGTAAGTAAGTAAGGGTGAGTGTCAGGAAGATGGAGCAAGGCTCTTCTCAGTGACCTCCAATGACAGGACGAGGGGCAACAGGTGCAAGATGGAATATAGGAGATTCCACATAAATATGAGAAAAAACTTCTTCATGGTGAGAGTGACAGAAAACCGGAACAGGCTGCCCAAAGGGGTTGTGGAGTCTCCTTCTCTGGAGAGATTCAAAATCCACCTAGATGCATCCCCATGTGACTTGATCTAGCGTTCCTGCTCCAGCAGAGGTATTGGACTAGATGATCTCTTGAGATTCCTTCCAATCCCTGATATTCTGTGATTCCCCTTCAGGCATGGAAGAGAGCAAGAAGAAAGCTGCCGCTGAATCGAGGGAAAAGAAAATATTTGATCTTGTTAGAGAAGGGACTGAGAAAAACATCAGCTGGGAATGGGGACCAACTTGGATCCAAAAGCAAAGAAAGAAGGGAAACCTGAGTAAGAGAGCAATTTCTATGCTCAATTAATTAACATTTGTCTATTTTGTAATTTAGAAATGAAATTATTTTTTTGTAATTAATTCAGAGGAAATTTCCCAAGGTGCTAAGTGAAGTTTGCTAAAATGAAAGATGATATCCTGCAATTAGAAAGATGAGTATTTCACTCTGGGATGAGAGGGTTGTTATGGCAAGGCATGTCTCAAACCTTGCCACTTAGCCTTTGATGTTATATGTTCTGCTGAAGGGGAGCTGGCTAGGGTTGCTCCCCCACTATTGGGTGGGTTCCGCAAGACCATGATTTCTCAATCATTGTGCTGACTCTTCCTGTCTGATTTTTGAAGACACTAGATGACAGGACAGAGAAGGCAGGAAAAGTAGGAACTGCGAAAAATGTGAGAAGAGTGAGTCCAGATCCAGAATCCAGCTCCCACACATCACTGAGTTGGGTCTGGGACTTCCCCAGTGCCTGTCAGTGACATTATCCTGGGAGCTTGACATGGTTTTGTACATATTATATTTACTTATTTCCTTTTTATTTTATTATTAATGTTCCATTAAAGTAGTTCAGTTCTTCTCATAAATCTCTTTACATACCCGTTTCTCCTTGCAGTGGTAGGTGGAGGGAAAGCATCTGGCTTGGCATTGACCAATGTAACCAAAACTGCAACACATCTTTAGGCATGATTCTGAGTGTCCATTTTCTACCTGGGATAAAGAATCATATGGTGGCAATAGTCCTGAACTCTGTGTATCAGAACACCATTTGCACCTGGATAGAATAATTTTTTACTCCCATAACATAGGGATAGAGGTTTTGTGTGGCTAGGCAGAGGACAAACACAGACTTACTGTTCCTTATGGGAAATACACAAGGTAATAACCAAAAGCACTGTCTCTAACCTCTCTAAAGTCAGAATCATTTGATCTTACATAAAGACAGTTCCTGGAAACATGAACCTCTGGATTTTACCAGATAAAGTGAAGGAAAAGTACCCGTGCAGGTTGAGCAAAATATTGTAAAGTTTGTGAGGGAATGTGTTTCTACTTGGGTCAGTGTTTTCTGGCTGTAATACATGAGCACCACAGCTACTGCCACCCCCTTGGTAAAATGCCAGTTTTACCAGTGCTGATGCTTTTAATTCCCAAATATTTTCTCAAACATTCTCCACAATAAAGGAGGACACAAATCTCTCTTTAAATTAACTGTACACGAAGAAGGAAAGAAACTTCTCAGAGTGCCATCACACTTTTCACAGGATGTAGGAACATCTCAGAAAAAAGAAAAAAGCTGGGCTGGATCTGAGCAATGCTGAACCTGGCTGAACTCCCTTTCTCTGCTGCAGCTGAGAGGGGATCAACAGGGTGAAAGAAACAGAGCCAGCACACTGTGGTGACCACAATGAATGTATTGAGTCTTTCTGAGGCTGAAGTTGCATATAGACCATTGTCCTAAAAAGCCATTTTTACATCTTCACTATACAGAGAAGGCACAGTAGATGAGGTCCAAATCCCACCACCTTTAGTGAACAAAGTTCATACTCTTGGTTGTACTTGCTGCCTCTGAAAACCTATATTAACATTCAAGATAAATGTGAGACAATAAAGCTCAGCTTTTATAGCAAAATGGACCCTTGAGCACTCTGCTGAGTTAAATCACACAGTTACAGAATTAATGTAAATTTAATTTACATTAATTTTAAATTTAATTTTTTTCAGCTTTAATGCATTACTCCTTGTTTTATTGCTAGTATCCAATCTGAATAATTCTTTCTCTTGTCTTTTAGTGCTATTATTTAATATTTATATAACAGTGCTGATCAGAGGTCTCTATGAGACTGGTCTAGGCACTGTACAGACTGAATACTCAGACATTTGAAGAGCAGAAGCATAGCGATAAATTTAGCTTTTACTGAGGTCATTGGCAAAACTTTAATTAGTTTTACAGAAATCCTTAAAGAGACCTCATCCAAGAATGGATATCTGATGATCCTGATGGATATCTGGTTATCATCCATAGTCTGGCTGCAGATGGACCACTTTGATTTTAAAGAGACTAAGATGTCTTTCTGGGTTTTGTACTTGTAGTTTTAGCTATTTTTGTCTCATGCTCCTGGTTTAAGAACAGCACGTAAGTCTTTGAGGTGCACCTTGCCCACAAACATGTCTTGTGAAAACCAGTGTGAGAAGCCAGAGGTGACCTCTTTGAAAGTCCCATCAGGCTTATGTGTGCAAAGGACTTCTGCAAATTGGGGTCTCAGTAGCTGCAGAGCCTTGGCAGAAAGCTGTCAGGAGATGAATAATGAGCACTAAAATGCTCAGCCTGTGTGTAGCTAAGTGTCCAGAGGTACAAAGAAATGTGGAGATTTACTTGCTAGGGGATTGGGCTCTAGTATATGGTGGAGAGGAGTGACCAGCTCTGGTTCAGACATAAGTCTTGCGGAACTACAGGGTTCACATATACGGCCTCCATGCTTGAATCAACTCCATGCTTTAATTCCACTATTGTTTCTGAGGTGATAACTTTGGCTGCCTGCCATTTGCTGTAGAAACCTGAAAAAATAACTTCACACATTCTGACCTCTCTATTCTGAGCCAGCTTTCACCCATCCCTTAGATAGAGTATTGAGCCTGAGAGGACCACAGCCTGCAGGCTGAAAACCACTGCCCTAGATACTCCTTGGAATGCTCTGAAGCACAAGTTTCCACAGGATGTAGTGAGCCCATCATTAGCACAATCTTTCTAGAGAGGCAGACCCAGACAGAAAAGAAACTTTCTGGATGAGTCCAGTGAAGTAATCATGCATGGGCAGTCTCATCTGCAGCCAAGAGACTATACACTGAGCACCAGACCCAGTTCCTTACAGTAGAAGCTCCTCTCCGTTTATTTCCTTTTATCGCTTGTTGCATAACAGCCAAGTCCCATGACCCATGGTCTCTCACAGACCTTATCTAACTTCTCTTCCTCATACATTTCACCAAAATATATCCAGGAATATTTAAGTAGATTTTTTTTTCCTATCATCATTCCAATATAAGAAAAATGTGTGGGTAGACTGTTGATTTCTAACCCAGTCTGAGGGAAAACATGTTTCCTGTCAATTTCCTTTTCTCCTGGCCACCCACCCATGACATGCTACAGAACAGAACCTCTGCTAGCTCTGGGAATATCAATGGGAAACTGCTCAGACCGGGCAGAGCTCTCCCAAGCAGGCATCTCAAAACCCTGATGTTAGGTTTCCAAGTGACTCAGGAGGTACTACTGATTTTACAAAGAAAACTCACCATAGAGTAAAATTCTGAGAGTCTTATCCCAGAGAAGTCATAGGGCTTGACATTAATTCATTGCCCTTTACTATTAACCTTCTCTACATGATGCTTGTTTAGTGTCTATCCTTCCTGTAAAAAATTGTACCAAATTTTATAGACTTGCATAACTTGCCGCCCTTTTCATTGTTGGAAAGTACCCTTCTTCCCTACCATTGCTCTCTCCAAGCAGTTTTTAATAAAAAAAATTCTCTCATAACACTGTTCTATTCTTTTCCCAGTAAACTCTTCTCCAAAAGATCTATGCCAGAATAACACTTTCAAAAAGCTCATTTTGCTCATTTCCCCAGATTGTTCAAGACAAAACTTTGAAATACAGCAAAATGCTGTAGAGAGGCAGAGGGCAGAATGAATGTTCCTCCTATTCCTGTGGAAGCTCTCACACTTGCTTCTCTTTGCTGATCCTCTGTTGCAGTTTACAGTATTTCCCTGGAGGCTTCTGTCTGAATGATAAACAAGGGAAGGGACAAGACACATCTGAAAAGAACACAAGATCCTAGAAAATCCTTAAGGGCCTTTCTACTGCTGCACAGTAGTACCCTCCGGGACTTAAAAGCAAACCTCCGAACATCAAACCAGAAGTTCCCACTGTGGCTTTCAAATCAAGCAAGCCTTCCCTTAAATTTAACATTTCCTTTAACCCATCCTGATGTGATGTTCCAAACCTGGGGGCTCTTTGCACTCTATCCCTCAGCAGACAGTTCAGAGGCATGTGGCACAAATCAGCCTTCACTTCTCTTGAGAGAGAAATACAGGGAGTCAGTCCTTTTCCAGGACATCTCAAGCAGCTTTATGCAAGAGAGCCTTTTCAATTGACTTTGCTTTAGGACCAAGGTCAATGCAGCACCCTGACAGGGCATTGAAATCTGTGTGTAAATTAGAAGTCACACAGAAGTCAGGAGTACAGCAGCAGTCCTTCAGATTGGATAATGGCAATGTCAGACTTCAATATGATTGTTTGTATAAAGCACCATAGTTGTTGGTCTTCAGAGCAAGATGAATTTATGATATGGAAGTCACAAACTTCAAACCGATTTAAGTTCTGGAGGTTTTTTGTTTTGGTGTTGTTTTATGTTGCCATTTTGTTTTTTGTTTGGGATTTTTTGTTACTTTGTTGGTTTTGTTTTTGTTTTTTTTTAATGTGGATGTAGAAATGAAATTGCAAACTACAGCAAGCAAATTAAAGAAACTGTGGAAACAATGTATGAACCAAGCTGCCTTGTCTTGCTTTGCTGTGTCAAATGTGTGTTCTTTTAACCTGGTGTGCAATAAGTCAATACACACACTGAGGTGAGATTCTTGTTTATTTAATTTTTGTGCAGAGGTGGATGCTAGGTGGTTCATCTACAAAGCTAGTATGTCTCAGGTTGGTGGCACAGTAAGCATTTGTATGTTTTTGAGCAACAGATAAGCAACAGTTTCTACAGTTATGCTCAGCCATCCCCCTTCCCATTTGCTCTTGCTTTGACTTGTGTCTTTGTCGGTGTCCTCTCTGTGACGATGGGGATTTTGTTCATAGAAGCCTGTCCCTACCCAAGGGTGGAGTTTTCACGGTGTTAATTTACTGTCTCACTGTAACTAGAAGTGAACTTTGACCTTATTAGTAATTCTGGTCCCCTTGAGCTTAACTTGGTATTCCCTTATTTGGCTAATTCATGTTTTCATCCCGTTTTTAATCCAGGAACACATCTTACTGTTTACAGTTGTTAATCGTGTCTTTACTTCCAGTATTTTTCCAACAGCTTGTGCAAGTGGCCACTGTTCCTCCTAGCTGTTTTTCTTAAGCAGATTTCACCTTTTCCACATAAAATATTATACAACAATATTGAAACTTCTTGCCATTAAAGAATTGACTGATAACACTCTAATTTTGTTGGTTTATTTTCCTTTTGCATCTTCTGTTCTCATACAACTTTTCTACTGTTTCTCTGAGACATTGTTAAAAACTCCTCTCACTTCCTGAAACTGAAGGAGAGTGAGACATAAATGGATCCTGGGGTATGTGGTGGGTCCTATAAGAAAGTCTCCAAAGGAGAGGATGGATGGTAGCAAACACCCCTCTGGACTGCATCTTTGTTTCAACCTTTTCAGGAGACTGAGAAAAGATTCAGAGACACTATTTCTAGTATTTCAAGTTCTGAAATTCACAGTGTTGTTGCTTTGACTGTTAAGTCAAGCAATGTCTTTTCATCTAAGTTAATTTCCATTATAACATATAATAGGGCAACATCCTGGTTCCTTTTGCCATCCTCTCAGGCACATATAGCATCTGATCTGCAGGAGATAAAAACATAATGCGATCTCTAACTTGGTTGCCTTCTCTCCTTAATATTTTAATAGATGCCTAATGCAGCTTTTATGTTCAAAAAGAGTTGATTAGTTTACAACTTAGCGGTCTGAAGTGAATTTTGCTATCACCGAGTGATTTCCCATTTCTAGCAATATGTCTGTTTAGATTTCTCTCCTCGTAAGATTAGTGTTTATGAAATGTGAGTGAGATGAATCACTCAGCTACGGAAACTATTGAGGCATCTGTAATTTCTTCCTCTTACAGTCTGTTCTTCCACCCACACCTCCTGCCACTTTGAAACTCAAAACCCATCCCATCATTTTACCTTCAGTCAGAAGAAAATGTATCTTTTCCTTTAGGAAATCAGTTGAGCTTGGGAGAACAAACCAGTGGTGACACTGCACACTTCACTTGAGAGAAGCTCAGAAGCTGTATCTAGTCTGTATAATTGCCATGGGCCTTAGGTGATTTGCAAGATATGAGGCTAAAAGATCAATGTCTCCAGTCTCTTCAGGTGTGAAAAAATATCCTAAAACATGAATGCTCAGGAGAAACTTAAAGGAAGTAGATGTAATTAAAAAAAAAAATCTAATGAGATAAATGTATGGCTTTGCCTGGGATTAGAGGGACCAGTTTGATATTGCTGATAGCCCATCTTCAGGTTCCATTTATGTCCTCAGAGTTTAATTAGTGTTATGAACTCCTTTCTTATCCACACACGGAGCTCTCTGGTAAGTATGACAAAATGCAGAAAAGAAGTGGAAAAGCTTTACTGCATTTCAGCAATGTGGCTGTAATGTCTGCTGGGTAGGTTTTTTTTGATTTATTTTTTTCTGGTAAATCACATGAAGAAAATGAGGCAGAAGAACTATTCAAGGCAGCAAAGGGTAAAGAACAAAAGGAGCACTATTAAGCCTGTTCTCAAACCAGTCCTGCTGCCCAAGTCAGCAGTTTGCTGGAAGAAAATCAGTGGGGACCATGAACCCCTTATACATCAGCAACGAACCTGCCATCAAAACATGAAACCTGGAGGGTGCCAGATGCCAGCATTGTGTAAGTGCTAGCTTTGGAAATGCTTCAGGGAGACACAGTATAAAGATCTCCCAGAGGTTTTTGCCTAATTAAAATGACTGCTCCCTTACACCTGCCAAACCTCATTTCTCCAATTGTCTCAGTGGATGGGATTGTCTCTCAGTTTCTGTAGCACAGCTGGCCTCTTTTGCTGGCTTCAATGGCAATAAATGAAATCATGGCCCAGAGTCCTCATCCTGGAAGGCTGATGCTGCATATCTTCAGCTCCATGGAATATGCTGGGGAAAAGTCCTGGGAAAAAGAGGAGATAAAGAGACCATGCCTTGGGATTGATCTCACCTGTGTTTCCCTGCCCCAACATGGGAGTGTGCATGAGTATGACTTTGTAGCTTTGCACGCCTCAGGGATGTTGCGGGCAGGAAACAAAAGATGACATGACATCATCTGAGCAACAGCTCCCTGGAAATTTAGTTTATTAATCCTTCTTCCTTCAGGATTAGTGAAAGGGAGGTTATTGATTTGCTTGTGATTTCTGTTCAAAAGTCAGAGATCTGGGACAAGACACCAGCTGGATATTACACTACTCTCAGTGATAGGCATTTCCATGGGTTGTCCCCAAGTTTAAAAGAGTTAGTACCTAGAATGATACTAGGCAAAATACAAATATGATTGTCCTGCTCTTAACATCTACCTGATACCCTCTTCCAGCCACTGTCACAAATAGCATATACAATCCTTTGGTCCAACAGGTACAGGCATGTTTATGTGTAGAAACATTCAGCAATTAGTACATGCATAATTTTGCTGCATATTTACTGCAAAATAACCAAATAAAACCCACCTTTATATCACCATCTCTAAGGAAAGCTTCAGTCTTTGGATGCAAAGTTTGGCTCTGGCTCTTTAATCAGGCCTGATTTATGTTCAGTCAAACTGAATAAAAGATATATGTGACAACACACTTTGCTGCAGGAATATCTCATAATAATCAACATTAACATTTCTAGGCTTCATTTACCTAGGAATTTTGCTCAAAATAGTACTAAGGAAATGTGGCATATGCTAAATATTAGGAAACATTTTCTTGCAGTAAAACCAGCAAGAAATTTAGTGCTAAGGACCAATGGAATAGATCAAGATAGGACCATTTGAGGCTCATCACTGGGCAGTTTGAAAGCAGACTGGATATCATCTATCAAAAATGGCTTAAATACAAGGAGCTGAACTGACAAGATGGCTTTTAAAGAACCTGTCTTACCCTTACATTCTCTGGACATGCTATAAACTGTTATTTTATTAATTATATAATTGCTATAAAGTGATTGAGTATGTGCACTCTGTGAAGGGCCAGGATGCAGTCAGAATTTTCAGTAACATCTGGGATGTACTCAGATGCACTCAGATGAGGGGTATATGTCTGGGGCAAGCACCAAAGCAGAAGAGTGGCAAGCACCAAAGCAGAAGAGTTGCAAGCACCCTGAAAAATGGGAATAAAACTGTTAAGGATGTTGAAAAACTTAAGAACTGCTGTGAAATCAGTGAATGCCAATCACTAAAGGCACAGGAAAGAAAGGCAAATGGATGGCAAAACAAAACAGGGAGTAATTGGGTGCACAGAAGCAGAGCAAGGGACTATGAAATCTCTTTAGTGGCTCTTAAACTAAGTCTAGAGCCTGGTGCATCTTACTGGGGGATAGGTATTTTTTCTGTAAAAGAAGCACCAAACTAGGCTAAAAGGCAAATTTCACCAGCAGTTGAAAAAGGTATTAGCTGGAGTGGCCAGTGAAGGTCGTTTGAGGAGAACAGCAAGAAATTGGAAATACATAGCAAACATTGAAAGCAAGGAAAAGCTGATGTAGTCAGAGATTGGGAGATGCATAAATTACCCAGCCTGCAGGAAGCTGTTAAAATGGTGATATGAGACAGGAACAGCTGAGATAATTATTGGAGAGTGAGGGGTGTTTTTCCTATATTTGCACAAACACGAAGCTGATGGGTTCTTAGCATGTACTCTGTGTATTTTTTCCTTCATAGGAGTTCTCTCATCTTCTCACAGTTCAGTAAAGCATCTCAATGTGATGCAAATATGGTGAGAAGGGGCTCTAAACTTCCACTTTGAAAGCTTAATGATCAAGCAGGACCCTGGAAACCCTGTACCTATCTTTTCTCTCTGCTGCTTATTCCCTGGCATCTCTGAATGGAGATGAGGATGAGATAGTAGATGAAATATTGGTGGTCAGAAGTAGACAGCTCTGTAGCGTCCACAGCTGACCACCCACTTACTAAAATGATGAGATAGAGATCTGAGGGTCTCAGCCTCTTATCCTGCCTTGAATTCTAAGTTTTGCAGCTCTCAGAAGTGGGGTAAACTCTTAGGAGCTGCCTGTACACAGTTCTGGGGTATATCACCTGCCAAGTGAGTTAGCTATATATAAGGAAATGTCTGATCGTTGTAGACAAAAAGCAAATGTTATGAAGATTTCCAAGAAGCTTTCTATTGCCCAGGAAGCTCATGAAATGCAGGCTGTCTTGCTTTTTCTCCTCGAGTACTATCTTAAGACATCATTTATTATGAGCTTATACCTAGCTCTTAGGAGTAATTTAGACACAACCTCTCTGTACATAGCTTTCTTTCCTCCAAAGTAGTTTCCTCTTCTGATTCTTTCCCCATACAAGCCTTTCTGTTCCTACATCTATTCATGAAAACTCTCAGAGGAGGAGCTTTACTGAGAAACCAGTAACTCTAACATGGAAAAGGGATTTGCATTTTTCTATGAATCTTCAACTAGCATTATCAAATCTTCTAGTTTCTCTGATTAAGTATCTTTTAGAAACATTTTTAGATAAATATCATGCTGTTTGAACTGAGAACAGTAGGAGGATAATGCAGAATGCTCACTGATGTTGTACTTAGCGCCTTGTACCGAAATATTTTAGTCCATCTTCTGCCTCTAAAAACAATTTCTGGGGACAGAAGAGGTGAGGTAGAAGAAATACGAAAGGAAAACTTTCTCTGCCTACCTACTCTGATCTCATGCTGGAACACACTGCACAACATAAACAAAGAGGAACTTCTTGCTTTTACACAAGGCTTCAGTCACAAAGTTCTAATTTGTGAGCTCAAAAAAATAAAAGCTCTTTGTGACTTAGTGAAGAAATTTATCAAATCTTTTGAGATGTGTTACAGCTTAAAAGTGACAAAGATCAAAACTGACTGGGCAAATAATTTTGCTTGAATGCTACAGTGTTTGTTTAAGTAAGGGGAAGATTTTGCACCATCAAGAAATGCCCACACAACTGTTATTTGCTGACACTTCACGAAGACTTTTGAAATTGTATTAGATATACAGAAAATACAGAGAGAAGCAATGGTGACAGCAGAAACAGGGAAAAAAAAAATTATCTGTGGTGTTTTCATATAGGGACTATGAGCTCAGGCATGAACTAGCTAACTGTAGAGCCTTTACCTCCTGTCCTGGACAGCCTGGTAACTGTCAGAAGTTGATACAGTTGGATTGTTGCAGTGAAATTCAGGAGATAATTCAGGCGATCCATCTCACAAGCTCACAGTAGAGTGGAAGTGTCATCTATGATGTATTAGACAAACAGAAGCTATGTCTAAAGTGAGGGACTTTCCCAGTTCAGTAAAATCTGATAGATAACCAAGTTACAAGCTGACTCCACAATGGTGGAGTCCCAGCTGAATGTCCAGTCTCCTGGTCCCTATGAGAAGGAAACCCTAATGTGTGAGCTACAAAGCACTATGGTATACACTGGTCAGGTTCCCCAGGGAAACACCTGGAATATCAGGACCATGGGTTTTGACTCATTTTCCCACTCTGTTCAAATGCAACTAGGCTTGATCCCTACATCCTGACACTACTTCTGCTAATCATTTGCTGAAATGTGGGGCACTTCTAGACCTGCAGATCAGTTCCCTGATCTGCTTGGGAAAGATAGTGAGCAAGACCTCATTTATACAGACATTTCATTTCTAGAGATGGACAAGGTTAGATATGAAACAAAGCTGCTCTGGCTTGAGAGAAGTCTGTTTCCTCCTCTTCCATGTAAGATCCTGTCTCCCAAGGTTTAAGGACAGTCTATAAATTACCTGATTTGTTTGTCTACATAGGTGTTCCGAGAGCACAGATTAACATATATAAATGAAACATTTATATTCATTTGAATTTAGGAACATCACCTCAAGTTGGAGTTAATACAGCTCCTGCACTGCAACAACCCGTGTCTTTCTACTACACATTTTAAACGTTGTGCTGTCATGCCTTCATTGCTAGCAGAATCTGGTCTGTTTTTTAGCTAGCTCAGGCGCTGAGAAACAGACTAAAACTGTGTGTGTCTCTTTCCTCTGATGTAAACAGAAAGCAGGTTAGCAACAGAGAGAAAGTGGGACTTCCTCCTTCAGTTTTCTGCAGTTAGGATAAGTGACTGAAGCAGTCTCTCCTGCACATCACTCATGGTGGCCAGCCTACTCAGTAGTCTGTTTCTCATGGGAGGAGGAGTGAAGACAAGGAACCCAGCACATTCTCAGCTGCACTTAAGAAAAAATCCTTGCTTTCCCAGCTCTGAAAGAATACCTCGTTTATAACGTGCATTTAAAAATTCCATTTTAAAGGCGTTAAGATTATTAATTAATCTTCTTTAAGCTTATTCCTTTGAAGTTCATAGTAGAAAGATCAATATTATAACTGGCAGGTTTTATTGCTTGTACACATACCATCAGCAGGTGATCTCACAGCTGAGTCTGAAGGTTAGGTTAGGTTCAGTCACTTAAACTGGCTTGACTGTATATGGGTAGCTCAGCACATAGCACTCAGCATCCAGCGTGAGGGTCGGAAGTACCCTGTCACTGGAATGACTGCTTTTAGGAAGATAAAAGCATGGAGTAGCCCAGGACACAGCACATGAATGCCATGTTGTTTGTGAGAGAAAATGCGCATGTATTATATTGGGAATGGTGGGTATAGATTTTTCCACTCACAAGGCTTCCAAGATTGGCTTTGTTTACTCTCACGCATTTAGTTGACAATGCACGTCTTTGCTGCTACAGGTGAGGAATATGCAGTGCAGCAGTCGCTTATCACTGCTCAAAGCTGGGACATTGTCCCTAAAGCCTTCCACCTCTTCATAGCCTGAAGGAGTTTGAAAGGCTTCCCCCCAGTTTGACATCTTCACCTTGGGATCTACAGACACTGGTGCCCAGTTTAGCTGCTTCAGGGCATGCCAAGGTATTTCTGTTCAATGTGATGTCATGCCAGGTAGGTTTACCTAAAGAAGGATGATTCAATTCCCCAGTTAGCTGTAGATGTTTGCAGTCACCTGTATGTCAAAAGCTGGCATGTGGTAGCCATTAATGCTTCCTGCAAATACAGTAACACTTTCTGCTTTTTAAACAGTGCCTTTCTGACACAGATCTAAATGTGCTCATGACAGGGTGAAAACTCTCAGCTATTTGCCAGGGAAGCAGCATTAGTTCTGCTGCATAGAAAAGCATAAGAAAATGGAAATTAAATGCCGGAGGCATTAGGAAATCTAATGAGCACTTAATCACCTACTCTCATTCAAGGCAGTCGGAGATAGGTGTGAAAATCCCAGTATCTATTGATTACCTTTAGATGTCTTGATAGCCTTTAAAGTCTGGTTCCTGACTTCCCATTAACTTCACATATGACATAAGTGGCATAAAACTTGGGGTTACAAAGATACCTTAAAAATAGGAATTGCTATTTACTTGCAGCAATGTTGTTCTTTAGGCCCCATATCCTGTCCAGGATTCACCTTGGGGAAATGGTGTTCTGGATAGCCAGAATACCTTCCCTCTTTGTTAACAAATGGATGCAGTATTGTTATGTTGTTATTGCATACTGTTTTAGAAAGCAACTTTCACATATATCACAGTACTGTAGGATCTAATTACAAGCATTTGAGACTGAATGAGAAGTATCTGGGCTAGAAAATTGCTTGAAGCCTGACATTATGTGTACTAAATGAACAAGAGGCTGGATGGAGAGGCAAATCCAAGATGAAGAATTCCATCATTCCTGGCTGTATCTAGTAGCAAGAACTTACCTACTACGAGAACTGTGCAATTAGGAAGTGGCCAAGTTCCCACAGAACTGTAAATAAAATGGAGACATCTCTAGTAATCACTGCCTCCTCCATAACTGAAAGCCTATAGAGATCAAGAGTAGTGGCTCTCTTGACTTTGCTTGGCCCTCTGTTTTTCCCAAGCTGAGTAACAGAGGTTGCTGGTACCAAAGTGCTGGTGTGTCACATGCCGTATTCAGTTCATGTGCAATGATTACTATCCAAATGCATTTGTAACCAGTTTGGGGAAAAATATTAAGTACAATTAAAGCACTTCTTTTTCTGTTCTGGGTGGATTTTTAGTTCAGTCTCAATTATGAAGATTACAATTAACTTTCCTGAAGTAATCTCCTCAATATTTGTAATTAAACTTCATTTAAATATTTTGGTCACTTTCAGGAACTAATTACAGTGACTTGTAGCTGAGAAGGTACTTTCATCTTAAGCTTCTATTTGCAGGTACTTAGAATTTTTGAAAAATTTTATCTGCTGGATTTAAAACTTACATTTGCAGAGATCAGAGCTGGTCTGGGGATAGAAAACAATTGTGTATGAGGCCTTGCCCTCCTCTTTTCTGATACGCAAGTAGATATGAAATGGTAATTTTTCTTTTGACTCTTTCTTTCTTAATTGCCTTCAGAATTATTTGGAATATATCTCATTATTTCTATCAGTGTTTAAGGGAGGCTTCTCAGAAGACTGAAGAGGTGAGGAGGAACATATCTCATCAGTAATAAATGTGCTGTACATTTTGGCTTTTAATAAAAGTATTTTTTTCTCAGTGTTTGAGATATTTAAATGATAATGAATCTTTAACAAAATGAAAAGATAATTTCATGCAGAATGACTGGAAGAGTTCCACTCTTCACCACCACAAAAGTTTTATGTTTTTGAATTTGGACCAAAGGCTGTTAATCCTATGGACTTTATTTCAGTTAATTTCATCAAGTGTCAGATCCCATGTAATGAAAAGATTGCTTAACCTAAATTCTTTGTAGGCCACAATAAAGTCTCAAAGCCATATTTGTATTAGTTCTTCACTATTATCAAATTAACTCCTCTGCCTCCAAGGACTGACTGGCATCCCATCTTTTCTTTGACATATGATGGTGATAGCTACAAGGACCTAGCTTATCAACTTTATATTACTGCATCAAGAGAATGATTCAATACATCTGGAAGATGAAATATGCCAGAAAATTAATGGAGTTCCAAGGGGGTTCAGAAAATGCCTTTTAGGTCACTGAAACAAAACTGCAGTCTCTGTTTTAGCCCTTGCAAGAGCCTCTGCTCAGACTCAAAGCTGAAGCATCGCACCAGGTGACCCCAGATGTTTTACACATTTCCTTCACTCCCCAGGAAGAGTGGCTGTCTGAGCAACATGGGATTTATTGCAGTGCCTCTTTTCTGGCCCCTAAGCTTTGTAAAGTCTCAGAAAAACTGAGGAACTGCCTCGAGTATCGGCCTTTGTTGCTTCAGCTGCCTCACTTATCCCTTTTAATTAACACTCAACTTGGTTTAGTAGAAATGATAAAAGATGATGAGGATAGTACAAGGTACCTTTACCTTGCCAGGCTGATTTGGGAAAGCTGCAAATCCAATCTATGTGTCTAAAAACATTTCTATTTTGGGGCTGGAGGGAAAAGCCATCTTTGTCTTTCCTAACATTCTCCTCCAGGGAAAATTAAAGATGTCTATGGTTTACTTTCTTCTCCTTCTGCCATCTCATCTTTCACATTCTGGCTTCCTTAACTCCCAATCTCCATTAAATTGCATTAAAGGAAAAGGAGAAACCATTGCTTTTCTCTTTTTGCCTTGGAGCTACAAGCTTTCTCTTTTCTTCACAGTTACTTGTTAAATGTGATAGACAGAGTGAAAGCTTCATAAATCATAAATAAGCAGAGGACCTAAATAAAAGTCACTACAAACTGAGGAAAAGAGAGGCCCCAGCATGCACATGAAGTATACAGGGCTTATTTTAAGCAACATTAGCAGGAGGCAGAGTCTATTTTGTGACTAAGCCAGGAAGCAGACCAAAAGCCAGTGGGCCATGAAAATCAGTCAAGAAACAACTCTGCAAAATTATGGCCAGAAATAAATGTAGATTTCCTTTCTCCAGTTTTGCTCATCTCTCTACAATGACTTCTCCTTTTCTCTTTGTGCCCCCTTATAGCATGGAAAGGCTCCTCCTAACTTGTTCTGGACTCAACTGAGCACAGCAGCAGCCACCTCCAGAGCACTCTAGATGTGAGAAATGCTGGACATTGTTATGCTAGAGGATCTGCCTGTGCTTGGGGTTAGGGTAATGATGTTGGCATTCTGTCAGGGAAAAAGTTTATTTAAAAATATCTCTCTTTTCCACATGCCTGCTTACAAAATGTGTAATATAGCTGAAAAAAAAGTCCGTGTTCCCTCAGAGGGAAGCATTCATTGTTCATGAGGAAGCAGACCGAGTTAATGTGGAATCAGAAAATCAGCTCCCATTTGCCCTGTAGTTGTGTCCCATGAGAGAGTCTTCTCATGGTCAGACTCTCCTCCACATAATATAAACTGGACCCTGCTCCTGCATCTCCCATGGTGAGTCTGCACAAAGAGGGGAAGCCCCTGCTTGCCACAGCTCAGGTAGAGCTGATCAGTGAAGAATGAGCAGATTGGCAACCTTGCCTCTATCTGAGGAATTCAGGTGCTGCTGAATGTTTTTCTGGGAAGACTTCTCTTTGTAAGAAACTCTTTCTTGAAGTCAGTGGAGCACATTTCTTCCCTGATGCAGAAAGATTTAGTCTGAGTTTGTGCTCATCATGGTGTAACCCTTCTCCTTGGTCTAAAGTGGGACTTTATTGTTTCATTTATGGTGCTGTTAGACTTGGGAACTTTCCAGACTGGAAAAAACCTTGCTGGGGATTTGCACTATATAAGTCTCAGCAATAACACAAAGTACTGCCTGCTTGTTCAATTTTTTTTTCCTTCCTCATAATTAGCCTTTAAATTTGTAAGAGGAGGCTCCTATTCACAGTATGGTAATCAAACCTTTTAAATTACCCTCCTGTAAGCAATTTTATCATTTTGGGTGGAATGTCAATTGACCATTATCCACAGTATTTTTCATTCTGATACAGTATTCTAGTCAGTTAAACTAAACATAGGTTTACATTGACACAAATCACATTGCTTTGTTCTCATTGTTCTCATCTAGACATATTTATAGTTTTAATTTCAATAATTATTATCCGCTGCACTAAAGCATACCTGTTTTAAATTTCTTGGATCTTACTGAGTTGTTTTGAAGAAGATGCAATCAAAATTTGAGATCACTTATCCATTGATTTGTCTAGAATTCAGGGAGGTAGTTATTTTAAAGAAATGGTGCTGTTCATTAGCACACAAATCAATATAATCTTCCATTCCTTCAGCAGTGTTTAAAAAATATTCTGCAAAGTTAATTCAGTACAGTTTAAAATCTTGGGCTAACTGGCAGGGAATATTTGGGTTTGTTTTTATGTTTCTCTTCCTGGTAACTTTTTCTGCTGGTGCTTTGATTTTACCATCAAAAAAGACAGACCACAGAGTAGCTCTCTTTTCTCATCACATCCCAGTGCAACCATGGGAAAAGAATCATTCAGTCCTCTCTAGTCAGTTTCCCTTTGCCTTCCCTCTTCATCCTTATGCAATTTTAACAAACTTGCTTGCTCCCCTACAGGCTTCCTATTTTGGATACACTGGAAATTACTTGTCTCAATTTTGCTCCTAGAAAACCTGCTTGACAAATGGTGCTCCTTCCTGGCATCCAGCACAACCTTTAATAACTGACAAGAGGGGTTAACCTTCGGTCTGAGGAGTACAAAGTTATAAATCAGCTGTTGTTCCAAAGGACTGAGTTTGCATCAGGTGTTCCACTTTTTTCCTTTTGGAAAAAAAAATAACCACAAAACCAGAACAGATAATCTAATACAGCTGTGTCTGGGAGGAAACAAGACATTTGTAATAGCTTTTAAAGCATTAAAAAGGGAACATACTAGGAACAAATAGCATGTTTGTATTCTGAGGCTAAAACATGACAGTTCTGAAAGAAGAGATTTACTGAATCAGATTTTGATGCCTTGAAAAATGAGAGAGTAGGAACATCCAGGAGAGAAGGGGGAACAGAGCCATGGTGTGTGGTCTCATTTAGAGAAAATGTGAATGTGCACAGAGCAGAAAGGAATTGAACATTTAAGCCTCAGTTTATTTTCATGGAGGAAAAAGCACTGCAATGTTTAACATTTATTGAGAAGACTTTATGATGTTGCTGTACTGAGCCCAGAAGTAGCTTGGGTTCATAGACTTGAGTCATGACAATGGGATGCTGAATGGCTCCCTGTAGCAAGAGAGGACGCAGCCTCGATTTTGTCCTTGGCTTCCTGGAGATACCCACTCCAAACCAGGGAACAAAAGCAGGCATGTCATTGCATGGGGAAACCTGCATCTGACTTGAGTTTTCCTGGAAGCTAAATAAAATTTGTGATTTCAATTTATTTTTTAAGAGTGTGTTTTGGAATATTATTTTTCTGCATCTGAACACTTTCACTGCAATTATCTGCAATCCCCATAAGAAAGAATGCACTGATGCTTTATGGAAATGTGAGAAAAATGTGTTCAATTTTCTAGTTTAGCATTGATAATCATGACCCATATCTCCTTTGGTGCTATCATATCAACATGAACATCTTTTTGCCTTTGCCATCAGGGATATTTGAGGAGGTAGGAGACAAAGGGGTTGTCAATGCTGTCATTCAGGTGGCCCAGCACAGTAATGGCACACACAATATTATCATATAATTTGTAAGCCAAAAAATACCTGTCGTTTGGTAGGAAAGAGAAATTGCTGAAAGGAATGGTGGATAAGTGCTGACAGACTCTGGTTTTCCAGAAGCAGAGAGTCATTCAACCATGGATAATGACTCCAGCACAGATGACAAGATAAACACAGTATGTGAGATTGAAGTAGATACACAGCATTTAAAAACATCATCCCAACAATGCCAGCTGCTATATTCATTCATTAAACGGTGACAAAAGTGCTATTTAAGGAGGGTGAAAAGCATATTGGAATTAAATGGACATGTACAAGAGCCTCATGCATCCACATGCCATCACACATGCAGCTACATTTATACTTACTATCATATATGTTATTCTCTATGCTGCTCTGATTAAGCTCAAAGTGTACACACAGATGTATATTTTACTGCAGAATTTAGTACAGTACTGCAGTACACAGCACACCTTTACCTTCAGTACACAGGCAATAACCTTGACATTTCTGGGTGAAGCTGAGGCACAGGGTACTAAATTCGCAATGGTAAACTGCATAAATACTTTGAGTAGCTAATGCAAATTATATTCCTAGAGCCAGGGGTGATCCAACTAAGCCAGAGAAGTCCTGCGATCAGAGATACTTCAGCAAACTATTTTCTATCAGCTGTCAAGTCAATGTTCACTGAGCGTATGAAAAATATCCTGGAGGAGTTGTGTTCCACTCCAAAAGTAGCTAACTTTCTGCTTCCTTATAAACAATGTATATCTCTCACCCTTGATACAGCCATGCAATTCATATTATCTCTCTGTTAAAGATAATTTTCATTACTTTAGAGGGATGATGTCAAGGTAGCCTGTACTAAGGGTATCCCTTAGTAGCCTTTCCAAAACACATGCAAAGACTTTCCATATATTATCCTAGGCTAAAAATATTTATAACTGCAAATTTTCTTTATATGCTAAATACATTTGTTACCTGATGATGACAAAAAGATGTCTTCTGTAAACTATATTGAATATCCCTCTTCCACTGGTCTAGTCATGATGCTGCTTTGCCCAGAATAAGACAGCTAGGTTGTTTTTCCACATAATATAAACTGGACCCTGCTCCTTGAGTAATGACAGCAGAACTAAGGACAGCTTGAGTAGCTAAGCATTCATCACAGCCCACTCCAGTGCAGTTGATCTTTGAGAAGGGCAGATACAGAGCAGAAGGAGAACACAAGGATGTAGAGAAAAAAAAAAAGCAGCATAATTCTTCTATCCGATAATGAGGGATGAACTTAGATGCCAGGCTGTATGTAGCTCCAGGTTTAATAGACAGCTGAAAAATCCAGTTTTCTTGTTATCCAAAGCTGCTGAATCCTGCAATGTCTGTGGAGAGCATCTGGAATTGTACTCTTCTTTGACACCTCCACCAGGTGCCTACAACTTGGTGCCATTGGTATTCTGGCAATATATTACCACATCAAAGGTGTTATAGCTCAGCCAAAATCTTTTTGGCTAAGTAAAATTCACTTTCCTTGAAGAATGACAAGGTCAAACCCTATCTGTGGCACATGTGATGGCAGTAGATTAAAAAAAACGATTCTTCATACAGCTCCATCTGGCAGGCTGTTCCTAAAAGAAGACCAACACTTCCAAATCCTGGATACATGGATCTTTGGATACCATCCATATTTGAACACAGAAGTTCTGGACAGCCCTGCTAGACAACCCTGTCCGCCTAGCAAGAGAATGCACTAACACATACAGTATATTTACACTGCTTCTCCTCCTTGCATGCACTTCTGTAAAGAATCTGGTTTTGTCTTCTTGATATGTGGGAATACTGGTAAAGAAGAATTGTCTGTATTTTATTTTCACAGTGGACATAAATAAGCAGAGAATGAAGCTGAACTGTGGAGCACAAATACTCTGGTGCTTTTTGTATGGATTGCAGATGACAGTAGTAGCAGTGAGCATGAGAAGGCTTTCAAATATGCTTATATTGACCATCAAAAGCATGCCATGAGCTTTGTGCAGTGCAGCAGGGATGATGTAGTCATGTATTCCAGGGCATAAAGACAGCATGCACTATATAAACACACAATGCTACTGCATTACTGCAGTTGTATCAGTCACAGCATGCTTCATTCTGTCTTTTTAAAAAACAATGTGGGAAGCTTCAAAAGCTTCAAAAGCTGTCCTGACAAAGGCGATTGTGGCTAGTGTTAATCTAATGGAAAGCAGAGCTGGATGTCCCATTCTGTGTGACATTATTCTGAGTACAAGATGTATACGCAGTACTTTGTAACATTCCCTAGACAGAAAATGCATTATAACTTAGTTCTGACATTTACTGTAATTAAGTACTGTTTCAAGAGAAAGAAGTCCTGAGTCTTCCTCTCCAAGGGCATTGCTTCTGTTGCTTTTTCATTGTTTCTGACTGAAGTACATCTTTGACAGAAATACCTAGACCCACTCAGTGGAGAAAGACTTACTTACTGTCTCTGTGAAATGATTTAGAGGATCTAAGGATGCCACTGGGAAGATAGCAGCCTAAAGGCAGACAAACAAGCACTAATCGCAGGACCTGGGTGAATGTGTTAGGGCATCAGTGTGCAGCCTTCAATCTATATTTGTCCACTCAAACGAGTGGCTTGAGGACTCAATTATTTTATGTATGAACAATACTTATGTTCATAAGAGAAAAAAGAGTCTTGAGGCAAAGTGTGTACCTTGATCACAGAGTGCTTTGTGCCAGCTAGAAGGCAAATAAGGGGGGGGTAAGCATGGTGTCTTTTGGATCTGTGGTTGACAGACAAGTTTCTTGTCCTCTAATTACTGTTTGCAACAGTACAGACACCTGAGGCAGCTGTGGAAAATCACAAGAATGAGAAAGCCTTTTATGTTGTGCAAAGGCATTCAGAGAAGCATTCAGCTGGTGTCTTTCAGTATAAAATATAAAATAAATACGAAGTTTATTTTGAACACATTAATGTGAGCAGCATGAGTCCAAAGATGGAGCTGTAATTTCTAGCCTGTCTGTGACTGACAGCTCTGTTGAGGGCCAGATGCACAGTCCAGGCAAGTGTCCTCCATGCAGTGATGTAACATAGAGCATATTTTCAGCATCCATTACCAAGGCAATGTATGTTTGTTCTGCTTTCTCTTCAAGCCTGCTAAACAACTGCTATGGCCGCTTGAGTCAAGAAAATTAACTTTTTTCTCAAATCAGCTCTAACATTTTTGCACTTTCACCTGTTGCCAGGTTAAGGATAAAGTAAATAGTATGCGGTTCCTTAGTTTAGGTGATGCTCTGGCAAACTGTTAAACTGCTCCATGCCCTGCTTGCTCAATGTCTAAAATGAGAAATGTTATGTGAGTAAAACCTATGATGGAAGAGAGCTATAATGGAGGCAAGTTTTATTATTCAGTATGACATTCTCTTTTGCTTTATTTCTCCAGATGACAGCTTGGAACAGCAACAGAGCTGTTCAGTGTCTTCACTGAGCAGCAGAGATGAAAGCTTACTTACTTAGCTTTGTCTGGCACATCCATAGGACTGCTTAGAGAAGAGAGATGGGTGTTTTCTACCTTTCATTCCTTAGAGGACCTGGCTGAGCTCATCCACTGTAAAAGCAGATGGAGAATATTTCTTATTTGGGAAGAAGAGCAGCATGAAATAAAGAATCACTGAGCTCGGAAAAGACATCTGAAGCTCTCTAATCCAACTTCCTGGTTAATATGAAGATAACTTCCTGTTGGATCAGTTTCTTATGTGGTCAAGTTTTGTAAAATTCCTAAGATGAAATCTCTCTGGGAAACCTGTACTGATGTTTAACCACTCTAATATTAAACTTTTTTTTTCCTTAAGAAGTATTTTCTTCCTCTTTAGGTGTTTGTACAGTTCCAGTCTATGCCCTATTGCTTGGAAGTTACATGTGTATGGGTTGGAATCATAGAATATGTTGAATTGGAAGGGACCTTCAAAGTCACTCTGCTACAGTAAGCAGGGACATCTTGTACCAGATCAGGGTGCTCAGAGCCTCAGCAAGCCTGGCCTTGAATGTCTGCAGAGGTGGGGTCATCACCACCTCAAGGAGAGCACAGAAGAGCACTACATTGAGCTAGAGCTGATCAGGTACCAGGACTATAGATTCATTATGAATTCATCAATTAGGTGCTTTCCAGCAAGAAACTGACACTGTGTCTTTTATGGAAAGAGGAAGATAATGTGATGAGTTACTCTGGTCTGTAAAAACCCCTCTCTGAATCTGGCTGCTTTCCATGAAGCTCCTATGTTGACTCATTGACAGGTCTTTAAACTAGGAACGAAGGGNTCGTATTTCTCTCCTCTTGCACTGTCTGGGAAATGGGATTTCCTTTTCTCCTTTCTTTCTGCTCCTCTTTTCTACCTTTTTGACACACACAATTTTTAATAAATATTCTATTTCTGGCATTTTTCTTCAATGTTTTCAAACCATCAATTGAAACACTGGAAATTAATTCAGTTTTCAATGCTAAAAGTTTTTAAGCTTCTGGTTTGGTAATTTGCAACCAAGTGTGGAGGAAAGGAAATGGAAAGGTCAGCCACAGCAGAGAACTACTTCTGTAACAATCCCGAACATTTGTAGAGAGAAAAGGTAGGCTCGTCTCATTCTAGTTCAGTTGTGATGGAATGAGCAGGAACAGTGACGGGAAAATACAAAAATTCCTCATACTCACCTGATTGTCTGTAAACGATCTCCAGTCACCTCTTTAGCAGTTTGCAGTCTGCTGAAGAGCTGAAGAACATTTCAGTTGATTTCCTAATCAATTGTCTTAGTTTTAGCTTTCAATATACCATTTTTCCTATGTGACCACGACTGATTTTTGAAACCAGCTCTCTTCACTTTAATAAAACAGAAAAATGATATTGCTGAGACAAAAAGGCTTGTGTATACAGAGCTTTTTCACTTACAGTCTTAACTGAGGAATTAATGCTATGACATCCAGAAACTCAAGAGCAAAAACCCAATAAAATTAGGAAAACCATGTGTATGGTAACAGAGTATATTAAAGTACATGCCACTTGGACTTAATCAGGAAATGCATTTAATCGGGACATCTCTTGGAGCAAACCTAATTTAAGCCTAATGACATTTAGTAGTGATCACTATGGCTTGGTGGGGATGGTAATTCCATTTAATTGGGATGCCTCCAGGTGATACAATGGTTCTTCTGTATGTGTGTCACAACTGCCGGCTGGTTCTGACTGTTTATGTATGCAGAAGCAGCCTTCAGTCTCTGTCTGACTGCCAAGCACAACAACAGATCAAGAAAAAAGGGTTTTAAAGTCCTTCACCGCAGCCTGAATTTGGCAGAAACTGTAATGCATTCATGCTCCACCGGCAAAGCTACTTGGTCACTTGGCTTCTGTCCGCATGTCTTTTTCCCCACAGGAGATTTCTGTTCCAGCCCACCTTCATTGCAGCCTCCTCTAACTTCCCAGGATGCTTCCCATGCATGCAAACTTCCCGTACTTCTTCCTGAAGAATGACATGAATATTGCAATTTCATAGGATCATAGAACAGTTTGGGCTGGAAGGGACCTTAAAAATCATCTAGTTCCAACCCCCATCTGGGGTCAGGTGGAAACTCAGGCTCACTAGGCCAGTCACAGGGGTGTCCCAGAGAAGCAACTTCTAAGGCAGGTTTTCATCATTCTCTTTTAGAAATAGAGACATTAACCTCTATAAGTGTTCTGGAGCTATTGTTGCTGAATTGACAGTCTCTGTGCAGTCTCCATAACACCAGCACCCAGCTTACTACTGAAAAGCTCTTTGGAGTACCTTGAATAGGAAAGTGTCCAGGAAATCCAAGTGCCAATCTTTTAAAATTCCTTCCTCAATCCCAGTGGGGTGTTATTGTAAGAAAAATTTGTCCATTTCAGTTCCCTCTGTAGATCTCAGTATATCCACTTAGATCTTGCCTGCTCACAAAAGTAGCATTGATTTAAATAATAGAATTTAAAATTAATTTAATTGAACTGGTGCAACCTTTTATGTTGACTTTAAGTCAATTTAAAAGAGCCTTTTATCCTTATTGCTCAAGGGTAGAGTAAGATAATCATAAGTGATTAAGTTAAAGTATGTCAAGAAGTTATTGTCTCTTCAGAAGAAGTCAACTGTTCTCTCTGCCCATTTCATACCTCATACCCTACCACTTCAGCTGGAATGGAACTTCTCACTGCACTACACACCATGACTTTGCAGGTGTTTTCAGTTCACTGCATTTCAATTAAAAATGAAAAGTAGTGGCTCTTCCTTGGCTTGCTGGCCTCCATGGTGAAGCAGCATAATGAAGAGCCAGGGGAAAGGTTTTAGGTCTGCAAGCTTTGAGGGCAGCAGTAGGAAGAGGCACCTTTAAATAAGGGATAAATCCAGCAAATGATCAAATTATATAAAGAATTGCATATGTCTTGATTACAGTGAAATTTAACTTTTTTGTATCAATAGCAAATTCAGCACTGAAACCTTCAACATAATCCACAATATACACAGAGAGGAGGAATAAAATATGCCTGGTCTGTGACCAATTTCTTACCTGAAAACAGGTGATGACTTATAAGAGGAGGCATAATGCTTATATCTTTGAATTATGGAGGAAAATACCATGGTATACAGTGAAGAACTTCTGCAAAGAGGAAAGAAACACAGGCAGTCTGCTGTGACTAGAGATACAAGCGGAGGAGTAAGGGAAGAATTGTAACATTATGGAAAGAGGTAAGAGTGATTGAAAAGAATCCCACCTCAAGTGAGAATGATGTTGATATTTCAGTTTTACACATTGTATTGGATGGATACACCCCATTCTGAACATTTCAAAATACTGCAGTTTTCAATAGAGGTGTTAATTTTTACTTTATGTTCTAAAAAAGAAAAGCTATCTTGATCTTTCAAATAAAATATTTTAATTGAAAAGAAGCAACATGTAATGCCAAAGGAAAATGCCAAAGAATTAGACCTTTTCCTGCAGAAAGTTTCATTTTAGTGAATTAGCATCTTCTAACAAGTATTTAATTAAAATATTCCTGTTCTGCTCCAACCCCACATATTGGCTCTTTAATGCAGGTTCTCTCAAGCCAATGCTGCAGATTGTATTCAGCTTGCTAGAAGTATTTGGCTGATGACTGATTCAAATCAAAAAAGAGTGACTTGCACAGCCTGCAACATGGTGGGACATGCATCTGAAATGTAAGGGATGTATACTTCTAGTTGACAGAAGAGTATAAAAGTGGTTATATGAACAAAGCCAACTAGATAAAAAGTGGTTCTACAGATCTTCATTTCCAGCTAGGAATTGTCTTTGCTTTAAGCTTTCAGACCTTTTTGGCAGGTTAAGTACCTAGAACCACACAAATATGAGTGCACATATATATATGCCCATATTCATATTCACATGTATACATAGATCCATTTGTGTCTATATGGGTGGATTTGAGTGTCTCTGGATTTGTAGCACAGAATCTACAAGAAAAATGGAACTTTCATAATCTTTTTCTTTGATTTACCTGAACAAAAGGAACACCTACATTCCTACTCCAGGTTAGGAGACACTAGAACTCCTAAAGGCTGTCTCTCCCAGTCCTCAAAGAATCTGCTAGTGCTGAGAATTTTCTCAGATGTGTTCTCCCCTACACTCAGCAGCTCTGTCAAAGCAATATTTCATTGCTGCATTATTATGCACAGAAGTGCACACTCAAGCCATTTCTGTTTGTTCTGAATAGTGTGTACTGAAATATGTTCAGCAGTTTACCATTCCTTATGGAAGATAATATTGTATATACAAGAGCAAATTGAATATATGTAGTGCAGTAATTGCCACTGTGCCAAACAAGTTGATGTGTCTGAATATTCAAGGTAGATAAGATTTCTCTAAGGATTATCCCTCAGCACATTTATCAAATTTAATTTTGTATTGTTACTTACAATTTCTTCTAGCATATTACTCATGAAAGAAAAAAACATTGCTGTGAATACTTTCTTTGAGAAAACATTGCAAATATTTCCCACAGTGTCCACCCTTGGGATCTTTGGGAAGCAGTTTTATTTTTCCTCCATGAGGTAATGGACTCCATCACTGAAAAATAATCTAAGGCTATTATTCTAGAATGGAGTATGGGGAAAAATGAATGCTGACTATGAAAATTCACATCCTCCTATTGTTTAAAATATCTTGGTGTATTTATTCAGTACTTGGTAACACAATTAGATGCTAAAAAACTGTCCCAGTTATCAGATACTGTTGGGAAGGAGTGTGAATAGCAGTAGGTATTTAAATGAAGACATGAAAGGGTACCTATGAGAATGGAAACACTTAGAAAAAAAATAGGAACCAGGATTTCTCTTTTTAGGTTTCATATGGGGTTCTGATATGGTATAGTAGGAAGCAGAGACTGGAACAAAATGGGATGGAAAAAATAAAGACAGGCTGGTCTAAGCAAGGATTATGTTCCAGACATGGTGTGAGAATGGTTGCCATGCATGCACACCTACAGACCCCTCCCAGGATCATTTACTGCCTCCCCGTTTCCCTACACATGCTTCTCCCTCAATGCTTCTCGCAGTTTGATGACACTCCAGTTCTGTCATTCCTTCCTCTCTCTGACTGCACCATTTGTCCAGTATTCAGGAGTTTCTATGTCTCTCAGGTTTTGACTCTGCTGGTCTGCACTTCTCTGGCACTACTCCATCACTTATCAGGATGTCCTTCTTGAGCCTGCATCACCAAGGATGTTAAAACAGCAAGTGAGCTGTCTCTCACTCCCTGTTTCCTTTCCTCATTCATGCAAATCTGTTTCATGTTCCCTCTGGCTCTGGCTACTGGCTTTGAAGCTCCTTTTTCACTCTCCCTCTCTCCTTTCTCCCTCCTTTTGACTCTTTCTCACAAGAAGGAATAAAGAAAAGCAGTATTTTGCAGTAAACAGAATATTTTGTGGCACTAATCAACATTTGCAAATGAAGATTAACAAAAGTGCAAACAAGCCTCTGTGATAGCTCCACACCCTGACCTAATCTTAATGAAATCTACAAGATCTATTTATATAAATAATAATGAATTTTCTTGCTTTCAACATGGAGCAATTTGTGCATGTAGATTACAAGTGACACACAGCATTGTTTTGCCTGCATAAGTTCCCCAACTTTAAACAGCTTACTGACAGCTCCCTGCAAAGTGAAGACATGAACCTGACAGAGCTGTCTCAACTTCATTCAGTTCCAGCAGGAGGGCTCTCTTGCTTTTCTTATAAAATACATTCCATTTAATTCTTTACTTCCCTAAGGATATCATGCAAGATGAAGTGCTGAGAATAGAGCATCTCTGAAAGCCAGCCTGATGGTATGTTGTGGAATAAGGACAGAGAAGGATAATTTTGCCTGAAGAGTTTTGGGATTCTACATGAGGGGAAGTGACTTAGGCTCACATTTTTTTGCATAACACCAACAAGGGCTGATTACTGTGCACATGGAAATCTATATTTAACTAAAACATTCATGTGGGATAATCTAGCATAGTACCGAAACACCAGCCACACATGAGGTAGAAGGACCACAGAGAAGTTGTTCATAATTGAATTAAGAAATATCAGTTCTAGGGAAGGATCAGTTGCCTTGCGGACAAGATGGTTT
Source organism: Turnix velox (assembly GCA_013400935.1). Lineage (NCBI taxonomy): Eukaryota > Metazoa > Chordata > Aves > Charadriiformes > Turnicidae > Turnix > Turnix velox. Next base: position 63,926 of record VZTY01015134.1, read on the forward strand.
ACACCTCATGTTGTGGAAACTTAACAGGTGTCCATCTATCCAAACCAATACATTAGAAGGCAAATGGAGAACAAATGTTCCCAATTGAGGACAAGGAGGATGTTTGAGAACCAGCCTATATGTGTAACTCCAATATTGTTTACATCACTATTCCTCACAGACTCCATAGCTAGACTTCTTTGGGTATTTTATCTCCATTATAACCTCAACTATAGCCTGTTTATCAGTCTGGAGAGAGTGCTTAAGTGTTCAAGATCTATGGGGGAAAAAAGCCAACCCTTTCAATCATTATATCACAATTGACAGGCACCGGCAAATTAAGAAGGAGAGACTGAGGAGTAAATGAGGCTGTTGTAACCTACCCCAGCTGCTTTTGGCTGCTGACACCTTAATATCTCCTGAACTAGCAAACAGAGGTCGAAGGGAAGGAGAGAGTTGTAAGTTGAATGAAGTGATTTCATTGCAGACATTTTAGCATCTTGCCTGCTGTTCTCCCTGCTCATACATGGCAGACTTCTGCTAATTTGGTTTGACAATAAACTTTGAAAGATGTCAAGTGCTGAGATATCTCTGTGTAGCCACATTCATGTTTGCTTCATGTAACCCATTGGATAATTTTCAGTTCCACAGGTTAAGAAGAAAAGAAGTAGGGCTGGATAGTTTTCCACAAGGTATTGCCCTTGCATCATTCAAGATGGGTTTTTGTGGCAAATTAAATTTTGAAGAGTCCACTGCATTTGCCCATCTTTCACAGACAATTACTGCTTATTGCTGTGGGCTATCCCTCTGTTTCTCTAGAGATTTGCCAGCCATATATTTTTGCCATATCTACATTTGCAGTATTTATGCTTACCATTTTTGTGTATTTGTTTATGTATTTCTATTCCCTCTGCCTTTCCTTGTGTATGTGTGTTTATATAAGGAAGAGGCAGCATGTCACTATCTGTTTTCATGCATCAACAAAACCAATTCAGTTACTTGGATTAGGAACACCAGCACACATGAAGCCTCAGAAATCATCACAGACCCAGACTAGACATAGTACTCAAATGCTCATTACAAAGACCAAGTATGGCTCTTGAGGGGAAGCAGATGCCAAGGTGGCATGTTCCCATGTTGCCTGTTCAGGTCCTTTTTGGATGATATCCTGTCCCCCCAGTGTGTTGACATATCATTTAGCGTGGTGGCATCTGTAAACTTGCTGTGGGTGTCTATATCATTGATGAAAATATTAAACAGCATTTGTACTAGTACAGACCCCCGAGGGACACCACTCATCTCCTCTCTCCATCTGGATCTCAAGCCCTTGATGGCTACCCCCTGGATGCAACCATTCAGACAGTTCCTTTTCCACCAAATACTCCACTCTTCAAATACAATTCTCTCCAACTTAGAGATAAGGAAATCACAGATAATGTGACACAGACTGACCAACTGGGTGTTTCATCTTGTCTGCATGCTCAGTATAAAAGCTAAGGAATCAAAGGAAGCCAGCTGGCTCTTTGTCTTTTACTCTTTTCTAGGGGATCTTGTGCAATGTCTTTCTCCTTTAATGGATCTCATTATTCAATAGCTTCCTTATTTAATGGTTCTCTTTCTTCAATGACTGATATCTGAAGAGGACCCTGTCAGCTCATTTGCCTTTTCCTACTGGTTGCTGTGCTCCAGTTTCCATTTGTCATTGAGTCCAGTCTAGAACTTTCCCAGTGCCTGCTAGTGACATCTTCCTAAGAACTTAATCTGGTTTTGTATATGTTTACTTATATTGTATTTGATTATATTTTTTTATATTATTATTATTTTTTCATTGAAGTATTTTATTTTTTCCTAAAGTCATAACTCTTTCTTCTTCATCTTACAATTGGAATAGGAGGCAGAGGAGAGCATCTGTCATCTTGTTATTTTCCAACTTTGAGAGAGTTACTTCATGTATCTATTACTTGTGGGAATTACAATGTCAGTAAAAAACTAATCTGTGTACTGACATGAGCTACCCCTTGAAATCCAAGGCTAGTGCTAACACTTCAAGTCTGTGGAAAGAAAAAAAACAAGACAAGCTACTGGCAAGGACTGAGCGCATTACGATCAGCATGGGCTCTCTTTTCACAAGCTCTGATGAGCACTGTTGTTTCATAATTATTTGTTGTGATAGTTTAGTCATGTGCTAATGATTTCCAGTTATAGTGGTGGATAGATGGTACAAAACTGAGGGAAAGGAGAAAATGAGAGATCAGTATTCAAACATACCCCATAATAGTAGATGACTTATAAGAGGGATTAGAAAGGATGAGAACATATTCCTTTGGAAGAGACAAAAGAAGTTGTATGGTTGTATTGGCCTCCTTGAAGAAAAGTATAAAAGACTAGTTTATAGCAGAAGGAGAGGGAGGATATGAGAGCTTCCTCTTGTTTTTTGGTAGCATCCTGGGGCAGTTGATATGAAGCTCTTTAGACCTATGGATGGTACCTTCTCTTCCTCTACTTCATCAGACACTATGGATCCCTAAATGAATTTATAGATAACGTTCCTCTATGAGAAATGGAAGACTTGCTTATTCATCTAAAATCAGAACAGACATCACAGACTACAGGTTGAAAACTACTGCACAAATACATACTTACATGTAATGTTCACCATTACTAGTTTGTAGGAATAAATGTAGGTTAAACCCCCCCCCCCTCACACATCTGCAGAGGGAAAAGAAAGCATTTAATTCTTGCTTCCAGGTTTTCAAGAAATGGAAAGCAGATTTTGAAAATTCACTAAGCAGCTATTTCAATGCAAACTCAGAAGAAATTTGTTATAGGAAAATTGCAAGTTACTGCCTGGGGCTCAAGAATCTGACATGTCAGTCTCCAGAAATTAAAACCCATTTCTGAGAATTCAAGCTTTCCCTGGAACATACACAGTGAGATTTTAGCTAGGGTTATAAACATTTTTGAAGCTTAATGTGTAACAGAAATAATTTGGTCTTGTAAAGAGATTTTACATGAATTCACTTCTCACTAATTCACTTCCTTGGGTGTTATTTTGTATCAGTTGACAGTAAATGGATTAAAAATATGCAACATCAATGTAAAATTAGTGATAAACTGCTCCAAATAGCACTTAATGACAGTTACTGCACAGAGTATTGACCGTCTTTCCACTTAACTATTGGTGAGTAATTTGAGGCTTTCAAAACATACTTGCACACTAGTGGATTTGTAGAACCGTTAAGTGGAAAATAAAAGAACAATAACCTCCCCTTCTCTCTCTAAAGAGTAGAGAAAAATAGCTTCAGTTTGGTTCGTTTACCAACAGTTTTCAACAGAGTTCCAGGTTGATGGATGGAAGCATAAAAATTATAGTTGATAGTATTTTATCTTCTGTTCAAAACTCACATTAAATTCAAGACTCTGGAAAACTTCTTTCTGTTTCCTGAAAATGGAATTTTCATCATTTAACTGAAGTTCATGAGGCTCTTTTATATTCTAGACTAGTCAAGAGTTTGTCGTAAAAATGGGAAGCATATTTTTCTTTAGGGGAAAAAAAGTAGGAGGCAAAAACACTTGGCATAAGACCAAATAATGTGATTCCTTATTACTGGTTTTGCCAAATCATTGGAGAGTTAGTTTAGGTCTCTAATTTAGGCCACTATGTGAACAAGTCCTCTTAGCATGTACTTATCTAGTATCTGTGGTTGTGCAGGCATGGGAGATCTGCTTCTTCTGTACACTTCTTTTATGAATAAAATTATGGCAGAAGGAAACGAATTACAGAATGAACAATCACACCAAACTACTCAAGCAAAATATGAGAACAGCCCAAGTTCTCTCAGCCTGTCCTCACAGGAGAAATACTTTAGTCTCCTCATCATCATTGTGGCCCTCCTCTGGACCCTCTCCAACAGGTCATAGAATCATAGAATGGTTTTGGTTGGAAGAAACCTTAAAGATTGTCTAGTTCCAACTGCCCTGCCATGAGCAGTTACATCCTGCACTGGATCAAGTTGCTCAGAGCCTCAGCAAGTTTGGCCTCGGATGTTTCTTGGGATGGGGCCTCCACCACCTCTCTGGGTAACCTGTTCCAGTGTCTCACCACCCTCATGGTGAACACTCAAGTCCTTCCATGTTTCCCCCCTCTAGGCAGGTTCCCTATACCCCTGCTTTTCCTCTGCCTCTGCTCCACATCACCCCTTTTACAACCCTTTTTCCCCTAAATCACACACTCCAGGGCTCCACTAGAAACTCCTCCTTTTCCCAGCTGTTCCAAATCATCCCCCTCCACCCACTCAACAATTTAACACTAGCAGGGAAGGGCAACAGCTGCCATTTGCCCCCTTGCCCCTTCATCAAAGGGTGTTCCTCCTGCTGTTTCTGCTGCAGGACATCACTGGTGAGTTGCATCTTCCAAGGGAACATAGTGGGAGGAGAAAGGCCAGGGGGCTTCCCTGCTGGTTAGGTAGGGGGAGGGATGCATGGGAGGGAGGATGATGGAACCTCTCCAACAGGTCACAGAATGGTTTCTCTTTTTCCTGTGTTTCCCTTTTTCCAGTTACTAAGGACTTCACTTCCAGTCACAACTTTTCAAATATCTTGGAGGATGACTTGGTAGCTACAGTAGTCAGTTCCCTTGGGTTTCTGGGTTGTGTGGAGATGGTAAGTGGAACATGGTGATGGTAGAAGATAAATCATAAGGAATACCTCCTTTTCTTTGTTTCTAAATGTTTCTTGAGGGCTCCCATGATGATATGAGAATGGGAGACCAACAAGAACCAATGAGAAAATTGTGTGCTTCAGAACAAGGTTTTATGAAGCTAACAGAGGAGTCACAGAATTAGAAGCTCCATGTCAGCGTGGTGTTTGTGTTGGATAGTAATACTAGTATTAATAGTTTTAAGACTTGGTGCTGACATGACTAAAAGACCAGCTGGCTGTGAGGAGACTAAAGCTCACTCTCCAAAGGCAATATGAACAGCTGCTGTCCTTTCTCCTATTTTGTGACTTCAGAAGCCTATAATATCAGTGACAAACTCAATAAGCTGTTTCAGAACCCATCAGGCTGCTCAGCTGTTCCCCCTTTTCCAAGGGGTAACTTCCAAGTTCACCAACCCTCTCCTCTTTTAATACAGAGTGAGAGTGATAAGGACCTTTTAAATAAATTATATTTGAAATTTTTAGGCCAAATGATTCATGAGCTATTGCATGACAGCAGATCAAGAAATATTTTAAGTTCTTCCATGTATGATTTACACCAATTTTTCAAACTACATATTTTACAAACTTCTTCTCTGCTTTTCTTATCACATACCCCCAAATAAATTGTTCCCTTTCTTCAAAGTACAACTGTGACAAAATTTTGAGAATATGGAATGAGAAAACCTATAAATTCTCAGATATTCTGCTGGTGAGTGCTCTAGAGGTGACTTAATCTTTTATGTAATTAATGGACTTTTATTATTTAACTGGCTTGTAATAAATGAATCCTGTCTGCAGTCTTAATTATGCAGAGGTTATTTTTTTCCACTTATCAAAATCTTGACTGAAGCACAAATGTTCAGAATCGGTCATTGTGATCTGAATCGGTGCAATGTTACCGGTAGGATGGTAAGTTGTCCTTCGTTCATTACATGTAAAGAAAACATGTATGCCAAGGAAGTTGCTTTGAATAGAGATGAGCAATTAAGAGAAGCAAGGGAAGAAGGAAGGGAAAAGCACTCTCCCTAAATGTGGCAAATGTGTGTTTTCAGGCTTATAATTTCAAAGCAAAATTACTGTTTTCTTGTTTTCTAGATTGTAACCCCAGAGCAAAAGCAACTCTGGATTGTGAACCTCCAGAGAGGAAAGGACAAGCACAGAATTTCCAAGACAAAAAAGAGGAGCAGCAACAGGGTGTAAGAAATACATGCAATGGGCTGCAAGGTAAGTGCAGGAATCATGACACAAAGTACCAGAGGAGAGAAGCCAGAAAATTAATCTGAGAAAGATGTGTGGATGGCTGCCTTAATTAGCAATTACCATATTTTATTCTTGTTATGTACATGGTATATATATAGTCATAGAATCATAGAATCACTTTTGTTGGACAAGACCTTTAAGATCATTAAGTCCAATTGTTAACCTATCACTGCCAAGTTACCACCAAATCATGTTCCTCATCTCTTAATCTAAAGTCTTTTAAATATCTCCAGGTATGGCAAATCTGCTTCCCTGGGCATCCTGTACCAGTGGTTGACAATGCTCTAGGTGAAGAAACTTCCTGAAGTCCAATCTAAACTACTCCGGCTGCAACTTGGGGAGGTTATTTCCTGAGAGAATGGATCAGCACAAAAATCTGTGTCCTTCTTTCATGTAGTTGAATTATATGATAAGGTCTCCACTGATCCTACTTTTCTTCAGGCTAGATAAACACAGTTGCCTCAGCTGCTTCTCATGGAATTTGTTCTCTAGAGCCTCCACCAGCTTTGTTGCTCTTTTCTGAACAAGCTCCAGTACCTCAATGTCTTCCTTGTAGTGAGGGGCCCAAATCTGAACACAGTGACAGGTATGACTTCACTGGTTCTGAGTGCAATGGTCCTGCTGGTCATACTTTTTCTGAGGTGAGCCAGGGTGCTCTTTGACTTCTCAGACAGCTGGACACACTGCTGGCTCATATTCAGCTGGCTTTTCACCAACAGCACCTAGTCCTTTTACACGAGGCAGCTCTCCAGCCACTCCTCCTCAAGGCTGTCCTTCTGCATGTGGTTGTTGCGTCCCAGGTGCAGGACCCAAAACTTGGCCTTGTTGAACCTCATATTGTTGGTCCTGGCCTATTGATCCATTCTGTCCAGATCTCTCTGTAGAGTCATACTATCTTCTTGCAGATCAACAGTCCCACCCAACTTGGTGCTGTCTGTAAATCTACTGAGGATAGCTGTCATCCAGGTCGTTGATCAAATCAACCAGTAAATATGAATTGGAATCCCTTACCCCACAATGACTGTTCCAACTGCTGCCTGGTTCTGGTGCAATTGTAATAGAAATGGAAAAGATGTATAAGGTAATTAAGCATCTAATTTTTAATGCATGTATTTGGCTAGAAAGAGGAGACTTCGAGGGCCACAGATGTGAGAACAATGCAAGAGAAGTTTAGCTTTTACTAGAGACTAAGAATCCATCATGTTTCAATTCCTCAACCACAAGCAACATTTTAATCAGAAGTTAAATTATCCTGAAAATTTCAATTGAGCATATGTGCTAGTGCTACTGCTATAGAATGAACTTTCTTGCTGGAAGATGAGTGTGGTGCTGTGTTTAGGGTTTGGGATGGGATTGATGTTGCTATACAGCCCACGCCTTTTCTGCTCCTCTCACCACCCCAACAGATAGGGATGATTTTTTTGTCCTCCTGAGTAAATGTTACATGGGATGGACTGATACATTCCCAGACATGGCTGAAGACCTGCCTTCTGATGGGAAGCAGTGAATGGATTCCTCATTTTTCTTTGCTTTCATGTGTGACTTCTGTTTTACTTATTATACCGTCTTAATAAACAAATCTTTAGAAATGGGTGCTTCCTTGTATTCTAGTGTTCACCACTTTTATTGTCAATGAAAAGCTCAAGTAGACTCACTAGGTTTTTGAAATTATTTCAATTGTGGTTTTCAGTGTTGCAGACCCTGAAATAAGTGTGTAGCCCAGGAAATTTCTCTGACACAGAAATTACTTCCTTACCTTTTGAGCACAATTACTACTGCAGTGTTCAACATATGTTTTTGAAACTGACAAAGCAAATAGCTATTTGAAGAATACAAAATGTGTAGAAAGCAAAATAACCACTCCCTTAAATAGCTGCCATTTAAGTGGGTAGGCGTGAAGTAACAGATAACTTATGAAAACAAAGTCGGATCTTTCTCTTCATACCAGTTCAAATACAGCCCTTGTTAACTCCAACCAAGTTACATTATACATAGAATCATAGAATAGTTTAAGGTCCCTTCCAACCCAAAGATCATCAAGTTCCAACCCCCTGACATAGGCAGGGACACCTCCCACTAGTTCAGGCTGCTCAGTGCCATGTCCAGCCTGGTCATGAACACTTCCAGAGCGGGGTGTACACAACCTCTCTTGGCTACCTCTTCCTGTATTTCACCACCCTCACTGTAAAGAATTTCTTATGTCAGGTCTAAATCTACTCCCTTCCAATTTACATCCATTGTTTCTAGTCCTCCCAGATATCTTATTAAAAAGTCCTTCCCCTGCCTTTCTGTAGGACCCCTCAGGTATTCATAAGTTACCATAAGGTTCCCCCCTGAGCCCTCTCTTCTCCAGGCTGAACAACCTAAACTCCTTCAGCCTGTCTTCATAGGGCAGTTGCTCCAGCCCTTTGGCCATCTTCATGGCCCTCCTCTGGACATGCTCCAGCAGCTCAATGTCCTTCTTGTGTTGAGGGCTCCAGAACAGGACGCAATACTCCAAGTGGGGCTTCACCAGAGCTGAGTAGAGGGGCAAAATCACCTCTTTTGACCTGCTGGTCACACTCCTCTTAATGCAGCCCAGGATTTGTTTGGCCTTCTTGGCTGCAAGTGCACACTGTTGGCTCATATTTGCAGTAAAGCTTGAGAACTTCAGCCGACAGCTGTCTGGGCATAATATGGCTTAAATTTTGTACTAGCTTGTTTAAGCTGTTAGTAGAGATTGAAGCACTGAGAATGAGCCACTGTTTCTCTGTTGATTTTTTTCATTAGCAACATCAGTTAACATTAGCAGAGAAAGTACCTCCTTTCACTGATTCTCTGTGTGCAGTTGAAGGATTATGTTATCCCTCATCATGACTCCTAGTATGGATATAGTCTATTAAATAATATTCTGTTCATAGAAATAGTGAGAAGAAATGCACATACCCAGCAGCTGCATTCTTTTCTTTCCATCTGCCCTCTATCAAATTTTACTTTTCAAAAAGGAAATGAACAATCAAACCCTGAATGGAGTTGGAGCTTTCTGCAAAGAAAACACTGCTACAAACATGCTGTACAATTGCCAGGTAACTCATATAAACTTTCAAGGCCACAAAAGCATAATGGTCCTTTAGCTCCAAAAAACATAATTAATCATTCTCTCTCTCCTTGATTTACAATGCACTTAATCCATTCTTTTTCTCTCTATTGGTTTCAAAATATGCTTGTAATTACTATTCAAGACCCTTTCCTATTTCTAGTATATTGTGTCTGGGGTTTCAAAGACATAGGGGAGTTAGATGCATGACTATTAGGCTGCTTTGAAACTTCAACTCACAGCATTAAGAAATTATTTATTATGCAGTGTGTGCATTCATTCCATATAGGCTCATAAACCACATAGTTAAATACAAACTACCCTACACAAGCTCTCCCTAGGTTATATGTAATCTACATGTTTCACAGTACAAAGGAATCTATCATTCTGATCCTAACAGCTGAACTATTCTTCTGTTTCAGCACATCATGGTACAAGATCCTGTGTCACAACAAAAATAATTGTGGGATTATAATCTGTTCAAAACCCTTTACCATACATTTGAGAAGGCCATTTAAGTCCAATGATGCATTTGTACAAGAAGAAAGAACAGAAGCTTATAAAAGATAAATAAATTAACAAACTGTGGTTGTGAGTGATGGAGTGTTACATAGCAATGGGAAATATGCTGGCATATGCTAACCCTTCATCTCCAGACACCCCAATTCTTTTGAGCAGTAGAACTTCCATGAAGGAAGAATAATGGTTTTCTAATCATTAGCTGGACTGCAGCAAAATACATTTCAGCTATAACCATTTTTGTTTAGGAATAATGCAGATTATCTTCATTACAATCAGATGGGATGATTGTCAGTATCTCTGCATAATTAGAAGATATTTTCCTTGAATACACTTTATGCATGGACTTTTCAAGCAGACCTATCAGCTGGAGTAAGACTGTTTCTGGAGGTTATACGAGTAATATTTAAAATTACTTTTAAATATGAACAAATTCACACCCTACATGTGGTAAGAATTGAGGTCCCAATCCAGGTATGTGCTAAGGTCACTTTGCTAAATTCAAGTGAATGATTAGTCCCAAGAATAAACCTAATTAAGTTAATTTCAAGGTCTTGAATGTCCAGCACCTACCAGCAATTATGCCCCTTCACAGCAACATCAAAGTGCTTCCTATGGAAATCAAATGAGTTTGCATAAAAAAGCATCAGATGGAGGCATTTTGTTTGCCTTCAGAATAAATAACTTTTAGGACTAACTATAAAGAAAAAGAATTTATTGATGAGAGAGTATTCTAACACCATTGATTTGACCTTGGCTGAAATACTTTTGTGCCTTGTATTGTGTCCACTCTATTCCCAGCAAAGACAGTGACACTAAAATATATTCAAGCCTGTCAGTGGCTTACTTCTCTTATTGTACATTCATGCAAGGCCTAAGACCAGAATTTGTGCATTTTGTTTCTCTGTCTGTCTTGGCTATGACCAGTTACTATGATTTTTGAGCAGAATAGTACAGTTTTGCCAAGAGTCCCAGAAATGCCAAGGTACAGGGAGTTTTGCATCCAGGCAGGCATATCGCCTTCCCATACAAGATGGGAAGGGAACAAAGCATTTGGATTGAAATGTGGGATGTTTGTTTAGTGTAAAATGATGCGTCCCTTAGCAGAGACTAGATGGAAAGAAAACTTCTAGAGAAAACATACACTGTTGAGTAGAAAGGCAAGCAGCGATCACAGACAAGACTAACTTCAAATTTGAGTTGCCCCAATAACTAGTTTCAATTTGTGAAAGCATCATTTCTCAGACATAGTGGGTTTCCTCACAGCCAGGACTAAGAAGATGAGTGCATTCTTCATTTGTTTTCTGTTTGTTTTGTGGCTGCTTTTTTTTTTCCTTTTGAATGGCTTCAGCTTTCCATCAGACTGCAATTGTTATTTTTTAGATCTGCTCACAGCAGTACTTTTAAGGACAAAACAATGTCTACCATAAGGCAGGAAGATAAAACCAAATGGTGTTCACTGGCTTATAAAATTACACAAAAAAAGCTTGAAATAGGGCCGAGATCTCATGTGAAAGCAGCAACTTAAACTGTGAACCCTGCAATGAAGTGTGCTCTTGATAAGGGAGGTTAACACAATGTATGATGCAAAAGTACAGTTTGCTGGCTTCCCTTGTTGCTTTAAGTGGGGGAACAAATTGCTGCAGACATGTATTAAATGTTATTTGAAATGTGACTATTTTTGGAAAACAAAATATCCCAACTTGAGCCACAGAGGAAGTTTCCTTTTGTAGTGGACCAACAGCAGGCAGAGAAGTTTAGCTGTGGAGAAGTAATTCTTTGCACTGTGCAGTGAGCTTTGCCAAGAGAAAAGTATTGTTCTTCTTTTTCCTTTTTTTACAATTTTTAATTTCCAGTAGTTGAAAATTATGAGAACGACAGGGAAATGGCAGCAGTTAAGAAGTTCATGCTACCTCAGGAATGTAGAGGGAGAATATAAATTCAGGCAAAATTAGCCGAAGGTGACTCCTCTGAGATCCTGAATGTAGGTCTACCTCAGGAATGGATTTGCTGCAGTCTTGGGGGCAACTTTTAAGACCCAGTTTTCCCAGTTATTTTCTTAAACTTACTGGCTCCTCTGGCAAAATAGTGCTGAGTAGAGTATGTGCTGCTTTCATTTCAGAGAACAAGAAAATTTGCCACTGTCTGACTGGACTTTGCCCCTTGCAGTTTCCTCTCAGGGACTTAGCAAGAGGACTGTGATATGGAGATGTCTGCTACAAGGAGGATGACATGTCCCATCCTTTCCTCTGCAGGGACACTGATGGAGAGGAAACATATCTTGGGAACAAGAGCCTCTGAAAGAACCACTGAAAGTGCTAGGAGCTCCTGCTTTTGCTTTAAGCTCTTGAAGGCAGGAGAAAGGCATCCAGAAGTGGGAGGAAAGTGTTTCCCCCACTGGGTTCACAAAGAATGTTTTTTCCACTGTCCCTAAAGGGAAGTTTGAGCCTCTGAGTTGTAGCATTAATTGCTAGAGTTGAGACTGGGTAACATAAAGAGGTGACATCATATATTAAAGCCTGACTTTTCACATCTCTCTGGACATAATGTGAGTTGGCATCACATCTTCATCCAACATAGCATCCTGAGATGGCAATGAAAATAGCTTGCGAAAGCACGTGGAGATGCTGAAACCTCTAAGCACATCAGGGGCTCTGAAAATTAAGGGACAACTCAACCTCCCAGCACAAAAGAAGCTCACAGCTCAAGTGAGATGAAGATGCTGCCTTGTGAGGCAGGAGCTGTTGTGTAGCAGGAGCTGGATCTGGTGCCAAGCAACTTGGACACGCATGATCAGGTTTCATGTCACTGCTTTGAGACCTGCCACCATATTTCTGGTCAGCCTGAACCTGTAGGACGTCAGGCAGCCTTGCTAAGTCACCTCCTTGTCTCACTGGCACTACCAAGATGTGCCACAAAGTCCCCTCAAAAGAAGAAAAAACAAATAATATTTTGCACCAGCCTTGGAGTTGGGGAAGAAACCAGGGGGATTATACTTCTGTGGGTTTATTTTTCATCCTATCTCACACTGTGCATGTCTGTAAATTGGTCTGCAATGTGAGGTGTAGCACACAGCTGCAGCTTCTGTGTGTCTACAAAAATGAGCAATTATGTAATGGGTGCATTACAATGTGTGCATGCTGTGCTTTGGTGTACTGAAACCATCTATTGGTTTACTTAATAACAAGTAGCTGCTAATCAGTCAACTATACACATTCAGGATCAAATATCAGCAATGCAATGCGTAGATCATGAGAACAGACATTTAAAATTGTTACTGCACACAAACAGATTTTGCAACATCCTTTTACATCTAGTCCAAATTTTCAAATCCCACATTAGCAAGTAGGATACCAAATCACAATAAAGGATGTGCAGCTTCTGTTTCTCCCATGGGAGCTGCAATGTACCCTTACTAGTCCCTACAGGCTGCTAATGGCCATGCCCAAGAGAAAGCAGCTCATACCGGGTTGCTTAGTTGGAAGATTTTGTGGGATTGCAGCTCTCTGGCATGGGCTGAGGTGACAATACTGAAGGGACAAGATGCTTTCCAACATGCTTCTCTGAGGGTCAAGGGTGCAAGCCCCTGTCCAGGTAAGAAGCCTGTGGAGTTGAGTTGATGGTTGGACTTGCTGTTCTGAAATGTCCCTTCCGACCTATGTGATTATATTATAACAACAGTATGGTGAGTATGTAAAGTGATTTCAATGTATTTATTTTTTTGCTGACTTGTTTCTTTCAACCAGTCAGTGTGTTTGCTTTTAGTTGGTTTTCAGTGTCAGTTTGACAGGAAAGGCTTAATAGCGAAGAGCTCACTTGGCTAACACTCGTTTGTCATCTCTGTTTGTCTTTGACTAAGGTGGCATGTCTACATGTTAGATGAAGAATTTGTGTAGGAGTGAAAAAAGTATATTTCTTTTACAGAAGGGAAGAGATTCTCTAAATTACAGCTGTAGTTTCAGTGCCTGGAAGACAAGATGCTCCTTTGTTACAGCTTTTTTATATGAATGTATGTATTTGTTTCCTCAGTTTCTCAGTACCTGTTACTTAAATGTCACTTAATTAAAAGGTATTTTCCTCTAAGTGGATAGTTGAATCTTTAGAGGGAAATGGAATGGTTGGGCTATAGAATAGAGTAGGGTAATGATTTTAAAATAGCCCCATCAAAACTGTTATTGTCCTGTTGTGTCATAAATGAATGAAAATGGTCTGACTTTGTAATGATTATGTTTACTCTCACCTTACTGTAACTGCTAAAGGCTCTTGTATTTAACTCTGCTCTTCTGTAAGCATCTTTGGCCTGTGCAAATGCACTTAAAAAGCCCAAAAGCAGGGAAGTTTTATGAACATTAAAAAAAAAAGAGAGAAGGGGCTTTATTGACAGTAGAGAGAAAGCAATGGGGACACATGAGAAGGTGGAGACACACTGGAAGAGGTAGCCCAGAGAGGTTGTGGATGCCCCCTCCCTGGCGATGTTTAAAGCCAGGCTGGATGAGGCATTGAGCAACCTGGTCTATTGGGAGGTGTCCCTGCCCACGGCAGAGGGGTTGGAACTAGATGATCCCTAAGGTCCCTTCCAACCCAAACTATTCTATGATTCTATGATTCTATGATTCTATGATTCTATGATTCTATGATTCTATGATTCTATGAAACATGTTGTTCCCTGTATTTCCAGGATCGCACCACTCAGTGAAGTCCCACAGTAAATTCTGATTTCACACATACATAGTGCTGGATGAAGTGGGAATGAACATTGTTAGAAGCATTGCATTTCCCAAGTCACTAAGCCAAAGCTGCCTTGCAGCTATGAAGGGAGATGCTAACAGATACAGTTTGTGCAGTGATTTTCTGCTGCTGGTGGCAGTGTTCTGGGCCTAGGGGCTGGAGTGTGTGTTGAATAGCACTTGCAACTGGCATCTCGGGTAGCCAAGATGCAATCACTTTGGTTAATTAAAGCTAATTTTCTCCACTGTTAAGAACAATGTGCACGATCACCGCCACCAAGTGATTATATTTAAAGTGAAAGGATGCAGAGGCAATGCCAATTCTTTTGGTTTATATTCAGTCACAGCTGTGAGAGATTAAGGGTTTTTTAATAATCTCTTAAACTCCCACCAAAAGTTGCCAATCATTAGAACCAAAAGATGTTTATCATTCCAGGCATTATTTGAGATATTGAAAATTATACAGCCATAGGCAACCATATTGCTCACACAAAAAGGAGTGTGTGGGAAGTTTGGGGGAAAGGATTTGGGCTCCTTCCATTCTATTTCAGTTTACTAATTTCTAGAAGCCTTTTCACTTTTGTTCTTCGAGCATCTTCTCAGTAGTAAATTTCAACTCAGGCTCCTCATTTGCTAGACCCTGCCAAGTCTTGGAGTTTAACCTGGAGAAAACTACACAGAAAGGGAAGAGGAGACATTAGTGCTCCTTTCCCTTCACTCCTATATTTATGTATATGTGTATGTGCCTATGCGTCAGGCAGCACTGTTATATTTTCTTCAGAACTCTTTTTCCAAAATGCACAGTTTTCAAGCAGACCATTACTTTTCTTTGAAAAAATACATTCTGGTGGTAGAAATTAAGCTTCTTCTTTTCGCCAAGATGAAGAGAAAATTAGTGGGTTTGCAAAGTAGATTAGCAAAATAAAGCTACCAAAGTAGCTGGCATCGCTGGGTAGAAATTACAGGGTCACTGTGAAGTCAAACACCAGACTTCAGTATTCAGAAGAGTTTCCATTTCACCCCTCTCTTCACTAGGGTACCCTTTCCATGAAAGGCTGCATTTTTAGGTGAAGATTCTTTTCTACTACATTGTTAGTTCACAGGTGTGTTTTTGTAAGAACATTTGAGGAAAATTTGTACAATTTCCTATGCTCCAGATTGAGAGTGCTATTCACTCATCTCACTGGGTTTTGTGTGACTTCCTGCAGCAAGCTGTAAAGAATTCCCTTCAGAATGAAAAGAATAAAATACCACAATTTCTTTCCCCCCCTACACACAGATAATTAAAAAGCTCCTAAATCTGCAGCCAGGGGTGTCTCTTGTGAGGCTGCATTAAGGCACAAGTCCATGTTCAGCCTACAGAGAATGTGTTAGATAATGAAGTTTGAAAGACTTAAATGTCACTCACAGTCAATCAGCCTCAGCTAGGAATTTAGGCTGACCTAATTGACCTTTTGTGACACCACAATGAATATACACTCTGCCCAAAATAGCTTCCTCTGGGGCAATTTGCATGAGAGATATGTAAGCATTCACATCAATCTGAGCAGCTTCAGACAGAGAAGCTTAAAAGCTCAAGTGGTGAAACTTTTAATAACTCATTTCAGCTCCCTGCCCCCAATTTATCCATTAATATTCCCATATTCTCTGCTCTTTAAGTAGGAACATTAAGTGAAGATAAATAAAACATTAGGTTATATTAACTTATATTGTGGTACCATCTGGAGGCCCTGATAAATTCCTCATGATTCTAGGTCCTGTATGAGTGGGCAGCAATGGAGAGACAGTGCCAGCTCCAGATATACAAAGTTGAAGTCTTTTGACAAGATGCAAGCAGAAAACATGAGAAAGATGCTGAATGAGAAAATTAAACAGACAGCTGTATTTGCATCAATTAGTAAACATCAAGCACTTCAGGCATTTTCACTTTATATTCTTTATTTCTATATGTAGACATAAGCTATTATTTATTATAATATATATTGTAATCAAAGGTGCCCTGAATATGTTCGATAATATGAATAATGACTTTTCAGCATGGATGCCGGAAGCCTGTTACTATGCTGTTTGTTATTTGTCAACAGGGGAAGCTTATAACTACGGCTGTTCAGAAGTGCTATTAACATAACATTTGGTTGGTTTTTTTTTAATTACGCAATCACAACATGTATGACAAACTAGAGAGTAAGTGGAAGAACTGTCACAGTGACATAGCTCACAGCATGGCAGCAGGAGGCATTGTTTCAGGCCCTAGCAGAGTCCCAGGACACTGGAATCATACAGGTTTTGAAGTCTGACAGATTGTGAACATATTCCCAGGTTCTTTTAGAAAACACAGAGGGAAAAGAAAACATTTAAATAAGTTTTTATGCAACTTAATGCCCCTAGCTAGAGCATTCCAGTTATTGTGACCTCCTCTAGCTGCACAAGATGTATGAGCACGTTTCCAATATAAAGCCACTGAGAAAGACATATATAGGCTGGTGACTGGAGCAAAGGAGAAAGTATCTATCCTTTTGTGTAACAGAGACTTTTCTACAGACAAACTAAATGAGGTAATGTATTGGATTTATTCATACTTCACAATCAATATTCCTGCAAATACACTTGCATCAGTCTTTGGCCTGGGATAAAAGAAATCTCTCTGATCACTGTGCCAGTCCATTAATTTCCAAAAATTTCAGAACCATTTTTGCTCAATGCATTTACTTTGAAAGAAAACAGTATTTCATTCCTGCAAGAATCATGAAAATACATACTCAAAAAGATTTTTTCTGTGTATCTGATGAGGAAATTTGCCATGTGAGTACCATGCACAGGAGTCCAACCCAATCCATGCCCTTTAGGGCAACAAAGGCTTCAGCTGGAGCTTTCATCTTGTTAAATTCTTGTAAATACTAGTCACGAGACCCAAATCAATGGAAAGCCAGGCTTTGTTAGCCCTTCCACTCATGAGGGCAACTTGATTTTTAATACAAGGATCAAAAAATGCTATTAAAAACCTAGTTTTATACTCTGAAATTGGTTCTTTTCTGTGCTGTGTGAAAATTTGCATGTGGTTATGCTAATCTGGGCTTCCCAGTATGGGAGCTGAATATCCTGCTTAGTGGTAGCCATACTTAAGAACAGGATTCTGAATGGGATATCCTCTGTGCTGAATTCTTTTGAAAAAATGCAGACATTTATTTTATATTTCATAAAGACTTAGATGCCTGACTACAGGCTCTTTGTACAGACCTTTTCTGTCATGTGTCAGTAAGCCGTACTATGGGGTTCTGTGCCTGTGTTGTCAGGGCATTGCATGTGAGCACTACGTGTGGCTTTTTATCTACAGCCCCTTTGATGTAATCCTCCAGAAGGAATTTCAGGGCTTGGTTAGTAGAACATACAGGTGCTCTAGAACCCCATGGCAGTTTCTGCATTTTTTCTCCTTGGAGCTTAAAGAATGGAGTCTCCAGGGATTCTGCCTCCCCCTTGCTGTGACTCCTCAGCCTGGGAAACAGGGCATGACAAGAACTCACTCAAACCTTTTGGCTGGATTTCACTTTTGCCCACAGGCAGTTCAGTAGTAAACTCTCCCCATTAGCATATTACAAGCAGATAGTAGCAGCTGAGCTACAAAACTGCCTCAAAGGACCTCTCAGGTAAACCAGTCTCTCTTTCCCTCTGCTTCTTCTGACCAAAACAACACCCAGTGCTTCAAATGGCACTGTGAAGTTTTCCACTTTAATGTATTGCCTCCTCTTTAATTTGAAGTAAGAGGAAATTGTGCTCTTATTATAAGCCTGTTCATTAAGAAAGCAGTAGAAGGATCACTTTGGAAAACTGAGAAAAGATTTTATTTTTCTTTTCAGATAAGTTAAATTGTGATTCTGAAATATCAATAGAAAGCTGAGGCACAGACAAGGCATTACATACAGCAGATCTGTTTCCTTAGTTTGCTGCTGATGTTGGAAACAATTCTTCAGGGCATAAAGCCTTTGGTAGGCTACCTGCTACCTGCTAGACCAATCCTCTCTCTAACTCAAGTGCATGTTGCATCAGCATTTTTTGTTCACAGAGTGGCATAAAAGCTGGGACCATCTATCTGATTCCTACAAAGCCTGTCAAAATCTTGTGACATCGCTTACAGCACGTATCACAAGTGAAGTGTTCTGGGTTTTATTTGGTTTGCAGGTTCTTCTATATAAGTAGTACAGTGGCAAGGGTTAAGAAATTGTGATGTCTGCAGCTCTGTTGGTGAATTTACAGGCATACAGCAATGGTGGCAGAGCAGCATAAGCATTTGTACTACATCAGTACATACTGGGAAGAGCCATTTTAGAGGCATTGTGCCCAGAAGTACCAATGATTGCCACTCTGGAGAAAGAAAACTCTAATTTCAAACCATGAAGCTTGCTTAGCCTTGAAAGGTGTGTCAGAGGAGAGCAATAAGCTCAGAGACGGGACTGAAAACATCGAGAAACCAGCTTCTTGCAATTCTCTTGTAAATAACGGGGAATAGGGAGAGCAAAGTCCTGCCCTCTCAATAGGTCTTGAATTGTGGATGGGTAAAAAATAAGGAAAGTAATAACAAAACAGCAGTATTTACAAGCACAGTATACTGAAGAGAAAAATCACTCAGTGGTAGAGGAAAATGAGAAAAAAATTTAGTAATTTTATGAATCCAAGACCTAGTGCTGAGTTTTGATCTGGTGGCTCTTCAGTTTCCCAACAGGCCAAGTCTTGGTCTTTTCTTGAACGTCAGTTTGGAAAGCATCTTCTTCATTAAACATTGCATGAAAGTGGACTGCAACAAGTGGAGAAGCCAATGCCTTTTCTATCTTGAGCGGGTACCCAGGCCAAACGGTAGTCATGCTTTTAGAAGAAGGTTGTCCAATATATCTTCTTTCACTAATGTACTGCTAACAATCTACCATAAAGCCAAATTAAGCAACAAGTTTTTCCTTCACATAGCTTTTTCTTACAAGAAAATAAATATGGAACAGGGGAGGCTGGAACCAGTAAGAATGAAGGAGGGTAGGATGTGTCTTGAGAGAGGTGTTACTTAGTGTGATGCCCATGATACCAGCCAGTGCAGGTCTCAGTGACCCAGTCTTAAGGTCCAAATCCCCTGGTAGCAATAACTCTTTTATTTCTGTCCCTCTCAGCATTTAGAAAAACATAACATCCCACTTGAACACTTCCAGGATGTATTTTCCCTTAAGTAGGACTTGCACCTTGGAAGTCTCAGTGCCTTAGCTGGAAGATGACTCACACAAGACAGCACCTTTTATTGAAAAGCACTGAACTTCTAATATATGTTCCTGGCGGAGGGAAGCTGTCACTCAGCTGACACACAGAAGATTACAATATGTTGTTCCAGATTGTTCCAGCACAAAATTAGCTCTATCTTTCACAGTAATGAATTGCTTTCCTAGAGGTGAAACAACTCTGCCACTTGGTTTCAAGTAAGTTTCATCAGATGTAGCCTTCCACATCACTGTCTCCATGGCAAAGACCAAGCTGTTTTTCAGTTACTTAGCTCAATAGAACATGCTATGAAGTCCTTTCTCCATCACGATCTCCATGAAACTGTCAACTGAAGGCAGCTGAAGCTGAAACAACATCTTCAAGCAGACAAAACTAAGTTACCACACTTTTTCTTCCCCTGCTCATCATTCACACGAATGACTGTTTCTAGATGTCAGAGAGGAAAAATAAATGATGCAAAAGCTGAGAGAATGAACTGGAGGAGTATGGGGAGGAAGATTTAAATTTTGAAAGGAAGATAGTTGTGAGTCAAAGGACCTGACTAGTTGAAAACTCCTTTTTGCCACATTTCACACTCATCTGCTGCTTTGAAGAAAGATGTAAAGTGCATTTAAGTTATTTTACAAGCAGTAAGCTGACAGCACTGGAGGACAAGGCTTTCTCTTTAACCCCTCAGCACAGAACAGGCTGTGGCTCTGCAGCCTGTCCTTTGTTCTGACAAACTATCTTTCCAGGTCCCTCTCTCCTGGAGCCTAGGTACTACACATAGTATTTAGTGCATCAGTCACTGTCACAATCATTTGTGTTCTTAGTAAATATAAAGCTTCAAAAGAATATGTAAGGCTTCTTTTGACAGCTGTTCAATGAAATATTTTGTTTCCAAAACTCAGTGTATCGTGTTGTGTGTTGTGTCTTCTGAACAGGAGAAGGAAAATTGTCGGTATTCTGAAGGCTTTAAATGAAAACAGACTTTTACAGAGCCAGAATATCTATGTGATGGGTTGAGACAGATGTAGTTCAGGAGCCCATGCTCTACATTAGTCCTCTAGACTGAGTGCATTTTCTACTAGGATTATGTAACTGAACGGAGGTATTACCAGCTCCTACCAAAACAGCGATCATAATGTGTTGTGTGAGATGTCATTCCTGTAGATAACTCTCTCTAAAGTGAGAAATGGGGAGCAGGAGACACCTTAACTACAACTTCATTTCATAAGCATTTAATGATGTAAGCGCCAATTGATGTAAGAAGGGGCTGACCTCCACGATCAATATGATCTGCCAGAATCCGTTTATTGAGAGCATCAGACAAGCTTATATACAGTGATGGCTAATTATGCGTACTACTAACATACTGATTGGTTACAAGTTACATTCTTGCATTAATGTCAGACCCTCCTGTTACAGTTCCTTCTGCCAACACAGCTGTACACAAGTCCCTTGTTATCTGTTCCTTGTTCTCTACTCCCTCGACACTTTCCCAGACCATCGAAGACACTTTCCCAGACCATCGAAGACACAGGCGAGCTTCAAGGTTGTCATGTGGGCTATGGTTCCAGCTTGATAAGATTTGCTTCAGGCCCTTGCAACTCTTGCTCCGAGAACTTAGTAGCAGTTGTTAACCCTTTAGCCTGTGCCCATTCTGCAACATTTAATTAAGAAAGTGTTTGCATTTTCAGAAGAAATATTTTATGTCTTAATTTATTGGGGTGTGAAACACTAAATCTCTACATGTTTTTGACAAAGCAGATTTGCTTGTATTCATGTCAAAGTTTTCTCTTTTTTGTTTTACATTCAGGCTTGGCAAAAGCTCTTCTAACATAAGCTAGTAAAATCACAAAAAAATTCACGAAATATCTAGAAGTTCAAACTGGCCAAAGTGGACAGCTGATTTTTCCTGTCCTAAAGAAAGATGCCATTAAAATTGTTATCATATAATTGGCACAGTCAATGGAAAGTCATTTTTTTTCATAAAGATTACTTATCATGGAACAGATGCGAGAGACTTCATCTAGGAAGTCTGGGCAATTTGCAGAGAGCTTTTTGAGCAGGGAATGGTAATTCAAAACACTTCACTTCTGGCTTCTCCTTATCCTTCATGCTTTAATCCTCACCCACATGTGCATGCTTATATACACACTCACAAACTTTCTTTAGATGTGGATGCGCTTTAATCTTAGGCCTGATTCACTTCCCAGCATGAAACTGATTAAAAAAACCAAGGGATGTGGAGACCGTGAGTGGAATGAGTGAGTCAGTGTTTTCGCATTGTTAAGGTGCCTTGACTTCACTGTGACAAGCTTTTGCTTTTAAGGAGTGGTGCCCAAGCCAGATACTCTGAAGTGGGATTTCATTTGATGCTCTCCCATGGTCATGGAGCACAAGTTGTAAGCTTGATCTTCCATAGAGCTGAGGAAGGAGCAAAATCTTCCTCTATAGATTAAAAAATGGTCAGGACTCCTGGCAGTGCCCCCACTGTTCTCACTTGCAAGCACATTGCCTTTATTCATATGACTAGAGGCAACAGAGGATCTGGAGGATCCTCCAGATGCAGCTTCAGAACTACACAGGCAGACACCAAGGCTAAGGGACACCAATGAATTGTGCTTTTGTTTGTTTGCTCCATGAACCAGTAATTAGGTTTCTCAAATAAATCACACCAGAGTTATGAGTCATCAGGGCAGCACAACAACACAGACATCATCTGTGAGAATTTAGTTATTCTCTGGCGACCCAAATTAAACAAGACAAAGCATTGGAGAGGCATTCTTGCTTTGTGGCCTTTGTTTAAAGTGAGGTTATGCTGAGGAAAGTGGTGATAAAATGGCTCTTCATGCACTTGGTCTCCCTGCCTTAAAAGTAGCCCTTATTTTTACTGACACAAATAAAATCTTACTAGTGCCAATGCTGTAATCAGGCAAAAGTGATCTCTGTTCCATGTTACCACATCCATCATGAAGGCACACCCCTCACCTCATTTTTGACCCCAGAATCATTGTTGTTAGTGATGGTGCAGGAAACAGAAATAACTCGATTATGAGAAATTGCTTTGAACTTGTATTTACTGGCAAGTGAAAGCCTTGTTTTTGAATTTTAAATGAAGCATGTTTGGTATGGAAGTCCCTCCCTGAGAGGGGATCAATAGGGAGCATTATGAATTCATTTTGCAGACTCACTTTTCAGACCATAACCATACTTTAGGAAGTAAAATGGTCTGAATTTAAATGCTAATAAAATCCCCTGTACTGACAGTCCTGTGAAATAATGTTTTCAAGACACTGTATTAATTGTTTTGATGAAACAGGGGGTTTCTTAATATTCACCAGTCAGTCTGCAGACTATGTTTGATCTCTTTTCATGCTCCTAGCTTGCGTAAAAATGGCATCCTCAACAATGTGAAGTCCAGAGTGGTGAAAGGCAAGGCTAAATGACCGCAAATGGACATGAGGTGACATTCATGTGTATTTGTGGTGACCTCAGATATTAACAACAGCAATCTGTGCGTCTCTGAAATGGCCATTTGAGATGACAGGCATGCTTGGTATTAGTGCAACCATGTGCCTTGCTCTGATCATCAGCCTAATGCTGGTCAACTTGGTCCAGCATCTTTGTGCTGGGAGAAGCAGGGCAATGTCTGCATTTTCATCCTGTCTTACCACTTTGTCTTGTTCACAAGCAAGTGAAATGGTGGCAATTATGAAAACCACTATCTAAAAGGAAGCTAAACTGAGACAATCAACTTGATCCGATCTAATACTTGTCTCTGTCTTGAGGTCATTCTCTTTGACTGCAGACAGTCTGACAGTGACTTGTTGTGGTTCACAGGACAGCCACCCTGTCCCCAGCTTATTAGATATACTGAAGGAAAAGGAAAAAATATACAGATTTTTCAGTGAGCAGACTCTCCAAGAAAGTTGTCGCTTTCAAGCCTAATGGCTGAGTTGAAGGACATCTGAGTTTGAGAGTAGTTGGAGATGATCTCTGTCTGTCATGAGTTATGCAGGTCACATTCTTTGCCTTAACAGAAAAGAAAACGTCATTGACAGTTATCAAGTTGTGACTAGCAGAACAAGTACAAGCCTACCAAGTAAAATGTGTGAGAAAGGGAAGCAAGAATTTTCTTTCAATGAATGATTGATTTTAAATGGAATTTCCAGTATGTCCATGTAAACCTGCACTAATTTTTTTAAATTAAATTTCTTGTTCCACTGAGGTGGGACCACCACATGATCCTGAACTGAAATTAAGAAAACAAAAGTTGCAAAGAAAAATTTTTGTTTGGGTCCCACTCCCTCTTCACCCTGTTTTTTGTTTCTGAAACTTGGAGATTGTCTTTTTGAAACCTCTATCCCTCTCTCAAATGCAAGCAAGTCCCCTGAGGGTTCCAGAGTTTCATGGGAGAAGCAGCAGCACAGAGGCACACACCTATAGACCAAATGATCACATTAACCTTATTTACATTGGTAATCAGACTAAAATGTATCTCTAATATGGAGCAATCCCTCTATTCTGTGAAACATCACAAGTCACTGTCAGAGGCCCAAAGAGAGATACGTGCCCAGAATTCCACCAGGTCCATTTGTGGCTTTACTGTTATGATTACTGTTAGATGAAAAGGTGCTGTTACAGTGCTCTTGCAGGAGTGCATAAACCCTTGTCAAAGCCCAAAAGAGGATGAGTTCCTCCAAGACAGGCTGATGTCCAACCCATCTTTCTCATTCTTTAATGTAATTATGTACTGCTGTGTAATATTGCCCTTTTGATCTTCTTTCTGTTTTCCCCAAGACTCCCACAAACACACTTTGTGACTTTTAGATGGGACGTTTCACTTATTCTCTACTAGTAGGAGGAAGTAATTTTCATGCGTTTTCATGTTTTGGATACTGGTAAGGAAGAAAGTAATCCTCTTTCCTTCTCCCCTCTCCCCCACTCCTCAAGATTTATATGGCTGGTCTCCTCTGGATTCTAGCTGTGCATTATGCTTCTCATTTTCCACCTCTAGTTTATGGCCTCTGAGTCTGTTTGGCAAGTATATGACTTACATTTATATATTATAGCACACAGAGGTCTGCTGGTGTTAGGAATATGCATGGAGATCTGTGGCATCCTACAGTCCTTTGAAGTTCTGAATGGGCTCTCCCCAAAGATCTGCATTTTTGTCAGCATCCTGGGCATCATGAAAAGCTTTCAGATTTGCTGAGATTCTGACTCCCTGTACTGTGCTGTCATGGGAGTGGAGAGGTAATGTCTCTTTTGGATGTAACCCTAGTTCCTGTACTCCAATGATCCAAAAAGATCAATTGGTGTGAGGCACTGCATGTGGTTTTGGAAGGTGAAAAATTGAGCCTAACGGGGAAGAGAAAAGCACAGAGTCGCCTAGGGTATGCTTACTAGACAGCGGGTCCTGCCCTTGAGCTTTGTCATCCTGAAAATATCTACCTCTTCCCTTAATGTTGGAACTTGTTTGTTTTTTTTTTTTTCAATTAATATATTCAGTACTTCAGGAGGCTGAATTGATTCAAAAGTGCAAATTTTCCAGCAGTTTAACCCTAACCTGAAACTTCCTGTAGTTTTCACTAAGGATTTAAAAAAATATGCGTTGTTTTTCTCATAAAACAACCCTGACAAAAGCTTGTCCCATATCTAAACTATGACTGAATTATCCTGGTTTGCAACGTGGAGATAAAATGAACCCTCAAAGTGATAATCTACTTAAGAGCAAATTGCAGAGATTTTGGTTTTTGGGTGAGAGTTGTTCCAGGTTAGCAAGCAAGTTGCTCATAACTAGAGCAAGTAAATTTGTGTTGAAATCCCACATAGATCTTAATTTTTTTTATTTTATTATTTTTACTGTATTTGTATTTTCTGTTACTGCATTCAAACACCATCTCTGCCCACTAGTTTGACCACCTAGCAAAAAGAACCAGATGGAATCTCTATAAAGAAGTCTGTGGTGAGGAAAATAAATTTTGTTGTGGGTGAGGATAGATTTACACTCCTTTTAAAGGTATCTATAGGGTAAAGATGTTGTCTAAGGTTCTTCTTTCAGGAAGGGAACTGATTTGGCTCTTATTTATTATTTTGTTTTTAGCCACAGACAGTTTAATTCTTTTTTGGAGTAATTGTCATAGGGAACAGTCTTTTGAAGGAAAGGGGCAGGATAGTCTGTACATGTAGTTATTAATACAATTATCTCCGCAATTACTTTGCTTGACAGCATCTCTGCTTGCATATATTGGGCAAATTAGTCTGTTGTGCTGTGTTTTTGAATTTTTTAAGGCTGTAGGCTTAGAATAAATAGATCCTGTGTTTATTCAGACATATTCAAAAACTCATTTTAGATATTGCTGGTATCACATAATTTTCTGAGTTTTAATTTGTAGAAGTTGCTCTTTTGTTCCCATAATACATCAGAGGTGTCAAAAAAAGACATGACAGTCATTACTGTTTTTTTCAAGTTTGCTCTTTTTTGGATGAAGTTAGGTATTTTTCTTTTCAGTAGGAATTATCGCATCACAGAGGTCCTTCAGGTATTCTCCTTAGATTTTACTATTCTAGACCTTTCTTCATTGAAATTCTCCACAGATCATGCCAATTTATGCTGCAGCAGTATGTTCAGTATTGCTAGATTGATAATACATCTAATAACACTTTTGGAAAAACTATTTAGGCAGAAGATAATTGGTCAAATAAGATTTGGGGCAACATGTTGAGATATTTCTTTTCACACACAAAAAAGGCATTCTTGATATAATTTTCATGAAAGATGCAGGAGTCAACAGACACTACTGAGTGAGATACACTATTAAAACAGCTGCAAGATCTGTTTTTTGCACTTCCATGTAGGGATTTTAAAAGTCCTTAACTTGAACAAGATTAAAAAGGTGAGAAAGATTATCAAAAATCACAAGGACTTTTCAGATGGGCATGCAATACTTGTGGTTACTGTTTTAGCTGGTGGATTATTTTGAGTTCTGAATATATTTTAATCATAATTTGTCAGCTTAATGAAGAAAAGTTTATAAAAAATTATGTCATCTGCTTTGTGTCATCTCCAAGACTGGTTCCCCTCGTTTGTTAGGAAGTTTCTCATGTCTCATTTTCTTCCTAGTTTCCCTGATTCTAAAATCTTGCAGGGAGAAAATAAAAATTGTCAGTAAAACACACTAAGGAATAACAGATGTGCAAAAAGATTGTAAAGCAACACATAGTAAGATGCTCTGATAACTGTCCTCAACAGGTATTTGTGACAGAGATTTACAGCTTAGATTTATGTCGCGTAGATGGTGGTCCAAAGTTCAAATCTGCCACTGAATAGTTCTGCCTGGGTCATCATCTTTATTTTGCTCCATCCTCATTGCCGTGCCCGAGCAAAGGCAGGGAGTTATCATTTGTGTCATCACATCATAGAAATAGCTCCCAAAATTGTAACAGGCTCAAAAAATTGTAAAGGATGGATCAGGGGAAATTACAATGCACAAGTCAAGCAAAAGCTGTGTTCTTAGAGGAATTTGAGGGAGGACTATATGTAATATTTTCTTGACTTGAATGCTAATTTGAATAGGAATAAATGTAAAGATTTATAGCCCCATTTGTCTGTAGATACAGGCATGGGCCCATTTCTAGATTTACCAAGAAACTTCAGTAGAGCAGAACATAAAGGCCCTAGGAAGTGCACATAAAAACATTGCCCAGCTGGTTTGCATGCCTGTGGGTTCAAAGCTGCCAGAATAACCAGTTACTGCTTCTTGTAGCCATGATGATGCAAACCCAGATTCTGAGAAAAATCTGAAAGGCTCCTGCTGTTATGAGATCATGCATTTGCTGAGGCTGCAGTTCGTTTGTAGGCTGGAAAGAGTCTGGCCACACCGGGAAAATAAAGCTCAATTGACATTTTCCTGCTGGGACCATTTGCTACCCCTTAGGGCTACTGAACTCTGGAGCTATTTCTCTCTGATCCTGTAGTATCCATCTGTTAATAGCATGTTTAGCACATTGCACTTGGAAGATGATGAGGATAGTAGCTGAACTGTATATATGAGGAACACAGCAGAAACATGTGCTTCCTGCTCTCCAGAGCCTGATAACAAAACAAAACAAAAATGCCATTGAGAGCTGTTGTTGCAGTGGAACAAAGCGTAATAAAAGCTCTTCAAAGATCCATCTGGACTGTGCTAAGGATAATACTCCTTGCTAAGCACTCATTCTTTGGCAAGCCTAAATTATGACACACATCTAGGGTTTTCTCTATTCTAACAGTCTGAGGCTGGAGAGCTTCACAAGTTGACAATAACTCTGATGTCCTTAGAGGTTTGATTGCAAACTGTGCTGACAGGCTCAGACCTGGTGTGAAGGGAAAGAGAATGTTCCTAATGCCCGTTTATATATTTTTTCACTTTTTTGGAAGAAAAGTTGTGATGCCTTTTTTTTTACTTTTTTAATTCCATCCATACCACTGCGTTAGGAAGTGAGGTATGATCTTGAGGAGAATTTTCCTGACTCCATTGGAAGACAGACTATCTCTAGTCAGAATGGCAGTGAAGGTCACACTGATTACAGTAAAGAAAAGGTTTTACCTCAATTTTTAAAGGTCAGCAGAAAGACCAATAGCACTAGAAAATAAATAATCTTATGATTTTTTTTTTCTTTCACTGATGAAATCCAGTTACTCTATAATCCATGTCTGCTGAAAATTGACGTTTCAAACATCAGTGTTCTTTCTGTCTTGAAATCAATCGTCTTTAAGCATTTGTTGACAGTTCCTATTCTCAAGAGCAAAAATGCAATATTAAATGTTGTTCAAGTCATTACTCTTTTGCCTTGTGCTAAAGCACTCTTTCCCTGTATTTGGTGACAAGCACTCTATGTTGTGTATCCAGTACTCAGAGTTAACTGACTCCTTCCTATAGCTTGGCTGCTTACCACAGAGAGTGCTGACAAAGCTAAAGGAAATGGAGTACCTGCAATATCCCTACATCACAGCAGTTCTTGTCCTACAGATAAATTTTTTGGAGTTACTGGCAGCTGATTTAGGCTGAAAGGTCCTTCTAGACTTTCCAAGAGGAGCTGGATCCAGGGCAAAGAATTCTCAGGATAAAGATCAGAGAAAATGTTTAAGCCTTTAAGCAACTTATTCATCAGATGGTTCTTCATATCTGTTAGATGGAAGTGCAATGTTTATTCAAGTACGGATGTGTATAAGGCAAGAAGAGGCCTTGGTGGGAACAATTTCAGTTGCTAAGTGTGAGGAAAAGAGGATGCAAGTTGCTTCTAGGATCTCCTTCTTAAGTTTGTGACATTTATAGAAATAAAAATAATTTCTCTTTTGTTCTGCTTTTAACTAAGTGAATATGATTCATAAATTATATAAATACTGGGGAGTTTTTTTCTGGGTTTTTCTTTCCCAGATAGAGTCTCTCTTAAACAGAGACATTACTCTTCCAGCTCTGAAAGACAAATATTTTTTATGAAAAGAATACAAGTTAAATATGTTATTAGCATGAAAATTAATGAACCTAGGGCCTTTACTAGGTCTGTTGGACACCCAGAAATTAAAAGGTTATTTGAGCTGATAGGAGCAAGATTAAGCATTGCCAGCTAATTATGATATCCTTATAGCAGGGATTCTTTTCAACAATACTGAGATTTCTTTTTAACAGAGCTTTTGTGGACCATCAGCTCTACAATCTACTAGTGCATATAGCAAGTGCTTTTTCTTTTCAATGATATATTGCATCCCTGTGCCAATGATAGTAATTGCTTGTATGGGAAAGTACCATTATGAGGGCACTTAAATGTATTTGTAACTATTCCTAACTCATCTATAGCTGCTGTAAATGAAGAGAAGGAGCCAGAACCATATGAAGAGGCAGCTGCTGTTGGCAACTAGTCCCACATGCTCTGTGGGACACAGTTTGAGAACCTTTGTGTTGGAGCAGGAGGCAAGGTCACAGGTGCAGCCTATGTTCAAAAAAATTTTCACCAGAGCCTTGCCCACTATTGTGATGCCAGAGGGAAATCAAGAAAAGCTTTATGATGCATTTTTTTGTTACTCAGTTTTGCACCTTTAGGTATGTTGAAGCTTTAGTCCCTTTTCATCACAATTAAGTGATATTTTCCAAATCCACTGTAATGAATTCTGTCTAGTGAATCTGATAATTAAGACAACTGCTGTGCTGGAACGGAACAAAGAAAGATTTTTCTGGCATAGGATCCCATCTCCAAAATCACCCTCTGATGGATGAAAAGAATATGAAAAACAGGACAAACATGTCCTTCCTCATGACATAGGCCTCAGTCTCCCAGAGAAGGGAAGTTTGGGAGCTTGAAAAGTCAACTATAAAAATCCACCACAAATGCATCTTAGGCTTGGGTTTGACTCCAGTACTGGTAGCAGCAATTGCGTCTCTTGTCATTCAATTGTACTGGAAAATATCTATTTTGATTAAATCTCTTGTTGCATTCTGCAAAGCTTTGCCCTAATCCCAGAACATTTATATAAGCTGTTGTGACATTACTGTTCCAGCCTTAATGTCACAGTGCTCCCTTGTTATTCACATGTATATATATGCTGGCATTCTTCTTTCAGCAGGATTTTCCAGGCTAGTCACCAGCACCAGCCAATCCTGTTAGTACTTCTTTTAAGAAAATAGGCTGTCCAGGAACTTCTCTGTAACAAGGCAGACATACGTGAATGCATGCATCACAGGTCCTGCAGCTCACCCCCAGGAGCCCATTGCAATGCTGAATGAGACAGGCAGAGTAAACTCAGTTATTACAGAGCTAATGCTCTGCTCCAGGGACAGAAGGAATTCTGTTGCAACGGAGAGACGGGACACTCCTTGATGGTAGCAAAAAACGTCCGTTTATTTTTACTCACACACTTTTATACCCTTCCACATCCGTTAAACACCAACTGAGGCCAACCGGCATTACCAGTCGTGCCCCGCCCAGGACCGAGGCCGACCGGCACTACCAGCCGTGCCCCGCCCAGGACCGAGGCCGACCGGCACTACCAGCCGTGCCTCGCCAAGGCCCGAGGCCACATCGCATACCGCATCATTCAGTGAAGGTGACACAGATACAGTTAGGGGTAAGATTATCTTCTTAGATATGTCTCGGTAACTATCCTAACAGTGCAAAACTGAAATTAAATTAATTGTACCTAGCTTTCTTCCAACTGATATTTTCACTCTGACATGAGCAGAACTCTACCCTGTAGCTCCCAGAAAATACCACACTCACACAGGACTCTGCTTTGTTCTGGTTCATCCATACTCAGTAATCCTGAAGCTACTTCACTGTTCCAGAGAAGTCTCATCACAAGATAGAAAGAATATTTAATGGATGCAGAAACTCTGCAGTGGGTCCCCCACCTCTAAGCTTCTTGAGAGAGAAATTTAAAAAGGTCAGAAGAACTAAGAAACCTTTAAAGAAGAGCCTTTTAGGAAGAAATGGCTTGTATGAGAAGTGGATTAGAATTGGAAATGGCCCAGCTGGTTAATGTGCAGCAGCTGCTGAGCCAGGTTACAGGAACATGAAGGAACATGAAAGCAGGTTGCAGCAATATGAAGCCTGTTCTAAGTAGTGGGAAGTCTGAATTTCCCAAGGTCCCCTCCTAATCCTGTACTTCCTCTGAGGTTGTATGTAACCTGTGATGTGGGACCCTTTTGGAAATGCTGGCATTGTTCCTGGGAGGCATTAGCAGTCTGTGCTCAGACAAATGCTGCCTTGAAAAGGGCCAAGGTGATCATGCAGGGAGAGTGAGAATTCTCTTTCCATGAAATTTCCTAGAAGCTCTACAAGGCTGATCTGGGAGGGGATGGGAACACTAACCAAGTAGAACAAGATCATAGACCAGTTTTCTGACCAACAAAGAAAGCTTCCCTTCATTGGACAGATTGCTTCATAAAGATCATTAAGGATTTAGGACTTTTTTTCTTTTCCTTCCCTTATTTTTCTTTTCACAATTCTTTTCAGACCTAGTGATATAAATATGAAACCTCACTATGAGAAAATAACATTACATTTGCTTTCTGAAGCTGTTCTTTCAGTCCTGATTAGAAAGAAGAGGTATCTTGCTGGAATTCAATATATTCAGGGGCTCTGAGAGTACACTGCTCTGTAGAGGTACTTCAGGATCTCAATAAACAAACAGAAATATAAACAAGACTCCTACCACTTAAATTGAAGTCAGTCTTATATTTCTAGGCAAGGGTGTGTTCAGGCTTAGCAAAAGTATGGAAAGGGAAGAGAGCTGGACAAATGGTGACATTGAGCTAGGCTCAGTTTGATGAGTGCATTTATGTGCCCATTTTCTACTGTGTGCACACAGTGGATGCCAAGTGGTCAAAACAGAGCCATCATTTCCACCACTCTGATGCGTCCTGATGAGTCTTATATTCACTGTCAGTAATTATTTAGTTATTTTTGGTTGAGAACGCCAGTTTTCTTCTGCAGTTATTACAGTAATACAGTCACCAGAATGAACAAGCCCATAATGAAGTTCTGAAATGGAGTAGGATTATTCCCATCTCTACAAAGTTTGACTCACTAAAATGGATATAGCCATATCTCCATAAGGGACCACTGTGCTGATTTTGAGATGTTATTCAGTTGCCTAAATATGCAGATCTGATATCCTCAGGTGTTAAAAAAGGTATGAAGTGGAAAGTCATTCTTGTCTTAAACATGAAAAGAAGTGTGCATGAAGATCAATGAATCACTGCCATCAAGATGCTTGATGCAAGACCAAGAGCTGATTGAAAACTATTCATGCCCATGTATTTTTTAGTAGAAAATGAACAAACTCAAACTGAGGATCATTATTAGAGCTTTTAAACAGCAGCAACCCTTTAAATTAACAGGACTGAGATAAAAACATTATTTTTTCATTATCTTTACTGATTGTATATAAAATGTACCCTATAACTCCAAGAGAGTTAAGCTTTGAGCAATATATACTATGTAATACAGACAATTTTCTCTGGCAAGCAACTGGAGAGACCCCAACTACCCCTGGAACTGGTAATCCTTACCATACATGCAATTCCAATCTCTTTGGAATTAAAAGGTTGCTATAACGACATCATTTATTTATTCATAGAATCATAGAATCATAAAATGGTTTGAGTTGCCATCAGCAGGGGCACCTCCCACTAGATAAGATTGCTCAGTGCCTTGTCCAGCCTAGCCTTAAACACCTCCAGAGAGGGGGCATCCAAAACCTCTCTGGGCAACCCATTCCAGTGTCTCATCACCCTCACCGTAAATAATTTCTCCCCTCTTCCAATTTACATCTGTTATTCCTAGTCCTTCCATCACATATCCTATTAAAAATTCCTACCCCAGCCATTGTTAATTAAGTGTCAGTGAGTCTTACAAGATATATGCTATCAGCATGCATCACTCTTTGGATGTTTTTGTAAGCTGTTCTTTCTATTAGTTACAGTTGTATATCTGTTCATAGTAGCTAAGATGGTCATTCTCAGAGGAATATGAGGCTTTCCTGAGTGGAGCAGAGAGTTGAGGCATCCAGCCTGCTTTCAAAGGAGAATGGCAGTCACGTTCTTGGCTCTGCATCCACGACGACAGTGGTGTGACCTCGAATCAGCCTGGAGAGGTACCAAAGTCTCCCCATGCAGATGGCAATATTTTCTTGATACTTCCCTCTGCACAGCAAGAATATGCAGAGAGGGAGGTGCAGATAAGTTGGTGCAGACCACTCAGCTTCCCATGTGCTGCTGACCTGGCTGACAATGACATAATAAGAGCATACACCTCTCAGTGCTGCCCATGACATTTATGGTGTGTACTTCTTGCTGGGGTGATCACTAACCTATAACACTTAGTCAGTATCCAGTCTACTCTTTTGGAGTGCAAAGACACCATTCCTAATTGCTAATGCTTGTGATAAGTCTCTGTGCTCATACTAATGCATTTATCCTGTTTCTTTGAAGTTTCTTTCCTCTTTTGAGCTGGTGCTTACTCTTTGTAGTCTGGGCAGGGCTTGTATCCCATCCCTGAAACACAGGAGAAGTCTTACAAGCATACTGCTAGCTAGCAGTATGGGAGGTTACTAATATTCTCCGGAAAAAATATTCTTGGCAATTTATTTTGTCAGTGAATTAAAAACGAGCTCTACTATTCCACCTCAGAGAAGTAAGAAGTGCTTTATATATACATTCACCCAACAAAACACATGAAGCCTCTACAAGGAGTAGTTAAAAGAAAAAAAACATGAATATGTGTTTGCTCTTCACAAGCTCAGAGGATCTTGAATTGTCTAGACTGGAAGGAGCAGTCCCTTCATGTTCTTGAAGTGACTGCCAGAGCAGTAGGGTCATACTGAGGAAGAATCCCAGGAGCGGGCTCAGTCCTGAAGGTCAGCAGTTTTCTTGCTTGAGAGGTGAATTTCCTAGGGTATCACTGCAGGGAAAACCAAGAAAAGGATTCACAGAGGGACAGCTCAGGGTGAAACAAGGGGGACCCTGTGATAACTACATCTTTCATAATCATACATTGTGATAACTATATCTTTCATAATCATACATTGTGGACAGTTTCTATGGTAAGAAAGCAGGGATTTCTGGTTTATGGCCAAAAGCAGAACTTTTTATGGAGAATACTCCGTGAACTGAAATGTCTGGAGTTATTATGTAGGGCAAAAGCTGTATGAAAAAAGGAAGAATGAGGTATGGAAATTATCTCTGTCCTCCATGCTTATTGTATGAGAATGAAAATAATAATTGAGAAGAGGAACAGTAAAGAACAGAAGTACCAATACTTTCGGTCTTTTGACACTAACACAGAGCATTGACTGTCAATTACTGCAATCTCTGTTCTAGTGGCTAGGTCAGATTGATGACACACTATTCACATGTGGTCCTTTTGAGAGAATTGTGGTCTGGATACTACAGATTATGAGGCTCCATAGGCTATCAACTCTCTGAATGCTTATCAGAGAGATTCAGAGTCCCTACAGTAACCCAGCTGCAGTATTCTGTTATTATCAAGTTGCAAAGGATTGGTCTCCATTGTTCCTATTCTGGTCTTACTCAATAGACTAGTAAGACTTTGGCAGGGGCTAGCCAGGTACCCACTGCTACTTCAAATCCTACTTCCTCAATTTTCAGTGTTCCCTTTCACATCTACAGGATTCCCATGAAGCTACGGTTCCAGTTGTTAAGCTAAGAGGGAAGATGTGGAACCTGTGTTCTCAACCCTGGAACACTGCTCTGCCATAAGGTCATAGAATGGATGAAATCCACCACTGATTCCAAAGGGCACCCAGAGGGTGCCTCTGTAGATTAAATGCAGACAAAAATCAATCCGGTCTTAACATGGGCAGCACTGAGAGGTGTATGATCATCCTCTGTGGGCCTGTAATTATGCGGGAATTTTTCAACCATACTTTGGATCTATTTGGCACCTACTAGACTATATCAAAAAAATATAGGCACACTTGTGTCCATGTTAAACATCAATTCATCACACAATATCTGAGCTGTCATGCTTTACTAGATAGGTCAGTTATTCAGACTAGAGCATGGGGTTTATCCTCGTTGCAGCCACACACACACTGGGTTTTAGAAGAAAAGTGCAAAGCATCCTACACTGCACTGAGCTGTTGGCTAGGACTGTCTCAGTAGCAGATCACCTAAACAAGATCGACAGATAGAACTGTTAATACAACAGTTACAGATCTGTGACTTCTTAACAATCTAAATAAAATGGGCAATACCCTGTCCTTCTAATAGCAGCCTTGAGTTCCTTGAGAAGATAAACCACTGCTTGTATATTAGGTGTAAATAGAGGTGATTCTACCTCATGAGCATGAGTTGGAGTTTGAACATTCCTGTTATTGTAAGCATGTCTTTCCTCAGCAGGTTTTGCTGTTCACAGCTGAGCACCTGGGCACTATTTTGGAAAGACTGTAGCCTTGTGGAGGAAGTCTAGAAGAAGTAGCAAGCCTGGAAAACATTGCTAACCTATAAAACTGATGAAGCAAAAGAAGACAGACATTTCTTCCTGATTTGCCTGGAAATGTGACACAATTTCTTGGAGTATAATCACTGGCAAGAAAGCTGGCATGCAGAGAAATTGTTTGTTCTTATACTTTTTTTGTTTGTCTTTATCGCCAAATGTCTTTCTATACATTTATTCATATGCACATGTATACATATATACGTACACGCATACATATATGTACCTATTTATATACCACTCATGTATTCAAGGAGGTCATTTAGTTTGAAGGGTCTTCAGAAGGTCATCTAGTCCACCCTCAAAAATAGTGTTAAGCCTGAATTTAGACAAGGTTGTAATATACCCTCTGCTTTCCATTGGCACGGTTGTAAGAAGGAGGGTAAAGATAATTCACCTGTCAGCTCTCTAAACTTTGCATTTCCACCAATTTTTTATTCAGTGTAACTCTTCAATCACCAGTAGAGCCCAAAACAAACAACAGAGTAGTTATTCTTCAGAAAAGCAAAGTTAAATTCTCCTCGGGAGAAGAGCCATGCCTGGATTCTGCTTCATGTTGTGGAAATGTTACCTGTCATTCAGCTTGTTCTCTCCTTCTCAGTTTGTGCAAGGAAGGGGAAGTGAGGGGGGAGGAAGGTGCCAGTCTGTTCATTATAGCTGATGAGATGAAAATGACCTTGTCATCATAGGGATTCTGCTTTATCCCCTTGGAGGTGGATTAGGTTTCCACTGACAGGCTCTGGAAGATAGAATTTCCATTAAAATTAGGGAAAGAGTATCTATTAGATAGATACAGCTCCTTATCTGCACATTGTCTCCTTCTCAAACTAACTGTGTGCTATCTCTCCTTCTCCTTGCTAGCTCTCACGATTCCTCCACTCGTCAGATTTGTCTTGCTCTCTTCACCTTTCCCTGGGCTCTTCCTGCAAAGATAAAAAAGTTGCTTTTGCTAGACATGAAGTGCCATTGCTTGTCCTTCACTTTCTAATTTCAACTTTCAAGAAAGAGATTTCTCCTGCTGCAAAATGACTGGACCAAGCAGTATGAAGGCTGTATAGACCCATAATGCACTTCTGCTTCCTGCCAGCACAGCAAACTACTTTTGCCCTAAGACCATCCCTGCTCTCTACTCTCCATCATTAAGACTTCCTCAAATGTAGGCAACAGGTAAATTAAATTAATTTGTGCTCAGATACCATGCAGAGATCCCAGACTTGTTAGACAAGGTGACCTACTAAGACATAAGCAGAAAAGATCCTGAATTCTGAAGTTTTTTGCACTCTAGTTGAGAACTATACTGGAGTAACAAAGATTTTTTTCCCAAACACATTAATCTCTCTATTGGGCTCCTTCCTTTACTTGGAGTGAGAGGTCAAGGCGTCTGTCATCCTGTCATTGGTTAGCCTGGTTAACCATGACAGTGCTACAGATCATGGTTATACATGCTTTAGAGTAGAATGTGAAATGGAATGAGAGGAAGCCTTGGGACAGAAAAGGAAGGATACAGGGAAAAGAAAGGGACGGCAAAGAGGCAGAGCTCTGCCAATCATCCATTTTGCTTGATCCTTCACACAGGTATGAATAAATGGTGAAATCTGTAGAGGATCACATAGTGCATAATGGATCCACTCCTCCTGCTCAAGGAGACTTTTACCAGAGAGAACTGAGACTCTACTCAACCAATCAGTTTTAATTCCTGGGAAAAATTAAAGAATTTCACATCAATACCTACAGTGAACTTGAATGATTTTAATTTAAAAATTTTATGTGAAACAAAATTAATTGTTTTTGCTTCAGAACAAACTAAATGCCAGTGAAAATTAAACTACTGCACTCTGGTCCTGGTTTTTGTAACAGAGCACTAAAATGCAGAAGAAAAAGATGATATCAAATGGGAAATTTTAAACTACTACCAGGAAAAGGCCAGGGGAACATTTCATGCTTATGTAAAAAATAAAATCTTCTTCAAATTGACCTACTTTCTGAAAATTCTGTCTCACTTTTCAGCTTTTTCATAACAAATATACTCCAGTAGGTTGTTTGCTATTGATCCTCCTTGAAACTGTCCTTGAGAGTAAGTGCCCATGAAGGAGTGTGTTATCATGCACTGTTGAGTGACATTGTGAATTTCAAAACTTGTTTAACAGAAAGCACCATACTGCACCAGTTTGTACCTTCACCTCTTGTGTGCACAGCATTACTTCAAAATCGGGATCTTACTAGTGTGATATGGACATCTACAGATAGCAACATTTATAATATATTTATAATTAATATCTACTCGTGGATATTCATGTACTGAAATTCTGACAAGCTGGACATTTGTTTTGCATTTGTATTCATCACCACTGGCAAAATAATGTCTAGCCTCTTGAGTGCATAGTTCTCATGACTAGTGCTGCTTGGCTGTCATAGGCCCTTCAACTTTTACTCCATGATGAACTCTGAGTTGTTGCCTTTTGAGAACTGTGGGTTCTTTGAGGGAGGAAAATGTATTTTAAAGGAGTATTGATTATGAAGAAAGATGGAAACTTGAAGGCAAAAATAC
Organism: Turnix velox; assembly: GCA_013400935.1. Taxonomy (NCBI): domain Eukaryota; kingdom Metazoa; phylum Chordata; class Aves; order Charadriiformes; family Turnicidae; genus Turnix; species Turnix velox. The sequence continues at coordinate 101,973 of VZTY01015134.1, forward strand.
TTGCATGTGAGACAACATTCAGGTAATTCTGTGATAAAAAGAGGATGCTGCATTAATACATGGCATTAAAGCCTCCTTTCCAAATACAGGCTATATTACTTTCTCTTTTGTGCATCAAGATTGAAGACTTATCAAAGTTTTCAGCTGGGAAATCTTGTTAGCTTCTTTCTCCTTTACATATTTTTTTCTCTCTTTTTTGTTTCTCAAAAAACCCCACAGGTATACTGGGTTCTGTAACTGTCTGTCATCTGGGAGCCTTTCCTGTCAATAAGAAACAATTCAAGGTGCCTGCTGTCCCTGCCTTGCAAAAGAAAACCAGCAGCACCTGTGAGAGCAGTATCTGCTATGTTTATAACAAGGCCTTTCATTCATCAGCTGCATAGAACAAAGCAAAGGCTGCAAACAAAATAATAGCACCAGGTCATTTGTTGATATCATCAATATGGAATCATAGAATAGTTTGGGTTGGAAGGGACCTTAAAGATCATACAGTTGCCACAGGCAGGGACACCTCCCACTAGATCAGGCTACTCAATGCCTTGTCCAGCCTGGCCTTGAACACCTCCAGAGAGGGGGCATTCACAACCACTCTGGGCAACCTGTTCCTCACCATAAAGAATTTCTTTCTTATGGCAAGCCTGAATCTACCCCCTTCCAATTTGCATCCATTATTCCTAGTCCTCCCATCACATATCTTATTAAAAAGTCTTACCCCTGCCTTTCTGTAGGACCCCCTCAGGTACTATGAGGTCCCCCCTGAGCCTTCTCTTCTCCAGGCTGAAAAACCCCAACTTCTTCATAAGGCAGTTGCTCCAGCCCTTTGACCATCTTTGTGGCCCTCCTTTGGACTCGCTCCAATAGCTCAATGTTGAGGGCTCCAGAACTGGACACAAAACTCCAGGTGGGGCCTCACCAAAGCTGAGTAGAGGGGCAAAATCACCTCTCTTGTCCTGCTGGTGACACTCCTCTTGATACAACCCAGGATTTGGTTGGCCTTCTTGGCTGCAAGTGTGCACTGGCAGCTCAAGTCATCAACTGACATCCCCAAGTCTTTCTCTTGAGAGCTGCACTCAAGCCACTCTCCACCCAGCTTGTATCTGTGCTTGGGATTGCTCCAACCCAGGTGCAGGACCTTGTACTTGGCCTTGTTGAAATTCATGAGGTTGGCTTGGGCCCACCTCTCAAGCCTGTCAAGGTCCGTCTGGATGGCATCCCTTCCTTCTGGTGTATCAACTGTACCACACAGCTTTGTGTCATCTGCAAACTTGCTGAGGGTGCACTCAATCTCACTGTCCATATCTCCTACAAAGATGTTAAGTAGCCTTGGTCCCAGTACTCACACCTACTCCTGGTTTTGGCCACTGAAAAGTGAAGTAAAACAATACCAGATCCACTTTTCCTTGACAGATGATAGATTGAGAGAGTTGGGGTTGTTCAGCCTGAAGAAGAGAAAGCTCTAGAGAGACCTTGTATTGGCCTACCAGTACTTAAAGAGGGCTTATAAGAAAGATAGGTAAAGACTTTTTACCAAGGCAGGTATAAACAGAACAAGGGGTAACAGTTCTTAACTGAAAAAGGAAAGGTTTAGACTAGACATAAGCAAGAAACTCTTTTCACAGTGAGAGTATTGAAGCAATATAACAGGTTGCCCAGGGAAGATGTGGATGTACCACCCTCAGAAATGTTCAAGGTCAGGTTGGAGGAGGCTTTAGTTGAAGATGCCTCTTCTCATTACAGGGCAGATGGACTTCTCATTACAGGGCAGATGGACTAGATGAATTTTTAAGGTCCATTCCAGCCCAAATTTTCCTACGCACACATGATCCCCAGTCCATGAAGGGGACTGGATGTGAATATCTTCATTTCAGTCCCTTAGGACCATTCTCATGGGATGTTACCATCATCATTAGAGGTTGATAATGTTAACTCCTCTCCCAGAGAATAACAGCTATAAATTTGTTTTAACCAGCCAGTCAGCTTCATCTTAGACCTTGTTGCCTTACAGGAACAGCTTAAACAGCCTGACAACACCAAAGAATCTGGCCTCATATGTCAACTGTAAGAGATGATTCAAGGTCTGTGCAGAGCATGAGCACCAGTGGTATTAAATCCATCTCTGGAGCCCCAAAGTTAAAGATATTACTATTATAGATTCTGCCCATTCAGGTATCCTTGAGACCTAGGCTTCCCTTGCTGATTGGAGAGTTCATCAGCTCTTCTCCAAGTTCTAATTCCAAATGAAGATTCAATACAGAAAGCACAGAAGACTCTGAGTTCCTGTTAATGGTTTGTGAAAATCCACAGTGCAGTCTGTGCACAGAATTAGCTCAGCAAAGCCCACGGTGTTCCCAAAATACAGTTTTGTATCTTTTTCCTTTAAGAGGAAAATCACAGTAGGTGAAAGCATGAAGTGTTTTCAAAACAGAGTTTATCTCAGTTTAATTCAATTCAATCAACCTAGTCTAAAACAGAGTACATTGTGTGGGATCTAATGCAATGACTTATTTTATCTGTTACAATACTACGGACTGGAGTTTACATTGAGGGTTTTGCTCACTTCATAATCTTTGTACAGTATGATACAGGATGAATATCAGGTTAGCATCATATTAGTATAAATCACCTCAGGCTTACATAAGATCCATCTCATTATATGATGTAGCACAGCTTCAGGTAGGAAATTGCATTCGCTCTGTTGTTTTTCTTACCATAACTTTTTATGCTCTCAAATGCCCCTTGAGCTAAGGAAGGAGCTGGGGAAGGAGCAGCCTGGCCAGCTGTGCAGCACCTGGTGGTTGCAAGCCATGTCCTCAGCACCCAGGTTAGCAGTGATGTATGTTGTGTGCTAAAGAATCTGCAGAGTACTCCAAAAAAAGAGAGAGTTTCAAGACCTAACAGAAAATAAGATTGAGACAGAAGTGACCCACTTCCCCTCCTTGAAGAGCTCACATATCTGCTGCCTGCTGTTTTACCTGATTCCCACAGTCAGATAATTTTCAAGTTGAAATGAAATTTTTTAAAAAAGAACTCCAGTCTACACAATTCAGATTATTTCAAGCTCCAAAGTTTGAAGTCTTAAGATGAAAGTTTTTATTGAGATCACATGTAATTTCAAAGAGTTAATTTTGTTTCAAGAAGCTCTGTTGGTAAACTTAACTGATAGCAAGTGCTGGCCAAGAATAAAATTGTCTCTGCCACAACATATTCCACATGATTCTGTAGGATGTGTTTGTTTACTTAAAGCTAAGAAAAATGAACCACATTTAAAGTACTACATAAAATTGATGCAATTATTAAAATATTGTAATTCAATATCATAGCTTAAATTCCTAACCAAAATAATAACAAAATTTAAAGTTGTTTCCAAATGAAACATTAAGAAGTTAATGTGCTAGTCTTTTAAAATAGATTTTTGTTGCTTTATGTCTCTCACCACCCCAGTATTTCCCTTTGTCCCATTAGATGATGCTCAGATCTGCATTTTCTAGTGAGAAAACACTGGATCACAAAGTTCTTGCTCAGAAGACTGTTTACCTTCCCCTGCTATTCAGTTTTATTTTACTGGAGATTAGAGTAGAGTAATGAGTCAGGCAAGAGAAGGAGGAGTGAAAATAATTAAATATAATCTTATCAATTTAAACCTATTTGCAGTGGGCTATAAAATTATGTTTCCATACAGAATAACATGTATTTTGGGATCACGTGTCCCAATAAAAATACTAATTATCTACCCAGTCTGTGCTTTTCTGTTCTCTTTATTCTCATTTTGATCAAAGAAAAGACATAACTGAAGCACAGATCTGGAATAAAAGCTGACAGATTAAAGCAAGTTTAAAGAAAAAACATTGGACAAGGTATTAGTAGTGAGCTTACATGTGGCACTATTTCCATGTTATACTTCATAGCCTTTTGGAAATTAAGCCATCTTTTTGATATATGTCTATAAGCAACAGAGCAGGGAAATGTTATAGTAACCAGTGTTTGCAGAAGTATGAAAGATTTCTGGGGCAGATGGAGGCATCAGACAGTGGCTGATGCCAAATTTTGCCAAGTAAAGTTGTAGAAAAGCAGCTATACTATGCAGAAGCCTCCTGTGCACTTTTGGTAACAGTTAATTTTTCCACTGTCACCATTTCCAGAAATCCTTTCAGACTTTTTCTTCTAGACACAGAATCATAGAATCTTAAAGTTGGAAGTGATCTCCAAAGGCCACTAGTCCAACCCCCATGCAGTGAGCAGGGACATCCTGCCCTAGATAGGTTGCTCAGAGCCTCATCAAGCCTGGCCTTGAATGTCTCTATGGATGGGGCCTCCACGCCCTCTCTGTGCAACCTGTTCCAATGTATCACCACAACTTTTACCTAATGTCTAACCTAAACCTATCCTGGTCTAGTTTAAAACCATTGCTCCTCATCCTATCACTACACACACGCTCTGGCAAATAGTTCTTTTTCAGCTTCCCTATAGGTGCCCTTCAAATACTGCTAAGAGTAGGCTGCTAAGAGGTCTGCCCAGAACCTTCTCTTTTCCAGGCTCGTTAGCCCCCACGCTGTCAACCTGTCCTCACAGGTGAGGTGCTTTAGCCCTCACATCATCATCATCCAGAGGGCCTTCCTCTGGACCCTCTCCTTTTGTTTCCAATATGCTGCAATTTTATGTCTTGCTGCCATGAACAAATCTGAGATCAATGATCTGTTTTTCAGCTGGTATGTTCCTTTTTGTTGGACATTAGCAAAACTAACATCAATGTTAGTGTTTGCCACCCTTTTTTAAAATATGCATTACATGCTAAACCCTGTAAAAAGTCTGGAGAATGCTACCTTACATCAGACCATTATTTGAGCGCAGCTGAGTATGACTACCACTACTTTAGGAGTCAGTGCAGACCAGACCAGGAGAAATACTGCATTGAGTACCAGCCAGGCTCTGAAGCTCAAATATTTGCTAGAATAGATTTAATACAGTCTGAAGAATCAACACTTAGGGTATTTACTGTCAGATTCAAACTTTCTATTTTGAACTGTTTTTGACTTTTAGGCTCTTAATGATACCAATAGAATGATAGAATAGTTTGGGTTGGAAGGGACCTTAAAGATCATCAAGTTCCAACCCCCAATGATCTAACAATGAATGCCCTTTTAGTGCAGACCATCTTTTTACAACCTTAAGAAAAGAATCTATGTCTCCAAAACAGACCAACATCAATTTGAATTGTTAAGAAAAGAGACATAATAGATGACATCATAAAAAGAGTGTGTGTATTATAACCGGTCAGAGACTTTATGTGTGAATATATCAGATTATCCAGGGACACTCAGCTTGCTGGAAAGAAGATACCTAGCCTCTTCCAAAATAAAAGGAAGTAATCATTTGGCATTCTTTCCTTTTGAGCCCTGTCTGTCAGGGAAGTTAGGCAGTTTCTGTAAGGTCCATTAGTATGTTTATCCTTCCTGACATCAGACCTTGATATTCCTTTTTACTTTCTAGATTCATAATTTCACTTTTGTCAACACAAGAAGCTCTGTGTGCTTCTTAGTCTCTCCACATTCTCCCCTTTTCTAACAAAAACACGCACCTTTTTAATATATTTTGATCCTACAATGGCATTTTCTCTGTATATACAATAACTTCCTTCACTCAGCTTAAATTTCTATTTCTTTTCCTCCTCCCTCCTTCTCTCTGACTCTAGAACTCCATTCCTGAGAAGCCAATGGACTAAGGACCTCTACATTATTTTCTTTTGATGCAGGAAAAAATCTGATGAGCCAGTCAATACTTTCCCAATTGGTCTCCAGCTGTGTATGCTATCAAATTCAGCTCTTCTCTGAGGAGGCAGATTTATGCAGTTTTCAACTCTGCATTAACATTGTAACACTTCATGCTAAGCTCATGCTATTGATAGACATCATATCTGCCATGTTTACTATAGAATAGTAGAAAAGAGAAAAAACTCTGCTCTGATTTATGGGACATCGAACGTACCTGAAATGTAATGAAGAACACATTTGTAATGAGACTGAAAATGGCCTGTCAAATACAGGCTGATGATTTCTTAATTAAAAATAAAAATAAATCTTTTGTATGAGAGGTATGGATATTTTCTTACAGTATCAGTGTGGAATACATAGTTTAAAAAAAAAGGAAGCAAGCTGAGGAAGAAAATGTGCTTGAACATTAATCTAAAATGGATAAACAGCAATGATCAGTACACTGGAATGACTATCCAATAAATTCCCGAACACTTATTACCATTCTTGACTTTTGTTTTTCTTGCCTTTCTTCAGCAATATACAAGCCCAGTGGCAGCTCTGCTTTTACAGCTATTGACTTAATCCTTTTAAAAGGAGAGTGTTGCTAAAATTCTCTCAAAGACTGAAAATTTCAATCAAGTTCAAACTACTTATTTCAGGCAAGAAAGTAGACTAGCAAGGCTAGAACAGCTTTTAACATGGTGTCATTGTAACTAATCACTAATATTAATGTTGTTCTTTAACTTCAGCTAAGCTCCACACAGCTCTTCACTTCCTTTCCCCACAGTGGAAGGAGAATTGGAAGCACAAGAGTGTGAAAACACAAGGGTTGATGTAAACACAATGTACTAGGTAAAGCAAAAGCTGTGTATTCAAGCAAATCAAAATAAGGGGTTTGTTCACTGCTTCTCATTGGCAGGCAGGTGTTTATTTATATCCAAGAAAACAGAGTTTATTGTACATGATAGTTATTTAAGAAGATAAACACCATCACTCCAAATGTTCCACTTCATCTTCCCTCATCTTATATTGTGATATTAAAGCACTGTTCAGCAATGCTAGGACACTGATGTGTTATACTTACTGTTTTCATCATAAATGAAACACAAGGAACTAGGAAATTTGCTCTGTCCCAGTCAAAAGTAGAACAATTATTTAGCTGTTGTCTTTACAATTATTTAGCTGTTGTCTTTGCACCCAGTGGATCACAATGGTATTTATTTATATTTCCATAGGCATCTGCTCAAAGAACACACAGATTCCCAAAGGAAAAGTGCCTAGTTTTGGCTATGCATCCCACAAAAATCTAATCTGGGTCCCACTGAGGCTGTTCTGTCATACAAGCAAAACCACAATATGCAGCTAAGATTTGTCATACACAGCTGATTCAATTTTACAGCTACCATGTAATTCCTACAAGTTGTACAAGCCAAAATAAGACTCCCCAGCCTTCTGTCTCTTCAACCATCCCCTAATGCTGTTTACAGAACTTCCGTTTTGAGAAGTCTTCTGCCTGCAGGACCCTGTAGCTCTCTTTGGGTATCTAGCCCCTCATGCATCTTAATATCTTAGAGGAGCATACACACATAAAAACTGGGAGCATGCACAACTCCTTCTGCTATGGTCGCTGTAGGATTGAAATCCATCTGCATTGTTCAAATGGAAGCTGCAGTACACATCATCTGACTCTCCAAGCATGATAAAGAGTCTGGGATCCCAGGACATATCACAGTCTCCATTTCCCACAGAGCCTTGCCATTCCCCCTTATGTTTTGAAAGAAGAGACTACACTGAGCACAGCCTGGAGGCTGAGGGGAACATTCACTTCGCTTTTACTTGACAATCCTGAGTCTTCATCTGGAGAATTGTTTCCTGTTCTGGATCCTTTCTTACAAGAGAGAGAAAATTAGAGCAAGTTTTTCAGGCTGTTATGAAGACAGTTAGATGGCTGGAGAACATGCTGTGTGGAAAAGAGATGGCAGAAAGGGATTTAATTTCTGCTGCAAATGAACATGGATTTATGGGGAAGAGAGACATGATCTCTAAGGCTGACAAGGAAAATAAATGAATCAATGATCAAAAGTCTCAGCAAAAGTAAATTTAACTGTATACAAGGAAAAAAACATTCTTTCTGAGTGTGGTTAAGCACTGGAGCAAGGGTCCAGTGAGGCTATGACTCTTCATAACTAATCTGGAGAAGTATGAACTGTGTAAATGGCTGGTGAGAGGGTGGAAAATTGTCTGAGCTCAGACAGTGACAATGAGTATGAACAAGTCCAGCTGGCAGACCCTTACTAGAGGCATCCCCCAGGGAGTAATATTGGGCCAATATTGTTTATCATGATTGTTATAAACTAGGGTGACGAGACAGAGCTCAAGCCTGGCAGTGATGCATATGATACCAGTCCAGTGGGAGCAGCTGCCATGCTGGATTGTACAACTGTTATTCAGAGGGATCTAAACAGCCTGTAAAAAAGGGCTTCACAAGACCATGAAGTTCTAGAGATGCAAATGCCAAATCTTACCCAGGGGTGGCACAGCTCCATGCAGCAGTGCAGTCCAGGGACTCACTGACCGCAAAGAAGTTTTACGTAAGAAGTCCAGGAGGCCCTGGTCAATAAGAGCTGGACATGATTCAACAGTGTGTCCTTGAAGAAAAGGAGATCAATCATATACTGAGTTGTATTAGTGAGAGGGTAGCCAGCAGATTGTGGGAAGGCATTATTCTGCTCTGCCTGGCATTTCCAAGACTGCATGGTGAGTGTTCTATTGAGTTTTGAACTCCCCAGTACAAGGAATTAACATACAGGAAAAATTCAAAATTTCACTGAGCAAGGACCTGAGCAACTGGTCCTAATTGGTATTGTCTGAGTGGGAGATTGGACCAGATAATCTGGAAAGCTCCCCTCTGATCTGGATGGCTCCTTGTTTCTATCTTTCAAAATACACAAACACCCAAAAATACATGGTCTAATCTAATTTTGAAGTTGGCCCTGCTCTGAAACAGTGGCTGGACTGTCTAGTTAAGACTTTGACTTAAGATTCTAGTGAACAACATCTTTGTCCATTCACCTGCGCAAATCCAGTGCCATTCAAAATAAGCCTCTTAACAGGATGTAAAATCAAATTGATGGATGAGTAAGTTTGTTAGCTCCTTTCTTCCAGGGCCTTACTGTGTACTGAAGGAAGTCCAAAATATACACATACAACATTATTGCAATTTTGACCGTGGCAGGACTTACAGTTGTCTTTACAGATGAATGCAGTTCTTGGAGATCTTTGCTATATCTGCAAGCTCTGAGCAAACATCTCACATAGTTTCAAGGACAGTAAGAGCACCAGAAGACTGCTGAGGGCTTGAATTGATCTGCAAGCATTCAAAGAGTGAAATGATGTTGAGCACCTCCCTGTTGACTTACCGGCTGTTAAAAACGAGGCCAGTTATGTAGGCTGAGCCTGCGTTGCCCCAGGAAGAACCAATTTCAGTAATAGGGATATTCCTCTGGGTTTTATCAGCTTCTGCCTGGTAAACCTCATGCACTCAGGAGTGTCACCTCCACAGACTTTTGGTTGGATGTATGCAGAATTGAAGCTTTTAGATTTTGGAAGGCAGTTTAATATTTCTGTAAGACAGAGCAAAATAGGTGACAGCTGGTGAGGAAAACCGAGCTGGACAGTATCTTGAATCAGCTCCTTGCCAACATGCTTTTTCTAACATTACTGGAAAAGGTTCTATACCCTCTCAAGCTAAGCTGCTTGTTACTTTAGCTCTTCAGAGTAAGGAGATTCTCCTGATGATCAGCATAATTATTCTCTTGTCATGGGCCCCACACTGGTAATTGGAGAGATGGACACAAATGAAAAAAAATTATTAACTTCATTCATCATGGAAGAAAATTTGAAGGTGAGAGAGGGAGGGGACATGAGAGACTGTGCAGAAAAGATCTGTAAAATTGATTCAGATGATTCCTGACATACTAGGCACTTCATAAAACCAAAAAGAGTGCAGTAGATAGCAAATTGAGGTAGTTTTTTCCCCCCTTTTTATTTACCAAGTGTGGTGGGTTGACTCTGTTTGGATGCTAGAGACCCACCAAAGCCACTTTAGCACTCCCATCCTCAGCTAAGCAGGAGCGAGAAAATAAGACAAAAGACTGGTAGGTCAAGGTAAGGAGAGGGAGATCACTCAGCAAAAACAGCTTTTGTTCTCACCTATTTTCATTCCTGTCTCTGCCTACAGTTCCAGTTACATAGTAACTTTTCCCCCTTTTGAACTTCATAATCACAGGACTACCATGTGACTCAGACTCGGTCAGTACCAGCTTCAACTCAGAGCCAACTATCTTTGTCTATCAGACATGGGGAAAACTTCTAGCATCTTCTCATAGATGCCACCATTGTGTCCTGTCTGCTGCCAAAAACTTGCCATACAAATTCAATACATTTGTCATTCAATCCTGGAAAGAAAGGCTGGGATATAATTTATAAAGCCATGTGCTGCTTCCAAATTATTTATACAATGAGTCTTTATAACTACATGTCTGCTATGCACCAAGCACCAATTTGCTCAAAGCATCTAACGCAATTAGGGTGCTCAGGAGAGGCAAAGATACAGAAGTGCAATAAAATGTAAAGGCTGTCAGTGCTTTAAAAGCTATGTGATGAAATAATAATATATTAGATAGGTAAGAAGGAGATCAAATGATGGTAAAAAAATAAAATCCATAAATAAGTATTTAATTGCATCACAAAGAATCTGTCACGCAGTTCACGGATGATTTGTAATCCTCCTGTTTGTAAGTTCTGTATGAGTTCATGGGTTTTGTTCCATGAGCAACTCAAGCACACAATAGTAGCAAAAGCACCCCTTTTAACCTTAGTTAAGGTTTTTTTATCTCCTCTGTTGGTAAAAAAATATGAAAGTTTGTTACTTAGGGAGAGTATCCAGAAGCAAATGAAGCTCAGCACCACTTGGCCTCTACCAGAGTCCTGCAGATGATTTCTGTGTGATCAAGGGGAAGAAAGGTTCCCCAGCTATGGGATGACTACCATAACTTGAGGAGAGGGCATGTACCCCACCAAGCTGTGCTGTGTGTAGAGGATGCCCTTTCTCTAGCAGTGTTCAAGGCCAGGCCGGATGGAGTTTTGAGCAGCTTGGTGTAGTGGAAGAAGTCCCTGCCCATGACAGGGGCATATAACAAGTCCTTCCAGCTCAAGTCATTTTATGATTCTATGGTGCACTTCTCCAGAAGTGGGACAGACTCCTGACAGCACTAATGTCAGTAAGAAATATAGACACCTTGAAGGAAAAGGGAGGAATCTGCACTCTTTCATCCTTCTCTCTCCCTGCTCCCATGTAAACTTCAACATTTGCTTTTTATTTTACCTTGGCCCTGCTGTCACAGCAGCATGGCAACCTGGGGCGCAAGGCTGTAATCCCTCTAGGTGATGCATGCAATAGAGCTGCAGAAACCTCCTCTGTGTCTGGATTCTGCTCCCTACTGCCTTTCACTAGATTATCACAGCTTGACATTATTGTAACAGTGTTTTGGAAACAGAGAAAAGGATGCATTTAATTATACATTGTCGTTGTAGGCTGTGAGGCTGACAGCTTGTTTTTAAAAACCAAACACTTGGTGATAATCAAACAAAACTTTAAAACTGAGCTGATGAACGGTCAGCCAGGAGAAACATGGCAATGCAAAAGACACAGGAACTTCTGCAAGCATGGCAGGAGCATCCAGCCACCACCCCGGCTTTAAGGAATAGACCTCAGTGCTGTGCTGTCCTGCAGGCTCGACAGCCAAAGTGTACCTTTAAGCTGAGCTCTCTGGCAATTGCCTACCAAAGGAGTGTAAGGAAGATGTAGTTTTTGGAAACTGTCTTGAGAGGCAGTATAGAAGCAATGGCTCTATTTCTATCTTTTTTTTCTTCCCATGAGAGTCCTCCATATTTCCTTAACCCTTATTCAGCATCCATATGCTCTCACAGGTGGTTTTTTACCTGATAAAGACTGTGCAAGACTATCACCTGAAGGCGTCTACAATGATCAAAGGATTCTTAAAGATTATGATAGAGAAGTAACAACTCTGTGCAAATACTTCACCTTTATACATTTCCTTATTTCTGATAAATATCACACTAGGATTTGTCTCCCAGCCAGCTCTGAATTTACCCACCTCTCTGCACTGCAGTGCTTATAAAAGCAGGCTTCCTTTTGTATAAAATCTGCATCCTAAACAAAACTAAACTTCTATGTACCTCTGGGAACTTTCATGTAATTATTGGTTCTTTTAGCAACCCTTATCAACTTTTTCCTCTCTGGAGGTCAAATGCTGTCTTAAAAACCCCAGGCTTTTCTACAGATGTCCTTTGTCTTCATTGACAGGCAGATCTTCAGATACAAACATCATCACATTATTGATAAACACAGATAAGCTTTGCAGTACTAAAAGTCTTTGGAAGCATCTCTAATTCTATGTGAACACCTTTGCTGGATCTCTCATGTACATCCTGGAGGCAAACTGTTCTTCTGTGATACATTCCGCAACGTCAGTACTAGTATAGTACACTGGAAATTGTGTTCCCTGTGACTACAGAGACTGTGATGACTGCTGGACCACTGCTGGGTAAGAAAATGACTGACATAATGAAGACTGATTTGAAAGCATTATAGTCAGTTTCTCCCCATTCCTCTCACCAGATATATAAGAAACTGATTGCTGCATTCCTAAGAAGGAAAAATAAAAGGTAGGAAATTCTCCCTGACAGCTGAAAAAGAATAACAAGAACAAGGAAAGATAAAGTTTTTTCAAGAAGGGGAGATTTGTCAATATTACAAAATTATTTGCTCTGTTTTATATACAAAAATAAGTAAGATTTGATATAATGAGGATTATTAAAATCCTCACTGGATGTCCCAGACAACATTCTTCATGAAGTCCAACAAGGCCAAGTGCAAGGTCCCTCACCTGGGCTGGGGCAACCCCAAGTGCAGATACAGGGTCTGGGTGGTGGGTGGCTTGAGTGCAGTCCTGAAAAGAAGGATTTAGGGGTGTCAGTGGATGAAAAACTTAACATGAGCCACCAGTGAGCAATTGCAGACAAGAAGGCCAACCAAATCCTGGACTGCATCAAGCGAAGTGTGACCAGCAGGTCAACAGGGGTGATTTTGCCCTTCTACTCGGCTCTGGTGAGGCCCCACCTGGAGTTTTGTGTCCAGTTCTGGAGTCCTCAACATAAGAAGGACATTGAGCTGTTGGATCGGGTCCAGAGTTTAGGTTGTTCAGCCTGAAGAAGAGAAGGCTCAGGGGGGACCTCATAGTAACTTATAGTAACCTGAAGGGGGCCTACGGAAAGGCAGGGGTAGGACTGTTTAATAGGATACATGATGGAAGGACTAGGAATAATGGATGTAAATTGTAAGAGGGAAGATTCAGGCTAGATATAACAAAGAAATTCTTTATGGTGAGGGTGGTGAGACACTGAAAGAGGTTGTCCAGGGAGGTTGTGGATACCCCCTCTCTGGAAGTGTTTAAGGCCAGGCTGGACAAGTCACTGAGCAACCTGATCTAGTGGGAGGCTCGGCGTTGTGATACGGATGTAACTACAGCTTGAAAAAGTACAAATTTAGCAACAGCCGAAAAAGGTGCTCCAAACACAGCCCAACTTTCAGAGGAGAGGAAACAAATTGAGACTTAGGTTCCTCTCATACTTACCTTGTAATCTGCCAGTGTAAGCCAATTTGTAGAACTGCTGTAACAATATTTAAATATAGTAATTTTCAGTCTGAATTATAGATGATGTTTTGTACTTTAACAGATCCCAGTGGCTAAATATTTATCTTTTCTTTTTCAGATGTTTCCTTTTCTTGGCAAATTTCCATTTTCTGCATTACTTCCCTCCTTTGGAAGTACTGCATTGAATAACGATCTCTCTTATTCAAAGCTTGGCTCCTCTTTCACCTGGCTCCTGCAGTGAAAGTAATTAAGAGCAATTGGTTGCTATAGAAATATTAATATTTATTATTGGTTCTGCAATAATATCATGAAGCTTCAGCAGCTGTGATATTAATATGTGTGAGAGTAAGAACTATGATAATACCAGCTGAGGATTATTACTTCAACCACAAGGTCAAGAACCCTGCCATCATGTTATCCTCTGAAAACTGTTAAATGAACCTTCCAAAAAAAAAAAGAGAGAAAAGTTGAAATGCACTTTGCAATAGAAATGAAAGCATCTTAAGTCCTTTTTCTCTTAACAGGGTCTCTGGGAACTGATATCTATGAATAAGTTTTTTTGATAAGTTGAAAAAATGGCTTGAAAGAATGAAAACCCCATTATTTAGATTTCTTTGCCATGGGCCACCTTACCTTCTCCAGTTGTGCTACATGTGTCATTCTGCTGAAATCAGAAATGATGCTTTTGATGCTCTTGTAATCATCAGGAAGGTTGTCATGATATAAGCACAGTAAAGGAGTCTTTTATCTTGGTGTGGGTTATCAAACCACCCTGCTAGCCCTCTAAAATATTTAAGTGTATCAACACCACTAAGGTTAATATCTTGCTTTTGAAGCAGAACATAGAAGTGAGACTTGTGAAAGCAGACAACATCCATCCCACCTTACTACCACTGCTGACTGCAATATCAATTTCTCAAGAGTGAAGCAATTTGAAATGCATCTACTCCAATACATTATTTTGTCCAGAAAGGGAGCCAGCATGAAAATCATATTATTACACTAGCCCCAGCTGTTTCACTAGCAAGATATTGCAACAGAAAATTACAAATAAAATTTACAGCTTTTAAGCAAAAAGTACATTTTAGTTGTGCCAAATTCTTCAAATCAAGTTATAATGTTTTGAAGAACATGAAACATTGTTTCATGGAAATTCCTCTGCCTTTGAAAGACTGTTTGCAATACAAAAAGCACTTTGAAGAAAATTCTCACCCACTTGAGTGCATTACTGTTTTCCTACTTATGTACACACGGATTAAGAGCATGTGCTCACCATGTATGTTTCCCAGTGAATTTTTAACAACTTTTTATATTTACCAATGAGCCAACATGATTATGGTGAAAAGGAGCAATAATACATTTTTAATGTCTAAAGGGATTTAATGAAATCATTCTAATCATCTAACAAAGAGAACAAGATATAATAGGATTAAAGGGAGAGTGTCAAATTACATTTTAGAAACTATTTAACTGCAAAAATTCCTTATTCTGACAACTAATACTTTCAGTAGCATGTCTTGGTTTTGAGACTATTTAAAATTCCCTTGAGAAGTTAATATCAACTTTCTATTATTTTTGAAAGAAATCCAGAAATATGAAAACTAGTCTCTGTACATAGAGGTCATGCTAATGAGTATATGTTAGACAGTTTATTTGGCTTTACATAAATAAAATAAGGAAAAATTACCTATCCTATTCTAACAGCTATTCCTAAATTTTTGGTTTGTTTTCATTCAAATATGTGAAATGTTTTAAGAGAAGTGGTATTTTTTCAAATTGGCAAAGGGAAATGTGAGCATACTATTTATGTCATATTGTACTTGCTATGCTACTGCCTGTGTCTGAGTGATACAATTTTGGAAGCATTCTCATAAAGAGATATCAATTCTGGGTACCTCCTTTTGCAATCTTTAATTTGGGACAACTGAAACAGTTGAGTTCAATCTCACGCTACTTTTTCTTCCGGATAATGAGGTTGCAGTTCATTGCCTTCAAGTTGGAAGCCCCTAAAATGAGCGATAATTTTTTAAAATTACTTTCATTTTTTAAATTGCACTACCTCTTCTAGAAATAACATGTCAAGGAGCTAAGGAGAAATTTACTGTTTCTTTTTGGCATTTTCTTTCAAATGTGCAATTTTGTCATGGTAATACCTCCAAGGAATGATGGGCTAACTGTGGTATGCTAGTGCAATTGTAAAAATCCTTTTTGTCCTGCACAGATACAAAGTCTGTTATATAAGAGTTATCCAGTCTGTCCTAGAAACATAACTTACAGTCTGAAATGTCCCAGTTCAAAGCATTTTTCAATTGCATTAAACTTGTGTAGATTTTCTTTTTTTTGTTTAGTTTTTGTTTTTTTGTACCACAGAAATATTCCACATTTGTAGTTAAGAATAAAGATAAATTATGAATCAGTGTTTTCCAAAAGGAAAGATACCTACTGTTACATAACCAGCTGATTTTTTTCTACCTAGACTAGACCAGCTATGAGATGATGTTAGGTAGGCTGACAAGAACCATTCTCCATTTCTCGAAACATTATAAAAGAAGAACAGCAAATATGAGGGAGCGCAAATAAAACTGACAGAAGCCATTTGTGTTTGGCTAGGGATGAGAGCTATGGCAGCTGAGGGCTGGGTTTGGTAACTGAAAGACTAGATGAACCAGCCTGCACAGAAAGATGAAGGAAGCTAGGTATGACTAGGTTGTCTAAACAAAAGGGAACTGCCAATGGCATAGTAGCCTATATGCATTCATAGTAAAAAGTAAATAATAAAGAAAGAAGTACTGTTTACAGTGACATAACTAGTCATGGCTTGACTACTGTCATAGTGTGAAGACCTTGAAAATACAAGAGAGAGCACAATGGAAATTTCCTAAAAATGAAATCCTCAGCATGCTCATAATTACAAAGCTGGTGAAAGAAGTCCCATTGCCCAATGCTAGATTGAGCAATGGGCATGGCTTGGGCCAGGCTGGCCAATTACAAGATGACAGATGCTCTCCTCCCCCTCTCACTCCAAGGAGAGGGAAAAGAGAAATAAAGAAATTAATGATGTTAGAAAAAAATCTAAATTAATAAAAATAAATAGCATCACAAAAATAAAAAATAAATATAAAAAAACCCCTAATATATAGGAAATTATATTAAACACCCACAGAGGTGCCACCTGCTGACAGTAGGAAAGTTCCAGACCATACTCAGTGATAACTGGGATTTGGAACTCTATGATCAGGATCAAAAGACAGATGAGCTGATGGGATCAGACACCAGTCAGTGAAGAAGCAGCACATCAGAAAAAAGCCATTACAGAAGAACCAATCCATCCCCTCTGCTCCCTCAGCTTTTCTATTGAGGATGAAACACCTGATTGGTCAGTTTAGGTCACCTAACCTGTCCATTCCTCCCCATAGGTGCCACCCCTCATCCAGATGAACAGCCCAGTCACTGGTTGCTCCAGCAACAAGTAGGAGAAGAGCCTTTCAGTGAACAGAAAGCTGTCTCTGCTTTATGCCATTTCAGGATATTGACAGTCCAACCCACTCAGTACTTATATTCCCGTTTCTTGAAATTCATGCCAGGAAGTTCCAGGAAATATTTTAGATGGAAATGGCAAGGTAAAAACTGAGAGATGTGCTTCAGAGTTAAAATTACTGCCCCTGTTACAGTAAAGTTCTGAAGTTTTAAGAAAGAACCTTTCTGTAACTCTCAGCTCCTGTCACATCTATAAATAGAGAGAACAGTTAACAAGTCTTTTGAGATAAGATGAACTAGATGCAGCATATCTTTGTTATCTCTAATTTTCATGGGCACACAAACAACTCTTCATTCCTGAGAACATCAGTCACTATTGGGTAGAGGTCTAAATCAAAGAACAGATGTAATGCTTGGTGCATACTCAGCACACAATGTTGTAATGTTTATAACATTGCAATTTCCAAACCAAATTTCTTCAAATAAGGCAATGCATCATTCAGGAGTACATTCACTTTCACGGGTTTCAAAACAAAGTAGGTCTGAGTTACTAAGGATGAAAAGCATATGAAAAATACCTTAATTGGTGAAAATCACTTATTTTCCTCCTCCTGGTAGGAGAACTTAGAAAAAAAATACCAACAGCTGGAATAATTTTATGAAAGTTTCTAAAACCAATGCAGTCTAGGACTGAAACCTAGCATGAAAAATTTGAGCCCCAAAGGTAATATTTTTCTGAGAAGGTTATAAATTACTGTGATTTAGAACTGAAATGCCATTTTCAAGCTTGGCAATATCTTCACAACCACAATGCTATGTTAACTTGTGTTGTACAAAGCCAAATTCTCCTGATTTCTACTGACCTGCAGCAAGATATTCTGTCAGGGTACTTGTAACACAAACTGAAAACATGGAATAAGAAAATGAGAGGGAGAACAGAACTAGAGATGAAAAAGAAAAAAAGAATAAAAGTGAAAAAGGAGGAATGAAAAAAAAGCAAAAAACAAAATAAAAGATAGATCATTGCAGTGTCTCTCTTCAAGTCCTGTATTTCCACATGGGAGGGTATGGGTCTATGGTCAGTGTTGGTCTTTTTGAACACAGCGAAGAGTGACACAAGGCATGGTAATGGGAAAGAGGAGGTGAAAAATGGATTGGAGACAGAAGTGGATAAAATAGGGAGATTAAAGGAGAAATGGTAATCTTGCAGCTATTTCTAGAAGAGTCTTGGAATGACTTCCAATTACAGTTCAGTAAGAGTGCCACTTGAAACCTAGAAAAGCAGGCCTAAGATAGAAGTAGGCTGTGTTTGTATAGGGGAAAAATTAATTTTATAAAAATAAAATGGGTGGAAGAAGAGATAAACTGCCACTGTCCAAAGCTGCTAAATATTTCTTCTTACCATCTCGAAGGAGGCCTGACTAGTGTTTTACAGAAAGAAAGCTCCCCGAAAGCCAAGCCTCCAGCAGTGCCAGTTCCTGTAGAAGTTCACTCCTGTTGCTCTGGCCTTGCCAAAGGTGTGTCAGTGTCAGAGGCTTCAGATTAATGAGGTCCTGAGGGATGAAATTATCCAACTCAACCACCTTTTCTTAAATTTGTCGACAAATTGAAGTCTCCTGACAGGGATACTGCATATGCCTAGTCATTAAAAATCCTTTCTGAAATTTCTATAGCTTCTCAAAACTAGAGTAATTGTTCTGGCTTGTGACCCTGCCCTGCAAGTGCTATCTCAAAAGCATTTTGGGCACCAGACTTTGATAGAAACTTGCACTTACCTTTACGAAGTAGATTTGGGAGCCTTATCAGTTCTCCTCTGCCATTACTTTCAGTTCTCAGATCTAAAACATGTGCCTTATATTCTCTATTTTCTGCCTGTCTCCTGGTAGTATTTGATGAAGGACTCTGTGAGTTTCAGTCACAAGTTTTTCCTGTATTACAAAGATTCATTCTGCTTCTAATGTATCTGGTTAAGACTGAATTGTTTGCTGTTTTATGTCCATAACCTGACATGAACAGACAGCAGCAGGAAAAATCAGCCTCATCTCTCCTTGCAGCTACACAATTTTTCTCTCTCCTTTCCATATTTTTATTTCACACTAATAATCCTTGCTCCCTACCCAGCAGCAAAAGAAGTTCAATGACTCATCTCACCCTTTCTGGTCTTGATGACATTTAGGAATGAATGTCAAATTGTTAGCTTATCTTAGAGACAAGGGAGAGACATTGTCTTCTGCTATTATTCCACTAGTGCAATATTCTTAGTATTTTTGCAATATTCTACATTACATACCTTAAAAGGTATAAACAATAGCAAAATTCAATTATATTTTTATCAAATTCTGAGAAGGTAGTAGAAGTATGTGTAACAGACTTATTAATGATAAGGATAATAAAGCTGATAAGAGAGTGCTTTGATCCATAGTTTCTTTCCTCTCCAGGTACATGTGTATTAGTTTTAGAGACCTCTTACCTCACACAGAAGAAACTTCACTTAACACTAAAGCTGACTCATGCACTTAGTGTCAGAGATTGGATCTCATGAGCAAACCTTTGGTTCAGTGTGAAAGTGGCTAAAGGCAGGTATTTGGCAGTACTGATTCAAAATTCAGCTATTTAAAAAATTTCCATTGGAAATGTTTTCAAAAGATAAATATCTTTGATTAATGTGCACACACAAATATTTTCATCAGGAAAAATGCTGACTGTCCTAAAACAAAGCTTCTTAAAGAACTATATCTATAAATCTCCATCTGAATATAAATATGATACATTTTTGGTGGTGCTGTAACAGCAATAAACATAAAAATGCATTGTGGGAAAGAGACTTTGGTTGCTTGAAGTTCTGCATATTAGTTGAAGTTTTCTGGAGAAAATGTATCATTTTAAGTGGTATGAGACTGAAATGCATTCTACAGTCAAGTAGTTGTTCTATAATTTATACTGTGACAACAGTGGTATGGCTTTGTTTAATGTATCTCCAAGTGGTACAATTTTTGCACCAAAATATATGGGTTTTAATTTTTCACAATTATTTATCAACTTACTTCGGGGAGCAAAACTGATTTTCATCTTGATTTTTTAGAAACAAATAATTAGTCAGGTAATTACATGCTAATATGCAGGAGTTTTCAGTAAGAAGGATGGTTGGTATAAAAGCTGGGCTGGGGAATACTTTGTACTACTGTACAGCATCAATAACAAGGTACAAAATTTCACAGGACCATGTTACTTTTCTTCCTGGTGTGTAAAAGGAGTGATAGCATTCTCTGTGGTGTAAGTCATTCTTGTCACATATTTTCAGAACAGCAAAAAACTCTAGGCATGCCTTATACTAAAAGATATTCAATAGGCTGGAATTTCATACTGAGGAAAGCTTTTAGGGATAATTAAATCAGCTCTGACATAATTTAGGAGAATGGTCCAGGCAAGCTATTAGAAATGCATCCCAAGCTCAACAGTTCTGTGACAGAACATCCAAAGACAAAGTAGACTTAATTTGCTTGCTTTTTCCACATTAAAAATTCTGCTAGACATGAAGACTAATAAACATTAAGTAATTTGTCCAAAATGTCCAAAAAGTTGATGGAAACACAGGCACTATATATGACATGGATTCTATAAGAAAAATGCTGTATTCAAAGTAAGTATGTCTTCTGGGTAATGATCACAACGGCTCAAATCTGCTTTGATCAAAGCCAGGATCTGATTGCAGAGTCAGTCCTGACACCTTCATATTTAAAAGATTTGAAGACTGAGCATTTAAAAGTTACAACATTTCTCTACAGCAATGGGTTCTACACATCTTGGAATGAAAACAGGGTCTGTAATGACATCTAGTCACTTCTGGTTTTAGTGAAATCTAAAATGGCTAATCCCAGGCCTTCTCTTCAAATGGATGTACATACTTTTGATCACAACAGAAACAAAGAGTAAAAAAGATGTAAAATGCATGAGTTTTTTAAACTGTCATGCAATTTATATTTAAATTTAGATCAATTTTCATAGAAGCATAGAGTTGGAAGAGACCTTCGTCTGGTCCAATCCTACTTCACTTGGCAGGGATTTTAGCTGTGTTATGTGCCAAGATATGGGCTGTTTGCTCATGGACAGCTTTGTCAACTCATTTTTATAAGGTTTGCTAAGTGAAATCTTTTCTTCTGCAGAGGTACAAAGGATCTGAGTTTTTCCAACAGTTACTTTTGGATCAGTTAGTAAAAGAAAATATTCTTTAAATACTCAGAGTAACATTCCATGTGTCAGCTTTCAGCACAAGAGCTTGCTTAAGACCTTTCTGCTCTCAACTGCTCTTCCTCATCCCCAGCTCTCTCCTGGTGCTTACCAGCCCCTTAACTAATGCTTTACTCTAAATTGCATTGTGGGTATAATCTGACTAAAGGAAAGCAACCTCTTAGGGGTGGTTTTGAAGAACAAAACACAGAAGTTTTTCTCTGTGTTAAATAGATTATTTTCCACATACTTAGACCAAGTCCAGGCAAATAGTAGAAGTGGTAGAAGTGGAATTCTGGCTGTACTTAAATCACTCAAACTACCTCTGCCACCAAGAAACTCATAATGTGAGAAAGCATATTTATAACACTGATGACAAATACATTGGCTTTTTCCAGTCTTTCACAAAATATGTGTGTTTCCATACAGACTGATAGATTTTATTGAGTTTTCTGATTGTTCTATTTTATCACTGTGAGCAAGCAGCAAAGCCATGAGCACTTTGTTTTGATTGTCTATCGGGTAGAATTGCAGTCTTTCAGGTCCCTTTGTTTTACATGATTTTTAATTAATAGGTTATGGGCCCGCTCATACCCCTGAGATTTCATTAAATGCAGCTGGATGGTAAACATAACCCTTACTGAATTCAATGCAAAATTGTTTATCGGCAAATGTCCTGTCTTAAGACATGCTCCTCATTCAGGTAAAATTCAATGAAAAACTTAATGAAGCTTGTCAGCTTGTCAAATAAAGAATACTTCTAAAGAATTCTGTATGGAATGGAAACACAGAAAAGCCCAGAAATGGAAAGCATAGAATATTTTGTCACAGTCTCTTTGTCTGATCCAAAAAGCACCAGAGCCCTAGCTTAAGTATAGATTAGAAACCATTGCTTTTCACTCAATCTAACTACGGTCCTCTCTTAAATTAAGAAAAAAGTGGTTAGTATCTGTGGAAAAGGGAAAACTGTGAGTTTATTAGTAAAGTGGGAGAAAGGGAAGGAGGTCGTTTGCATTCTGGAGTAGGCAGCAGGAGATAAAATGAAAGGAGGCTGCTGGAGGACACCTGAGCTGTGAGTGTTAGCATAGAAATTTTTGGTAATCAGAGTGGAAATTATTGTTTTGTTGGAAACATCCTTCCATTCATTACTGTCTCCTTCTGCTCTGTGGGAATACATTATATCATGGGATGCTTATTTAATTTCACTTATATGGCTTTCAATTTGCCTTCAGAAAAGTAGAGAACAGTGTTTTTCAGTGGGTTAATTGTAGGATCCCTGATAATCCTACAAAATCTACCAAACTGGGTATTTTTTGCATTTATTTTTCTACTGCAATCTGTTGCTGCTTAATGCTGTTTGTCACACATACCCAATGTGCTTTAAAGTTCCTTGATATGCAGAAGTATATGTTGTTGTGTTGCATAGTTTAGAACATGATGCTTGTAAAATGCATTCCGTTTGTAGTGCTGACCATAATTGCTAGAAAGCTGAGGTTGGTGCAATCCATGAACACTTTAACAGAAAAGTGGTTATCACATTGTCTTTAGGTCAGAAGAAGAATCATAGAATAGTTTGGGTTGGAAGAGACCTTAAAGATCATCTAGTTCCAACCCTCCTGCCATGGGCAGGGACACCTCCCACCAGACAGGATGCTCAGTACCACATCCAGCCTGGCCTTAAACAGGGAGGGGGCATCCACAACCAATACTTCAAAAGCAAATACCTAACAAGCCAAAATTAAATTAAATAATTCAATTAAAATCAAGTAATTCAGCACAAAACATCAAATACAAAGGCTTCAGGGACAGCTTGCATGGTCTTGGCACACCCTCATCAGTTTCATGATCCCCCAGCCCACACAGGGCAGCAGCTCGGCAGCTGCCACCCCACCACCAGCAGCCAATTCATGGTGGTCACCTCAGCTTCATGCCACAATCCAAAATCTGAGAAAAAAATTTAGCATGGAAATCCACTTCAAAAATCCAACTCAAAAAACCCAGACCACAAATACAACCCAGGTTGTTCTACTTCGTTTGTTGCCCAGATCAAGCAAAATCAGTCCAAAATCCTATGCAATCCACCAAAAATTTTACTAAAAGTTTCATTCAAAATCAAACCAAACAAGCTGAAAAAAAACAGATCAAACTTCAAACTTAAAATATGTAAAATCCACCAGCAGCCAATCAGCAATGGCCACCTCACCATGGTCACAAGAGAGGATCTAGAAGAACACAAACTTTACAACCAAATCGTTTCCTAAACAAAGTCAAAATCCAACCTTTAAATCCAATTCAAAAATCCAACACCAAATACAACAGAAAAATAAAACCTAAATCTACAAACTGAAACTGAAACCTGGAATTCCAACCCAAAATCCAATCCAAACACCAACCCAAAAAGGAAAACAAAAACTCAACTTAAAAAAAATTCAAAAAATTCCAAATTCCAAGCTTAAGATGACTTCTAAGAAGTCTTCCTTCCACAGCATAGATGTCCTGCTATCTGCAATTCCCCATAAACCTCCCAAAATAAGGTATTTCTGATTATTATTCCTTCAAGAGCAATTGGATCCTGCTATAATCATGAACATGATGAAAGAGGCTCTATTCTGAGAAGTTTTTGAGATATAGTTGTCTCAGGGAACAAACATGATCTCTGAGTAGAAAGATAGTTTCTTTGTATCCCGCTTTTATTAGAATAGTGTTTGTGTCTGATGTCTATACCTGGGTTCCCATATACATAATTAATGGGAAGTTTATAGGTACAGGGAACAGGAATAGGAATAAGACAGCTTGTAGTGCAGCTTTTTTGGGAGCTTCTCTGAGAAGGCATTCAATAGTGTCTTTGAGATTATAGACAGAGAATTGTACGTCCTTTTTCTTTGAGTTGTTTTTCTGTTCTGACTAACATAAAATTTCCTGCTTGTCTTGCTTATGCAGTCTTACATGATGCACAATTTCTGTAGCTGTTCCTGAAATTAAAGATTCTCTTCATTTTCAATGAGAAATAAAATACAACTTGAATGGAG
Organism: Turnix velox; assembly: GCA_013400935.1. Lineage (NCBI taxonomy): Eukaryota > Metazoa > Chordata > Aves > Charadriiformes > Turnicidae > Turnix > Turnix velox. The sequence continues at coordinate 126,195 of VZTY01015134.1, forward strand.
CCTCTCAGTTACTCTCATCCATCTAATTGAAAATAAGGTCAGATTTTGGCTTCCAATTGTGTCTTTTTTTAAAGCAATTAAATTTGGAGCTTGACAAGAAGAAGAATGGGTAAATGTAGAAAACACTATTTTGGCGGTGGAGTAGTAGTTATTGATACATAGATGGGGGAGCAGATTAAACTTGTTTTTCTGTAAAAGTCCTGCCAGCTGGACTGGCAGCCACACACCATAAGTATTATCAAGTCATCCGGCCCAATTTGTTCTCTTCCTTTCCAATAAGTATCTGAGTGCAGAACAAGCAGCACCTGAGATGAGAAAGGAGCCACATATTTGGTGGAAAATTCCAATCTATCCAGCCTGAATACACAACAGGCTCAAGAACAGGAAAAATAGTGGTGAATTGGCCAGTTTCTCATCAATTCCCTTCAGTTCACCATTCTCCACCCGTCACGGGAAAAAGAAAATTCACCACAAATGGGGCACAGAAATGGAACATCATAAAAAGAGAGGTTATGTAGACACAAAAATAATGGAACAGAAGCAGAGAAGATCCGCAAGAGAAACACTGACATTTGTTGCACTGTAACATGGCCTCGAGGTCCCACTTTATGTCTGCGTACCCTTCTGCTAGCCGTTATCTCAAGCATTACAGAAATATAGCCATTATCCTGGGAGCATAAAAATCCTGCAAGAAACAGGAGAATTAGATTTACTCTCAGAGCTCTGAAAATGCTGGTAGCAACAATACTTGTTTCAAGGGATGAGTATCATAAAAGATGATTGTACAGTTTTCTAATGAAACCTACTCAGAATTCAACAATATCCAGACCCTACAAGACATCTTTCAATACCATCAAAACCCAGGCAGAAAAGCTGTCCTGATTGAAAATTACTTTCAACACACTTGATGGCAGAAGAAGTCCTCTAATGGCTGGAACCCAATGTGCCAATTTTTGTAAAGCACTTGCAGATATCAGCAACTATATAGGAAAGAGGAAATCATGTTAGCCTAGAAACATTTGACCACTCTGGGATATACCATCATGACAAAAGTCTTCTTTGAATGAATAGAATGAAGAAGATTCTGAAGCAAATGTTCCTCCTTTAGCTTTTGTCCCCTCTCTCCTTGGGATCTTGGCTACCGATATGACATACCCTGGGATAACACAGGCAGACATATGGCACAGACTTCATTCAGTTGGATGCCAGCTTCAGGGATTAAAGGTATTAGGACTGACTGAGCATCTGCTGGCAGCTATGCAAGGATCACATCACAGGCAGTGCTTTGGTCCTTCCAAGCAGCTGGTCAGTTTTCAGCTCCACTCTGCTGACTCTATGAAAAAGGAACATTGTGCTTGCTCACCCTTATTTTTGAGTATCTTTCCAGGAAAATTTAGCCCTGATATGCAAATACATTTATCTGAAATGCTGCAGGAAATCTCTTATTTGCTCGGAAAACTCTGGGTGTAACAGACACTTTTTTAAAATACATCTGTCAGAATCTCTGGGAAAAATTATAAGGGTGATACTGAAAAGGAAATAACAGCTGACTCTAAGGTTTAACAAGTAATGGGAAAACCAGAGCACAGCACAGATACTAATGTCCTTGTACCAACAGTAATATTAGTATGTAACAGACAGAAAGAGCAGTAATGCTCATTGCTAAATGTTAAGTACCATTTTCTAGCCTAAGTCTGCATTTTCTTGTGTTTTATAATTTTACCAGGCTCAATCCATATCAAGAAATATACTCAATAAAAATTACATATTTCCTCTAAATGAAACAAAAGGTGTTTCAATCCTTTTAAGAAAGGTTGTAAGGGAAAATGGTCTATTACTTTGTTTTTCTTTCAAGTATTCCTCTTTTTCTCTTTTTTCTTTTTTTTCTCTTTTTTTTTTTGTGTTGTGCATGTTTCTAGGCTCCCCTAAACCATCTTTTATTTTGTTTTTGCCTGTATCATGACACTGAATCTTACCTCCTGTCAGAAATATGGAACAGCATCCATAGATCTGAATCCCCCAGTGCAGAGACCTGGCCCTTCCAGCAAATAGCTTTAGGCCACCGTGGCAAAACGTGTGTGATCTTCTCCTCCTGTATTTAGTTCAAATAGACAACAGAGTCTATTAACAATGTGGGTTGCTCCATTAGCTGAGATAATGAAGACTTGTGTTGGCACCTAGCCTTCCAGGAAAAAAACCTACCTGTTCCACATGAGACTTTTTTGTTGTGGGAGTACATGTGCAAGGACAAGGAAAATATAAGCCAGAATGCAGATAACTGAAAGTTTGCAAAGCCAAATTGTGAAGCTGAGGAAATGTCAAAATTTATTTGACAAGCATACTTTGCTTTCCCCCTAGGATTCCTGTCTTGTTCAGTACACAGGACAGGCAATGAATGAGACAGAAGTTGGCAAGAATAGAAGGGATGTTCTCCTTTTTAAATGTTAGCCTGGGACCTACACTGGTTGAATATTATTTCAAATTCAGCTGTCACTTTTCTACAGGATGTTGTGCAAAAGTGTAACAATAAATTATATAGATGGGAAATGTGTATTATGCTGCAAAATTCACCTCAAATCTACAATCTTTTAACTTGATTGTCATTTTAACATTGAACTCTTTTTATTTTCCCCCCAAATAAAATAGTTTTGATACACTTTTAAATGCTTCTATTTCTCCTGCCCAAGAATGCCCATTATCAGGCTGTTCAATGATCATCTGTTGCATGCAGAGGGCTCAGTTATTCATTCTGCTGCAGCCCCATCTCCAGGCACCCTGCCATCCCAGTGTCTCACATAATGCAATGTGTCCTGGTGATCAGCTCGACCTGTCCATAGGCACACAGAAATCAAGCAGATTTTAAGACCCTGTAGCCTATGCTAAGATTTTAATTCTGTCTCTTCAGAGAATTATGAAAACCTTGTAATATCCTCTTTGTCATCCATCTGAGATAAACAGTTTGTTCAGGAAGAAGTGCAACCAGGATATGTGCATGCAGTGTTTAGAGATGTATATAGGTGCATGTATGCATAACATAACACAGGTTCATGTCACAGCATTTTGTAAGAAGACTGCATAAAAAGATGCTGCTTTATTACCTTGTACTTGAAAGGATCTTGCTACTTTGCAGTATTAGCAAGGAGGGAAACATATTTTTCTTCAGTTGTTTTTGCCCTCATGTAAGAGAGAGCACAGAGTTCTCACTGATCTGTGCCTGATGGGAACCACTAGCCAAAATGTTACAGCTGAAGTGAATGACCTTTGCCAATACCAGGTTTGTCTTGCAGAAACCAATGGAGAGGGAAAGAGCAAGAGAGCGAGAGACAGCTCCAACAGTAATGGGCGGTAATTGAGTCCTCAGCCTTGCTTTAACTGCCTAGGTGTGATTGCCTGTGAAAATTGCTCTGTTTTATGCTCTTTGTTAGGCTCTGTCAAGCCCCATTTAAAATAATGAGGCCCCTTCACTCACTTTCTCTCCATAGAGTTCGGAGCAGACAAGAGACCTTGCAAAGGAAGAACAAAAATTCATCTGCAGAGAAGAGGGAGATGTTGCAAATTACTGATACCCAGGATTCTTGCAAAGGCATTTAGCCAAATGTGACCTTCACAAAGGGCAAATCAAGCACATATTATCCTGTTCTTTCAGCCAAACCCACTTTTTCCCAGGAGGTGCAAACTCACATTGGATGCCTGATAAAGCTGGTGCTCTAACAGCTAATCCATCACTTTCATCGAGTCCGCAAATTCACAGCACACATCACAGAAGCAGGATGGATATAAAGACTAATGGATTTTAGAAGGCCCGTTATGAAAGTCCAGTTTGAATTGTGAGCAAATGGCAAGCACTCGGAACTGTGAATTTGTACAGTGAGACTGGGAACACCCACAGTCTCCTTTGCATGTGGGATAGATAGCTCTACTATGAAATGATAAATTTTAGATGTTTGCTGAAACTACCCATACTGTTTAGGGCGCAATAACCTACACACCATGTAGTATCAATCGTATCATCATGAATCAAATGATCCTACTACTATACAATTTAATGAAAGATATTTTTAAAAGAAGGATATTTTAAAAAGAAAACTTCGTTTAATCACACTTGAAAAAAAATCTAAAATATGAATATTTTTGTTTACAGGAAACAGTCTTCAGCCATTTCTAATGAGGCAGAAGAGTTTAGAGCCATTCAAAAATATCCAAGTAGTTTAGAGGAAGCTTTCATGTGAAATAATTGTAAAAAAAAAAAGGAAAAAATATTTCTCTCATTGAAAATATCAACACCCATCCACTAAGTAAAAATTTTTAAAAGGTGCTTAATTTAATACAATTTTTCTTAATAAAACTATTCCCTGTCTCTACTGCTGAAATGGGAACCAAGACATTCACTCTCAGAGCAAAACTTGACCTTGAACATAGGAGCTTCCATGGTGTTACTGGAAGCAAAATTATAAAAACATGGTTCAAACTGAAAATATAGGAAACAGCTCTGAAGCTATGTGATTTTCTAGTAAGTATATCTAATTCAAGATTTGGATATTCTCTAATACAACCTACTTTTCAGTAGAGAAAGAAAGCTGAAGAAATCAAATCAGATGACTATACGTCATCAGCTGAATCTTCTTTGTATTGTTTCAAAAAAGTCTTGCCTTGCAAGAAGACAATCCACAAAACACACTGTGATTTATGGGAACATTCCCTTAGAAGCATGGATGATGGGAAGAGGATGAAAGACCATCCAGTCAGTAAATCCACAGCATTTGATTTTAGCCCTTTTTTTCCCAAAGGGAGTAGAAAAGGGGAAGAAAGTTATTTTTAATACAGACCAAAATGAAAAAAACTAGTCTGGGTACAGGAACCTACCAAAGCTTGAGTTCCTTTATTAGCTTCAGTAAACACTCTCTATGCAACACAAAGCCCTGTGCATTTTCTGTACTTCCCTCAGGTGTGAGAAGACTTGTATTGTTGGTAAAACTCCATCAGAAGTTTTTATATGTCTCAGTACTATTGTACTGAAACAAAGGTGGAAATAATTACTGCTTCCTTTCCATGTACTGAGAGGATGGGAAACAGACGTAAGTCCACCTGCCATCAGTATCCTTTCTGATAAAAAGTGGAGCTTGGAGCTTGAAGGTTGTCTAGTACTTCTGGGCTGAGGAACAAAGAAACAGTTCATTTGCTTTGATCAAAGTGGCAATAAACCTCAGTGCCTCTCACTTTATAATCCTGTTTTCAGAAGCGGGTAGATACCTAAAACTCAAGAATGGCAACCCAAACGAAACAAGCAGATATAATGGAAAACCTGTAGAAGAGGTGCAAATGTCTGGCAAACATTGACAGAATTCAACACATGACATAAATTCTAGCATGGGGTTTGCTTGCAATGTATTAGTAAACTATTAGACGTCTCTTTGTGCATTCCAAAGGTCTAGACAGGGCATAGTTACTGGGAGAAAAATGGGAAAAGAAAAGCTGCAGCTTAATCTCCTGGCACCACACTCTATGTGTTAGTCATGTCTTTCTGGGACATGTTGGCCAGTGTTAAACTTTGATGCTATTGAAGCAGTATGTGGAGTGGCAGGAAGACAGAGTTCTTGGGAACTTTAAAAAGAGAGATCTGGCTCTGAGGTGATTTTTATCTTGCTGTAGGAAAAAGCATCCTAAAATACTGATCCAGCCCCAACACATGAGGCTGCCAGAAAACATGACAAGCAACATGTGACTGGAAGCCCGCAGAGCAACAGTGGTCCAGATGAGAAACTCTCTGAAGAGTAGTAAACATCATCCTTCCCTTCCAGGGAACAAGAAGCTGAGTTGTCTCTGTTCAGGATCCTTGCGTCTTAAGTCATCTTCTGTTTTCAGCACTTTACCACATTGAGTATTTCCCATAAGTAGAGAGAAAGGAAGTGCAATTTATTATTTAGTCATGAATGTAGTTTCATGATCTTATAATTGCTGAAGCAACAAGAATTGTTTGTAATTCCCACTCTGACCACATGCAGAGCTTCAGAAAGAGACACAAGGCTGAGTCCTCAAGAATCCTTGTGATAATTCATCGCTAACAATCCCCCAAGCTGCTGCTTTTCTTCCATACCATTGCTTTTCAGGATTCATTATGCTTTCTTCTTTCTTATTTTTTGCCCACTTTCCTTTTACTTTTTCACAAAGATCCCATTACCTGTTCTCTCACCTTGCTTCTCACTATCTCAGAACCTCGCCATATTTTTAATGGCTTTTTTCTCTCTTATTTTCTGTCCATAACTTTGTTCTTCTGTGTATGAGAGGATGCAGGCAAAGCATTGTGAACTCCAGTCTTTTAGTATGATGTTTATTGGCCTTCTGGACGGTTTTACCCTTACTGTTATTTATTATTGGCTATTTTCATTCCTCAGCTTTTCTCAGTGTTGGCGCTCAACTTTTTTTATACATACCAGTCAGTGAAATTTATACTTACTTCCCTCTCATAATAATAATAAAAGAGAGGGAAGATATGTTACTATGCTGTGTGTCTTGTGCGTTTATTAGCATCTTGGAAGGTCTCTTTGGCAGCGTTTTTTCTGATAGAGTACTGACGGTATCAGATTTGAGAAGGAAAATGGCATTTGTCCTGCAATGACAAAGACTTTACATTCCTCATCTGGCTGACTAGCTCACTATCAATTGCTTGCTTGTATTTTATTAAGACAATGTTTTGTGCTATTATTTTTTATTTCACTTATATTGCTCAAGTACATTTAAGACTGCTGTTCATTTTGCTGCTCAGAGCTTTCTGCAGTACAAGATGTACATGACCTATGACTAAAAGACCTATGACTATGCAAGAACTGGAGAGTGGGGTTCACATAGCACGATTAATTAAATTTTAGGGACTTGAGTTGAACACTTGTGGAAAACAATGTGCTACTGGTATGTGCTGAGCATGTATTTGCTTATGTCACATAAAAAAACAATGGGGACTGCCATCTAAGCAGAGAGCTCAAGCTAAATGAAGAAAACCCATACAGAATAGTCTGTGTAAATTCTTTTGACACAATCAGTGCCACCCAAGTAATTTAAGAGTTAGGTTTACAAAGAGCTCTTCATGTACTAGGTTGAAGCTGCTAATTGCATTTTATCTGAACCGCACCATGACCTGAGACTCATCTGAAAAGCTAGCAGTAACATATTCTGTCACAGGTCTCTGACATATTATTTAGTCTGTGATCACTGCAGTAGCTAGACAGGAATATGAAGGCTTAACATATCTGCTTGATGCATCATCTCCTAGAGAACAGGTATAATGCAGCTATGTTGTTACTATTGGACTCAACATAAGAGCTGCTTTCATCACCCTATTTGCAATTATTCCTCAGAGATTACTTGACTTGGGCCATGTAAGAACCAATCCATTGTAAGCTCAGACTCAGATCGCAGTGTCTGATATTATGGCTCGTGACCAGAGTCTCCAGGTGGATAACCCTTAGCTCAAGCTGATTTTATGACTTTTGAGAAAGAAAGAAAGAGAGAAAGAGAGAAAGAAAGAAAGAAAGAAAGAAAGAAAGAAAGAAAGAAAGAAAGAAAGAAAGAAAGAAAGAAAGAAAGAAAGAAAGAAAGAAAGAAAGAAAGAAAGAAAGAAAGAAAGAGGAAGAAAGGAAGAAAGGAAAGAAATAATAAAAAAATAATAACAAAACCGACATCAAAACAACACAAACAATACTGTTCACCAGGTGAATTCACAAGCAGTGACTGTAAGAAAGAGGAATTGTGCAGTTAGTTGAAGAATTTGCCAAGCTCGCTTTTATCTGGTTTGAATTAAGGAATTCACTTAGTCTTTAACTGCAATCTGACTTGAACATTTGGGAGAGTTGTGGAAAGAACGTTTCAGTTCCCAAGAGCAAAACCTAGGAAGCAGAAAACATGTAGGGGAAAGACTTATTTTGCTATGAATCACCTGGTACAATCTTCTTTAGATGCCAACCTGAAAGAGCTTGTCTCTCACGCCTCTGATCCAAGATTAATTTAATTCCATTCAAAACTCTTTCTCAGTGGTCCTCCATTTTGCACCATGCCTGCAAAAGTGATTCAGAGGAGATATGAGGACCAAGAGAGTGGTGAAAGCCTCTCTTCTATCTGGGTTATTTTTATACTGCTCTCATCAGCACAGTACCAGTATGCCTTCCACTAACAAAATAAAATGCACAATTAGCATATTGTAACCGCCTCTTTCTCCTCCCTTTCACTCACCTATGCACAGGGAGATTTTGCTTTTAGCTGAGTACAGAATTCTAAAGTTCTAAGATCTTCAGTACCTGCTCCTGAGTACAGTGGGTTGCTAGTGGTTAAGCTGGCATATTCTGGCAATATCTTCACATGTAACACTTAGACAAAAGAAATTAATATAAATATACTGAAAGCTGACAGTGTAGTCAATTCCAGCTGGCAAGATCCAGCAGCAATTTCCTAATAGTCCCATAGGAAGAGCAAGCAACATGTATGTGAGGTAAAGGCCAGGTGGGTGTGTTTGATGAGTGACAGCAGAGAGTCTGTACCCAAAGGGCTTGATATTCCCCATGGCAGTGAGGCAAACAAGGAAGATAGGCTGAAGTATAACTAAAATAAGAAGTGGAACTGCAACATACAACAAAGTAGAGTCTTTTTTTTGGGTCATGAATAGGGGGAACACTGTAGGCCTCACATGTCTGCCTCCTTCAGTGCCATTTGATCCCTAATTGCTGCTGCAACTGAAGCAAACATGATCCCTGCTGTGGCTTTGAGACAAAGTAAAATATGAACAAAGTAGGAACTCATCGACTCTGGTACATAATTCATAAAACTTCTGTGCAAAGTATCTTGTTCATGAATTCCAACTTAATAAAACATTCAAATAAATACAAATATATTTGCAGNACTGTCTGCCTCCTTCAGTGCCATTTGCTGCTGCAACTTATTGGTCTATGATCCCTGCTGTGGCTTTGAGACAAAGTAAAATATGAACGAAGTAGGAACTCATCGACTCTGGTACATAATTCATAAAACTTCTGTGCAAAGTATCTTGTTCATGAATTCCAACTTAATAAAACATTCAAATAAATACAAATATATTTGCAGGCATTATATTCCCTGGCAGTTAAAATCTCTGAGGCCATTGTGCCAGGGAGTTCCCAGCTCTGTTAATCATGCTGCATTGTGAGTTAGCTGTTGCAGAGTGTGCAAAACTACAGGAGAAAAATTTGAAGATACCCTGAGAAAGGTTTTGCAGGAGCCATCACAGGATGTTAGTTAGGCCCAGTAACATTTAATGAATTGGCTCTGACTCAGTTTCCTAGCCAGTCATGGAAGAGGCTTTCCACTGGTATTCTGAGCAGAAGTACATTGAGTTGTCCATGTGTATATATGTCCAGGTGTATATATGTAATTATAAAACTTAAACATTTGATGACACAGTGAAGACATGCTCTGACTCTAAACCACCCAGTGCCCAGAGTGACAGGAATCAGATAATTCTTCCTTGTTCTGATCAGCAAAGGCTGAACCAGCTGATGTTTCATATAGAAAAAGGGTTGATTTTCCAGTAACTTCACAGATGATTAAGAAGCTGGTAAGATTTCTACAACTCCTTTTTCTACATTTTTTGTCTTCAGATGAGGTTTTTTTAAGTTAAAATTCTCATTAAACTTATTTTAATTGTCAACCTACTCTAATATTCAGATTCCAGCCCTGAGGAAAGGAAAAGTTTTTATAAGGTCAAGAATCAGCTCTAGCTGAATTGCAATCAATTTCTTCAGGAAGACAATGACTGTGTTAGTTGCTATTTTCTCCTCTTTCATTATTAATGTAGTTGATCGGCCTAGGGTAAAGACAAATAGGAGCTGAAAATACTGTTGCCAAATATCTTAAAAGGTTTTAATCTGGAGTACCAAGAGTTATTACATTTCCAGAGAGCACAGGATAATTTGTTTATCACTTCAATAGTTACACTCATTCATTCAATGCAGTTGCAAGCTGGTTTATATTATTATACTAGAGCAAACAGATCCATAGAGAAACTATTTACTTCCAAAATGTAGTAGCCTACAGATGTACATTAAATTATTAGCATGCAGGCTGCAGGGTACTCATAAAGGCTAATTTAGGTAAAAATCAAGTCCATTCAGGCATTTTTCAAAGTCAGTGAAGGGAGAGAGCTCTTGTAAGCTAACTCATGGTATTTGACATTAACTATAACCATTCTATCTCCACAGGCTGTAAAGTAAGGCTGGCCTGCCCCATATAAGCATTATTCTTGTAAATATCCCCTTGATTACAGCATTTATTGACACAGTGACATTCAGGAAGGTTAAATCCAGGTTTAACAACCAAGAGCTTTTATAATGGATTAGTTAAACTACATTAAATCCTTGCAAGCCTCTGGAAAATGGAATGGAGTAAGTTGAATCGAATAAAGGCTGCATTTGTTCTGAAGAAATGTCCATCATCAGGTCTGAATATGGTCAAATGGGCTTTAAGAAAAAAAAAGTGGATTTTTTTTTCTTCTGAATATCACTGCAGGGACAATATTCCTATAGCCATTAGTGCAACACCTGCACTATGTTAACAGACTGCTTTGCTGGGCACTACTTTTTCCGTGGACAGATCTTGGGAGTCTAAAGTTTCCATTCTCAAATTGCTGATTTGATATCTACAAAGCCCCAGTTACTGCTGTGAAAATTGCAATCTCAGTTGGCAGATCTTGCTGACTAGCCTAGTTAGAGCCAGAGACATTAATTACATAGTGAAAGGGGTCAAGTTTTATTCATTCCTTCTTACTTTATTCAGTAGGAAATGCAGTATCTCTTTGTTTGGCATGCTGTGCCAGGTGATGTTTGTCTGAATTTACCTTAAGAAATTGAGTTTATTTAAGCTAAAGTTCTCCTTTGTTGGCCTTTGCATCTGGTCTGGAAACATTTGGTAGGTGGAGACAACAGTTATCTCAATATTTCACTTGTGACTTTACAAGAGCTATGGCTTTGACTAAAAATGCAAATGAAATTAAGACTATCAAAGATCACTGTGGGGTATGAATGGTGAAAGCCACTTTTGAAACACACCTATACTTGTATAATTTCAGAGGCTTTCCTGGGTCAGAAAAGTGGTGCATCATCAGATCTGTCAGGCATTGTTGCAGCCACAGAAAAGGAAGTGAAGTTCTGGTCACTGCTAGATTATGTTCACAGATTGCTTAATTGTATTCATGACTTGTCTTTCCTTTCTTTGGCAATATGGTTATAAAGGAGCATGCAGATGTTCTATGTAATATTTACAGAAGCATTTTTGCTCATCTTAATCTTCTCTGAAAGCTCTCTAAATTGCTGTGGAGAAGAAAAATGCCATTTGAAAGGAAACTGATTTAGGCTGTCATAAGGTAGACTTTCTTCCTAGTACATTCCACATCCCTTTATTCATCAGAAAAGTGCAATTCATGGATAAAACACAGTAAATACACTTGGTCACAGGCTGGAATATGATAGAACAGATTTATCTTCACAGAACTGCAGGTGGAGAGGATCTCCTCAGAGTTGAGATGCAGCACACAGGAAATTTCTGCAAAATTTAGAGCTGTTTGTCTGATGCTTGAACTGGATTTGATATTATTGGCCATCATCCACTTGTGCATATGGAAAATGCTGCTCACAGCTGATCACTCACTCAAACCTGGACTTCTGAACAGAGGATGTCTCTTTGTTTCACTTGAACTGCTTTGGTTCCATATTAGAATTAATGAATTCCGAGGTTTAAGACAGAACATTCTGTCTGATGGAATGGGAGGCAAAGGACTAAAATCAAGTATCTTGGGATGAGCATGAAGAGCCCACATCATATCAAGGGCCTGCTCTTGGAGGAGATTTTTAGAGATTAGCTAAGTTTTACAAAACAGACCACTGATCTATTGCATACAAATAAATAAAGCAGCAAATTTCCTTTCTATGAGAAAAAAGATTGTAGCATGATAAAATATTCAACAAGGCAAACAGGACAAGTTTTGAGGTGAAGAGGAAAAGACAAATTATCTCATGCACTAGCTCAACTAATTCACTTCCGTGCCAAAGATGGCTACTTCATGAGGGAAAGGCAGAAGATTGTATCTGGAGGAAAGGGTACTTAGTAGTAAGTCAGGTAAGACCTGGTTAACTGTGTGGTCAGACAGAAAAGTAACATCAGTGGATCTAGTAATTTAATTCTCCACACCCCTCACTCACCCCAACCCATTATGGCTGAGGTCTTCGTATCCTCTGTCTGACCATTTGTGGAACATTCACAAGCATTACTGTCCAGAAATAGCTAGATCCACAGACAAAAGAGTAAAAGGAACAAGTGGGGCCTTATATTTTGTGCCAACTTTGATGATGTGTTTTTTATTTTTTAGTGGCTTTGTTATAACCTTGGGGAATGTCATGCTACTTTCAATTCCACACAGGATTGAGATGAGCTGTCAATTTCCACCACAAAGAACTGTGAATAGGTTTAGAGGAAAAAGATTTGGAAGATCAGCCAAGCACAAAATCTGCTGGTTTATACTTAAATACTGAAGAAGGAGACATTCTGGAGGTATTCATCTCACCTATCTTCCATTTGACTCAAGAGCATGCAGTTGTATCTGACTTAACAACCTTGGCTTCTCTTCATAGCTAATCAAGAGCTAGCCAATACCGTCAGTGGAGGCAAGTCTTTCTCTTTCCACTTTTTCCATGGAATATTTTCCAGTAGTTGCAGAAACCTCTGTCATGAGGTGTACTGGCCATTCTGAACATACATGTTAGGAATTATTCCTTTTTCCAGAGAATTTCTAGTTCATTTAGTTGTCACAGAAAAGAAGTGGGAGAAAGGTGTTATTATCATGTACTACAACTGTGTTATTTCTTTCCCCTTGTTCCTAAGTGAAGCAAACTGCATACAAATTGAATTCAAACCTGGAAGCATCAGGAGGATGTGAAATAGCATTATTTGTAAGAGAGTTCTGAAGGAAAGTGTGCAATGCATCACTAACTGTGTACAGCCAGACCTTCAGCTCACCTTTCTTGCAGGGGTAAACACACATTCAGCTTCATCGTGGAATAATGCAATGCATTTCTTTCCAGAAGAACACATTGATGTTTCATGCAAATGGCCATATTTCCACAAAGGAAAAATAGCATGGAATAGCAAATGCATGAAGGTTCACACTTGCTAACCTAAGCTTATGGCTGATGCAATAAATGTTACAGATGGCTATCAACTCAGTAGGCCAGCAGAATGTGCTTTAAAATTGAAGTTTATGAGAAATCTAATTTTTTCCACTCTTAGTTGTTATATTGCTGTTTTGCACGGAGTAGGTCTTACTCTTTGAGTGATCTCACCTGGCTGAGGTGCCAATTTTGCCTCCATATGAGCAAAATATGCAAAATATGAGTAGAACAATGAAAAAAAGAAAACATGTTGCTTGGTTTCTGTGGAGCAAGCAATATTTCCCACACAGAAGATAAGACATTATGTCCTGTTGATTCCTAACGGCCTTATAATCCATGAGACCTGAACATCTGAAAGGGATAAGAAAGATAAAAGTCTAAAAGGGGTGTAAGACTTTTCTCCTAAGCCTTAACAAATTTAATTAACTTTTATATCTGCATGACAATAACATCCTGTGTGGTCATCAGATAAATCACACTAACAGTATTTTTTGCTGCAGTGAAGCTTAAAGTATTTTGCCTAAGCTCTGGAAGTAAAAGTGTCAAGCTGACATTTTTTTCCACTTTCTTGCTACATCTTTCATAGCAAACAGCAGTGGGAATTGGAGTAAAGATGGCAATCTCACCCTCCTTTGGGCACAGCCAAAATTAATCTTTCATGAGTTTTTTGCTGACAGAGGTGAGCTTGAAAATATATTTTTCCTATTTGCATTCATAGTGATAAGCTTAAATGCCAGAAATCTAGCATGAAAAATATTAACAACAGAAAAGGCTTATGGATATATATTGTAAGTACATATGTATGTGTGTATATGTATATATGGAACTAGGAGTGCAGCTACTTTGTGGAAAAGCAGAGCATTAGACTCAAAGACTCAAAGTGTTTTTAGGAAGACTAACTCTGTATTAAAAGGTGGAGACAAGAGGTGCATGTCTTCACTTCTTGAACAAAAAAAACCCTTTTAAAATTGTTGTAGTATCCCAGGACAAACTTTATAATCTGCAAATCCTTACTGAGATAATTCAGTGACTTCTGTTCCATTGACTCTCAATAAATCTTAATCTTAGGTGACTGGTATTTTGAAAATGAGACTTAAAACCAGATGCTCAAAGATATTTATTTCTTTAATTTCTATTAATTTGATCAGAAGTAACTTTGAGGATGTGAACTCTAAATCTAAGCAAGCACATGTGAAATATATCACTCTGAAAAATTAAGGACATATCTCCAGATAAAAATTAATTCATTCATGTAAAGTAACATGTACATTTGAAGTCAGGAAATATTCTGGTATGAAGTTGTGAATGCAAGCACATGATCCATTACCAGCAACCTGTGGTAGTTTAACAACTCACACACTTTTGGTCAAGCCAAAGTAAACCTTCAGTGAGGCAGTTTGTGCTCTTGTTGTTTGCAAGGTAGTGAGGTTTAATACTGAGCATTAGCTCATGACATGAAAAATAGTATTTTTTCTGCTGTATGTGAAAGTGCTCATTCAGTGTCCCAATATAGCACTTTACCTCCATTCAACTAAATTCAATATACAAGCAGATTAAAGTGCAACGAGGCACTCTTGCTATTGAGTAAGTCTGTACCTGAATCAGTCTTCCAGGCAAAACTAGGCAGTTTAGCTAGGAATATAGGCTAACTTAGGTTTCTTATTTAGTTAATAAAAATGGTGGAGAGATGTAGCCATGCCCAAAGGCAATTCATCCTCTTTTAAGATAAGATCTAAGAGAATCACTATCAGCTAGACAGCAAGTCTAGACAACTAAGCCACAAAAATCACTTACTGTTCAGAAGGCAAAGGTAAGGAAGACTAAACCCATCTCAAGTGTCCACATATGAGCTGTGGAGCAGCTTTCTGGAAAAATTCTGGAGTAGATTCTCCTTAGTAACTCCATGCACATCAAATCTTCATTAACTAACCACAGTGATACATGGAACACCAGACAGAACATCCAGTACTTTTTTCCTAAAATCATGAAAAAAAGGAACTGCTGTGATGCTGATGCCTATCAAGTAATGCTTAAGGAATGAAAATAATTGAATTTGTTTAAAATTTGACAGTTTGGATTCTAGAGGTTGTTTCCAAGAAATTTCAACATTTATATTATAATGCAAAGATTAGGATGGGGGAGATGAGACATGTTAGACTTATCTCTACACTGTTTTCTCACATGCCAAACACCTACATTTTGAGGTGGAGTTTCTGAAAGAGTGGCTGGAAATGCCATCCTATAAAATAATCCGATTTTAATATTTTCTCATTTACACAGTGTCATATATCATGCTTCAGGCTATGACCCTACAGATGCATTCAAATAAGTAGATATAGTTTACTGAAATGTCTGCTCTGTGCCACATTTTCATCTTGGGATGACTCACACGTATTAGTTACCTAACCGAAAAGTATGTCTTTCATTAACAGTTAAGAAAGGTTAAAAGCTTTAGAGTTAAGGTCCTTGTTTGAGGGGTCAAACAAATACTTAAACTCTAACTGCATTTCATTACAGCTGCTATCTTCTTGCCACCATATGAAAAATAGAAGTCAGATCTTTTAAATTCTGTTCATCCACATGCAATGCAAGAAGGAATTAATCTTATTTTTATCACTAAAAATCATCACTGTGTAATGTTATGGATTACACTGAATTTCACAGTGACCCAATAGCTTCTGTCACACAGTTTTGGAGCAGTTTGAAAGCAATCTAATGCATTTGTCCAATTGCAATGCGCAGTGTCTGAAAGGCCAGAACCCTTCCTGACCCTGTTCAGATGAGATTCAACCTCTCTTTTATTGGGTTAATAAAACTATAAATATTGTCAATGACCCTAAAAGCATTCATTCCTTTTTAAAGTTCACTCACTGTATTTAGTTTAATGACCTTGTCTGGCAATAACGAACTCTACAGATGATTAATTATTATCAGGAAACCTTTGTGTATGATTTCAAAGGTGCTGAATAATGCCTCACAGACAGGAAAAACACAAGGAGATCGAGTCTTGCTCTATAATATTTTTTTCTTTTTTTTTTTGTTTTGTTTTTCCCTCTCTTGCTGTGCTGCAGGAAATACCTGTCAATATCCCTTTACTCTTCACAATGGAAAGCACCAGCCCCTGTTTGTTCATGTGTGAGGCACACATGATGACTGTGTGCTGACTCCAATTGCAATGGCAATTTAAGGCTCTCTAGCTGATACCAAGAGGCAAGTGCTGGCTCATTACAGCACCAGAGGTGAATGAGTGGATATGGGATGCAACAGGCTGTGCCACTGTTGAGAATCTATTGGGCCTGAGAGGAGCTGGAGGAGCAGCAGGATTTACAACAGGCCCACAGAACTGATTTCACAGCAGTATTGAGATTCTTAGCCATCTTTGGTAGACACTTGTGTGGAAAATCTAGCTACTTCTATAAAGGGAGATGGGGTTCATGAAAGGTTTAGGAATGCTTAAGTCTATATAGTCACTCCTTCCATTGAGTGGGCTCCCTCTTTAACCAACTGCACTGCAAGGTCTGCAACAGCACCTGGGATCATGGACCTTCCCCAATAACAAGACATGTACCAAGAGATCGTCTGAACTAGTGGTGGTCCTATGGCCTCTGTGTGGCTTTTCTCCACTATCTGCTCCCCAGAAAAGCTGAGGAAGCCCATGGTGAAAGGCCTCTAAGTATCTAGTGTGTAAAGCTTTCCACTGAGGTACTGAGCATTCTGAGGTTGGGCACAGATCTGAACTGTACTGCTCACATCACCTTTTACAGAAGACCACGCTGACAATACGCAGTTGCCTTGAGGTCACCCTCAGCTGAACGCAAATCTTGAAGGCAAAAGCAAGCAAAAGATAATTTAAAAAATCAAAAATAGACACTAGTTACAAAGATTTATAAAGACATCAGTGACAAAATGGAAAGAAAACTACATTTAACCTACTTATCCCAAGATTAAATTTGAGGGTTGGTCTCTTCACTTACATCTAGCTCACAAGCTGTTAGATACTTATTTAACCCACATGGTTATGGAATTAGTTCCTGGGGACAATCTATATCTTAACTTATATTTACAGGAGATATCCTTGGGCTATAAAAGTATGTCAGATTTCAAATGCAGTTCTTCCCATCAGGTTTCCTTGAGTTAATATGGACTCCTAACCTTCTTTCTTCTTTTCCTCCCCTCAAGGATTATTGATCTTTAATTTGCTTAATTTCATATAAATATGTAAAATGTCATCTATGTTTTATACAAACAGTCGTGTTCTGTTCCTTATTGAGCCTAGATGTAAGACTGTCCAAATACAGAATGCTGATGGCAAGTCTGGATGATTGATCTCCACCTCTGTTTTTATGGCATAAGAAGCAGACTCTCTTCTTCATGTATCTTCTATTTTGGTGGACAGGCTGGAATAGCAGCACCAAATCTTTTGGTTAATTTCATGGGAAAAATGAAAATTTGTGTCTACTATATCACTCCTATCATGACCTACAAGCTCATGGCCAACTGGTTGCATAAAGAATGAGTGCTCACTGCTGCTGCTCGAACCACTGCTCCCCTCTGGTGCCCCTTTATCCTTGCTCTAGACTGAAGCACTTGTCTACAACATAGATGAGTTTACTACAGCAAATTATACCCTTGTGTTCAGTGTGGCCTTACAGAATGGAAAGAGGAGTGCTTGTATGATTACCCTTGTTTTAGGTATTGCCTATTAATATATGACTTGCAGAAGTTAAGAATTTTCTTCCTTTCAGTGAGCTACAGTATATTGTTCTTTTAGTTGGGAGATACTTAGAGGCATTTCAGTTGTCATATGTAGAAAAGAGAGTAGGGAGGTTCAATATTATATGCAAATCCTTTGTAAAGAGGCCTCCAAACAAGCTCAAGGAGGAAAGACTCCAGGGCTCTGCTCATTTCTCTCACTGGAGGCATCTAAAGTCATCTGAGATGCCCTGCAATATTCTACCTGGCTTCCAGCTGCTGCTTCAAGATGTCCCACAGGTCCTGCTCCATATCTGCCAGCCCTTTGTGGGTGTTACAAATACTTCTGGGGCATCTGAAACATTCCTGAATTCTTATGCTCAAGGGGAGTGAATTAAGTGCTCAATATCTGTCATCATATGCACTCACTTATTTGCATGCTCCTCTCTGTTTTACTGTTAGCCAAGGCTCATTACTAAGATCATAGCCTGTGTGTGCCAGGAGGACTGCACAAAACAAATTAGAAACAGTCTCTGGGCCAATAAGGAGGGGGGAAATAAAAGTGACATGTCTTGTTCAAGCTTACACAAGGGATCTCCAGAAAAAAGAACAAACCCATGTCTTCTGAATCCAGACAATGGCTACGTAGGTTAGATTGCATTGTCTTGTGCGCAAGAAATCTAACATCTTGTGACCCAGCAGGGCCAGTGAAGGAGGGCTGAGTCTGAGTCTGAGTCTGAGTCGTGTAAATATAAACTGAATTAAGACAAAATACAACTTGAAATGCAATTATCTTTTTTCCATTCATTGAAATATCTCCTCTTTACCCGACTTTCCCTACCTTCATTTCATGCCACTTGAACTAAGATTTATTTTCAAGCAAAAGTAGTGAATTATGATCATGCCACTGCAGCATCTCAGACCCTATATATCACAGAAATCTCTTTACCAGAAATGCATTGCTAAGAGTATTTCTGAAAAAACTTCAGATATTCCATGGGGATTTCTTTATAGCAGCACAACACAAGAAGCAGTTCAATGTTATGGTGATTGTGTAGGTGTGTATCTCCTTGCTTCTGCTCTCTCTCTTCAGACTAGAGGATGAATTAGAGGTATCAAATGAAAATTAATTTCTTGGCAATGGCCCAGAATCCCTGCCAAGCATGAGTTTTGAACAAAAAGGGTTTTTTCTACTCCAGGAACGAACCACTGAGGAAACATCCCAGCCCTAAATATGGAAAGTCCCTCTTGGATACCTCAGTTCATGTGGCACAGATCAAGATTAAGGAAGAGGGACTTTCTTCAAGGATCTGGGCTTGCTTCATGTCATATCAGGTACAAACTAAGACTTATATTTTGCAGGCTGAAGCAGAGTGGTAAATCAGCCTGAGATTCCAGATACTACCATTTAATCAAGCACCTTGTTTCACTTCAGTTTAATTAGCAGCATGTGGTGAAATGTCCTGAAAGATTCTTTTTCCCCATATTGAGAAGAAACAGAGTCAGGGAATAACTTAGGGAGTAGTGATATAATGCCAAAACTTTTACCTACACTTTGTTTTGTTTTATCACCACTTTTATATAGCTCAGTATTACAACTACTAAGAGATGATGCCAGCTGCACACTGGATTGCATTGCCCTGTTCAAACTTGTAGCAGATCACATCTTTGCTTCAAAAGACCACAATGCAGATTGTATTTTGTCTGAGTTCTCGGCATAAAAAAAAAAAAGTGTTTTTGTAGCCTACTCATTCTAAGAGATAGTACGATCAATGAGATGTTGCTGGAGTGTGCTGACAAAGAGATTCTTGAACTGCATAATGGCACGTACTCTCCGGACACAGCAATTAGCCTGACATCTTCACTGACATATGGCTGCCTAGAGAGCACATTTCCAAAGGAGTTTGTCTCTCTGTGCACTAGTCTTGTGAAGTTTAGGTTATTTGTTGTATTAGGACTATTCTGTGATCCTATGACTTCAGTGGAAAGATAACCTACTTCGGATAAAATCTGGTTCTATAGATTTAGTCCTTTGAATATTTGTTTCTGGATCTTGGAAATATCTGTAAATAAAGAAAGGGGGGGAAATTAAGGAAAAGGGTTGTCTGATGGTGCTGCATATCTGCAGAATGCCCATCGGGAGTCACAGAAAGATGCATATTAGATTAGTTTTAAAAAAAACCCACAAAACTCAAAAGAAAGATATTAATAATTGCAAACCAACCTCAAAAAGCCAAATTGAAAAATCAACCAACTGCAAATCAATTACATAGGAATGGATAAAGCAGAGACAGGAAGATACTGATTGGCTGGTTAGTTTGTTTTGCTTTACTGTCTCTTGTTGCAGTGGATATGACACGCACATTAGCCTCAGATGAATTCATAATGATCAAGAAAGTCATTACATGACATGACAAATGAATTATTAATCACATAACACAGAGTAGAAAGCATCACCTGAGCCAAGTGGTGGGCAAGGGGTTTAGCATGCTGCATTGCCAGGAGGTAATGGGGGTTTAGCTACTGATCCCCATCTGTTGCTCCCTACAGATCAGGGAGGAGGATGAGCCAACATTGCTTGGTAACTGACTGCAAGGAAGGCAACTCTTGCTGTCATTTAGAATAGCCTTTTTGCCTATCTGAAGACTGCCTTCAACTAGTGTTCGCATCTTCATGACTCAGAAAAATGCTGGCTATTGCCATTTAGATTTATGGGGCTTGGAATTCTGATCCCTACCACCACCTGTAGGATGCACTTAATTTTGTGCTATGGGGCTTTTAGTGGCTCTAGATTTAGCTCAGGAAATTTACAAAAAAAACACCAGGCAACCAAGATAGCTCCATTTTCAAAACAAGCAACTACTTCTAAAATTCCAGCAGACTGGAAGTTTTATTTTGTCCCAGGCACTATTGTGTCTTCATCTTGGGATAAGACCTTTCACCTTCCCTGATCCCAAGGGAAGGACTTATAGGTGTTTAGAGAACAGTAGGACTTCATTGTTTATTGACAAATAAATTCTGCTGGGATATCTCTTCTGCTTTCTGTGATGGTTGTAGGCAAGGAAAAGAGAGATGCTGTCATTCTGCAGTTCTCCTCCCATGTGCACATTAGACCTCCTAGAGCTGTGTCAGGAAACAGTTTAGGGTGATTTGTTTAATTTATATCCCACCTCACGGTCCTCAATGGACTCCTGAAGTTCAGGTTTCCTGAGTTCTCTGTAAGTAAATGAGTATGTTAGCTTTTACTCTTTTCCCATTAGACTGGAGAAGAAAAAAAGAAAAAGATAAAACATTGTGGTTTTAATCTGTGGTTTTCAATACGTAGCAAAGGCAGTCAGTTGAATTTGCTTTACTAGCTGAAAAAAACAAACAGAAACTACCGAGTGCTGCTTTTCAAGGGCACTGGATTTGACCTGAGAAAATGCAGGAGAAGGGAGAAGCCCAGAGGGCTTCGGAAGGGAGTAGAGACAAAGGGCAGGGGAAAGGAAAAGGAGAAGGGAAAGGGATTGCAAGGCTGGGGGTAGAGATGCCAATTGGGCACTGCAGTGAAGCAGTGCTGCATCTATAGCTCAAAGTTCTAAATGAAGGGACTCACATATTTCACTTAAATTGGAGAGAACAGCAGTTCTGTTGCCAGTAAACCCGATAGAGACATACTGTCAAAGGAATATTTGTGCTCACAGAAAAGCCCTGCTGATGGCTGCAGCTGCATTTTTAAACAGGGCTCTGTTTCATCAGCACGAAGGCTGCACTCAGCACAGAGGGATGGCACAGCCAGGGACGATTCAGTTGACAAGCAGAGGTGTCTCACTCTCCCTCTCTGACTTGTGCCTGGCTTAACCTGCCTGTGTGCCTGTGGCCTGATATCTATTTCTCCCCTGTATGAAAGTTCTGCACCCCAGAGAGTTAGAGCTCAGCAAACAAAAGTTTTGGTTTGTTTAATTTGCATCCTACTGGTATTAACAAGTGCAGAATTTGCATACAGCATTTGCCTCCCTGGTCTCCAAACCAAGGCATGTCATGTGCATGGGGAATCACAGGTCCCCTGGTGTCTGTCTCACTGATAGCAGAACCCTCAGCCCCAACAGGCTGAAGACAGGACAGAATGGAGACGTCTCTGATGTGGCTACCATTGGTATCAGCTCAGAAGGACAGGTCTGGAGGGAGAAGAGAGCAGGAGGCATGCAGCTACTCCCTTGTCTCTATACCCCATGATGCCAGGCAACATGAATGGAGGAGACAACACCTCAGAAACCTTCGTTCTCCAAGAAATACAGTATGCTGCATGGTTCCTTTTGCATGTTGAAGCATCACTCTGGCTAGTGTAATCTTTTCCCTGACTTTTATGCATCCTCTGAACAGGCAAGAGCCATTCTTAAACCCTGGGCAAGTATGCTCCATCATTTAACTCTTTCCTGTCAGCACCCCCACCTCCACAAAGTGACAGGAGAGGCAGAGAAGGAGCAAGACTCACCAGGCAGCCAAGAGCTCTCCTAGGAAAATGCTTCATGTGAGCATTTAACACCCCTGAGGGCAATCTCATAGCTCATATCTGATACACTGTCTAATTTTCCAAGGACAAAGACACCAGACACAAGCACATGAGGAGTTGCAAAATGTTGGGTTTTCATTCTATCCTTAATTCTGACACTGGTGTTCCTTGATGCCAACTTGCAACCTCAACTGCTTCTGGCTTAGTTGTACTGTAAATGTTTGAAGGAATACACCAGGAAGGTGACAAGAACAAAACAGATGAGACTGCCTAAATCTTTGCATGGCAGCTACAGCCTTTAAAGTCAGGGAGAGTGAGACAGGAGCTAGGTTGGTCTCACTATGCTCTCAGAAAAGTTCAAGAGTCTAATTTGTGTCAACTTATTCTGTCTTGCAAGCTCCTGAGAAACCTGCTGCTGCTGCAGCTGTATCTCCTGGCTGGACTTGGAGGAGTTAAAAGGATCCAGCACAGTGGGAATAAGAGTCATATCTTACCAACAGCAGCCAATCCTTCATTCCAAGGACAAAGAAGAAACCAGTGTTTCTTCCACTGTTCAAGAAGGAGCAGCAGGCAGTCATTTTACTGCCTTTCATCTGGAGCTGTTCTGGTATTTGTATTTATTTCTTCACTTTCTTTATGTTTCTTTCCCTATTAAAAAAAATAAAGGATAAAAGGGAAAAGCTCTTGCCTTCTATTATATTTGAAGGTAAGGGAACCAGGATGCAAATTAACAATAACACATCAAAACAAAAATGATAAAATGATAACACCTAGTTAAAACTGTTAAAGTGCTGCTTCAGCTCTGCGAGTAACAGAGTCTGAAAAGGAGCTATGATTTATATTCAACTGACAACTAAACAGCAGCAGAAATAAATACTCAGGAGACACTTAACTGCATCAGTGGAGACATATGCTAAAGGCTTGAGCTCAGGAAGCAACAGGAGGGGCTGAGGAATGCCCCAGAGGGGACTTTCTCTGAGTGCCCCCTCTTCTCACACGGGTAGATACAAGAGGGGGAACACGATTTTTTACTGTTCAAATTTTTAACAGTAATGGGAAAAAGTGATAAATCTAGACAGCACATTTCACTCTGAGCCCTGAGCTCCAATTAAGGTTCCTGTCCCTCTATTGCTCTCTTGTCCACCTTGTGCAGCATTCATTGGTCTGGGCTTCAAGTGCTGACAATTGATCACTCTGCCATCCTCAGCTGCTGGCTGCTGCCACTGCCAGGGCTGCCTCATTATTGAACTCTCTTTCTAGGTGTTCAGAGAAGGCTGAGCTTCCTACTGCACTATTATAAAAACCACAGATCAAGAAAAATTGTTGTGCTGAGCTATTCGTCCCTTTAAGGCCTATTTTTTCTCTTTGTTTCTGTTTGTCATTTACTTCAGCTACTACTGAGTTGTCAGTACATTGTCTCTTCCCTGTCAGAGATAATCTGCATTCTTATGGAACTGTCGGTTTCTTTCCATTTCCCATTTATCACTTTTATAGCTGCATGGCCAGCAAGAGGAATATTTCCATGCCCAATACCTAGAGCAGCAGTTTTCAAATATTTGGCTTATGAAAACTTAACAGTTCACTAGCAGATGTACAAATTGCTTTAGAAATCTTTCTTTCAATGACTACAAAACAACCTATAAACAACAGAGATTTTGCAAAATGTCATTGAAAACTACCTCTTAGAAAGATCCAAATCCCCTTTGGGCTTGTATGTTTCACATATCCCCTTTTCCTTTTCATTTTCCTCCATTTCTCGTCTTCTTCCTTCCCCCATTAGGTTCCTTTCTTTCTTCCATACCTACTCTTTTCCACAGCTACTGTTGTCTATATTTTCCTTTTTTCTCCAGAGTCAAAATAGTAGAAAAGCTCTTCAAAAGTGCTGTTACTTTGATGGTGAGTGTCTTCACCCTTTGCCTTGCCATGTCAGGAGTGCTCCTGCTTCTCTCAATACACATTTCTCATGCTGCAGGGATATGCTGCATGCATTGGTTGGACCCGATGATCTTAAATGTCTTTTCCAGCCTAAGCAATTCCGTCATTCCATGCTGAGCTGTGTGACTGAAGCAGCTCAGATCACACCAAGCACTGTTGGTCTTGGAAGAGTAAGTAGTAACTCACACCATTCTTTCCCCCAGACAGAAACGGGGGGAACTTTACTATGGGTATTATTTTTCCTGGCCACACTGTCAACAATTTGTAGAACACCATCAAACTTCAGAGCAAGACTCAGGTCTCACCAGACACCTGTGTAAGACAGATTTAAAAGGAAAAATATGATTACTCCTGATGTTTCCTCTGAAAGAATCATGCACATTACAATTGTACAGTATTCAGTTTAGCTGCCTGGGTAAATGTGAATCTGGATTGAGGTGCTCAGGACTTTCCAGCTAGGAACATTACAGTAGAAAAGGCTCATGTAGATGCAACGTTGCCAATCTGAAACTTTCAGAAAAATTACTTCAGTCTTTCAAAACTATGAGGTGACCTTTCAAAAAAAAATCTCACATCTAAAACCACAATAATTTTCTGGTTACTGTTCCTTTTAATCCCAAGTAGGAAATAGGAAGAGAGCCCAGACATCTGTCCAACAGGATCTAGTGAGAATGGGAGATGCTTGGCAAATGTGCGAGTGAGTTGCCTCCCAAATTGGCACCCAAATCTCTACCACTGTACTCAGCTGATCCCCCCACATTTCAGTTGCATGCAGGCTAGGTCTACAGAGGTAAATGCATTCAGGATCACATCAGGTCAAGCCCAGACCCTGATTAATACTGCCTTGTAGTTTCCAAACTGGAGCTACCCTATACCTACACCTTTGCATGTGGCCAGCTCAGCCTCTCCACATTCGTGTACACACACGTGTCCAGTGATGCCAGCACTCTATCAGCAACACTATATGAAATATTATCAACCCTTCCTTTCCTGCTGGCCTTGAGAGATGTTCCCATGTGCTTTGCTCCTGCTTTCTCTCTCCTTTGTCTATCTTCTGTTCATCTCTGCCTTTTTGTCACTAGGTAGTGCCTGGCATTAAAAGTGATTTTGTTGTCTGAGGGGAGATCCCCACAGATTCAGAGATCTGCAGCAAAGGGAATTTCATAAGGCTGCAGCACTTGGCCCATGACTTGTAAAAGATTTACCTGTACGTGTTTAACTTCAAGCACTCTGAAAAAACACTTTAGGCAGCACTGAGGGCAGTTGAACAGAGCACAGAGTGCAGTGCATGCTGAATACGTCTCATTTCTGGAGCCTGAGGCTACAGACACTACAGGGCAGGACTTTTCTCATTGCGCGTATTTCTATCAGAATGATACCTCGCTCAGACTATGTTTCCCCTGTCCCAAGAGTGCTTCATGAAGAAAATCAGTATGAGCCACATTTTGCAACATAAGCTGAGGGAAAGGAAGAGCATGGGATAATAATGAATCCTCCAATACGTTTGCCATTTAAGTCCTGTCCCTGCAAAGTGCCTTGAAATATGGGGGCACAAGGCACTCTGGGATGCTGGGCCCTCCTTCTCATCAATATTACACATCACCTCATTACAAAATGGCCTCTATCACTGCCAAAGCTTGAAAATGCCTGCTGCAATTTAAATTGTAAAAATTATTATACTAGATGTCATAGTCTCTCCAGGAGACAAATGTTTTTCTGCTTTGAGTTTGTTTTTTCTATTGTTGCTGGGTGTTTTTTTTAACTGAACAGCACTGCAGCCAGTTGAGCAGAAGGCAATTGGACTTTCTTCTATGTTTTTAGAACTGCTTTACAAATTGATAACCTCTTTTCTCCCTATTCCCCACAAAAATGAATTATATTCAAACAAGTAAGTGCAGCAGGCAAAGGTCCTCCCTACAGATATAGAAATAAGAGCCTGCCTATACTTTTGCAAGTCTGAGCAGATGGTATTATCTGAACAAAAAATCAGAATTATGCACTTTATAAAAAAGGCACCTCTAGTCTATGAATAAATTTAGCATAAGATTCACTGTTCTCCTGGGATTTCACTTGCTGACTCCAAACAAATAGTTCTTACAGGTTTGTAAAGTAGAGACCATGTTCTCTTAGTGAAGTGCCTGCATTTCAGGTCTCTTTTTCAGGATTTGTCCCAGTGTATGTGACAGCTTTTTTGCATGATAGCTGTGCTTCACACATAACACAACTAGAGTTAGGAGGCACATGGGTTGCTTGAGTGTGACCAAAGAAGGGCCACAAAAATGATCCTATGAGGACAAACTGAGGGAGCTGAGATTGTTCAGCCTCTAGAAGAGAGGGGTGCCATAAGACTTGTCTTCCAGTACTGTCTACCAGTACCTGAAGAGAGGGGCTTTTTGTGGGGGTGTGTATAATAGGACAATGGGAAACAGTCTTAAACTGAAAGAGTGAAGATTTGAATTAGATATTAGAGTGAAATTCTTTATTGTGAGGGTGGCAAGTCACTGGTCAAGTTGCTCAGAGAAGCTGTGGACGCCCCATCCATGGCAGTGTTCAAGGCCCAGCTGGATGGGGCTCTGAGCAACCTGGTCTAATGGAAGGTGTCCCTGTCCATGGCAAAGGGGTTCAAACCAGATTTTTTTTTTATTTGAGGGCCCTTCGCACCCAAACTATTTTATGATTCTACACTCTGAGAGGCTAAAAGTGCATAAGCGTTATTTGGTGTCCTTCAGTACTGGTAGTTTTAAAACCACTAACTTTTATGGAAACACTTATGCCAGGGAGGAATATTTGCACTTCAAGCTGCAATAAGAGCAATGTTTTTCTTCATAGTTTCTAAAATTCTCACTTCTATGCTCCTTTTGTGTAAAGTTAAAAGGATAGAGAAACTGATTATAGCAAGTCATTCTCAAATCTGCCAGCACTGACAGCCTCCACTTCTTAACCAATACAGTAAGCTGCAACAAGTTTTGAAACAAATAGAATCAGCTGGAGGAGGAGATTTGAAATATTGCACCATTAAAAAAAAAAAAAGGCAAAAAAAAGCACAGAATTACTAACACTGAAAAAATACAGTCATGCAGCACAGGGTCTATTAGCTACATCCCCAGACTCAATCAAGCAGTTCTCAGAGAGAGACTGACTTAACAAACAAAACTTTTTCTAGTTCTGGTATGATGTAATTGATGACATATTCAGTCTCACTGTCTCACATCAAAAGAATAGAACAGTCAAGTTTGATGCCAGTGGTGGGAAACTGAATCTTGGTCTTGTGAGCATAGTTATTAATTATCTATGTCATGGAAAATGAGACCAGTGAGGAAAAAAATGTATAATCTATCTCATCCCTGTGTCAATGGTCTTACAGAAAGCCCTCTACTTTCTTGTGAGAATGCCTTTTATTCCTGTCAGTGGACTGCAATAGGATACCACTTTTTTGTGTTGTTAGTCTACTTTTTTTAAGAGTAATTCTGCCAAAGTAGATAAATGTAACAAAGAGAATCCACAGAGGGGACTGAGGTCTGTAACCTCTGCATGAGGCCAACCAAATCCTGGGTTACATCAAGAGGAGTGTGACCAGCAGGTCAAGAGAGGTGATTTTACCCCTCTACTCGGCACTGGTGAGACCCCACCTGGAATATTGCGTCCAGTTCTGGAGCCCTCAACACAAGGAAGGATATTGAGCTATTGGAGAGGGTCCAGAGAAGGGCCACGAAGATGATCAAAG
>VZTY01015134.1:154440-199893 GCA_013400935.1 Turnix velox
ATTCTATGATTCTATGATTCTATGAGATGGCTGTAATCTCTGTCCTACAGACTTTACCTAGAATTATGAGGGAAAATGTAACGAAGTATGTTGAGAAGAACTGGCAGGAAAGATTCATTTTAAAGAGGAGACCCGAAGATAGACTTAGAAATCCATGCTGAAGCACACTGCTTGTGGAGTTCATCACTGGCCATAAGGAACAGCTCAGAGGGCCTACTGGTGCCAGGAAAGGGAACTAGAAAACAGGTCCCCCTTGCCTGCTTTACATCTCAGTCTTCTTATTCAGTCTTCTACCTCTAACTGAAGCAGAAAACTCACTGAGAAAAAAAGAAACTACTCTCCCATTAGTTCATCAAGATGAATCAATTTGCTGATGGTTTGGAGGAGAGCTGGAGAGGGCACAAAGGAAGAAAACAGGTAGGGACAAACCAGACCATCCCTTCAGCAGAAGCTGTGGGGTCTGATCAGCCATTTTCACTTATCACATCTTCAATACAAATCACTTACCTGCAACCTCAGCAGCACTGATAGCGAAACCCAAAGATTATTTTTTGCTACTTGTCCCCAGGGAAAGAGATTCCTCACCAAGAGGGAGGCTGATGTCCCAGCTTGCTGCATGGGGGTTGTACTAGATGACCTCTGAAGGTTCCGTCCAGCTCTATGATTCTATGACTCTATCCTGCATATCTAAACAATGCAAACCCCCAGAGTTTCTTCTTGGCTACAAGTCTCCATCATGTCAGTGATTGTTTTTATGAGTATTAAAATTCCCCAATAATAGTAATGATAATCATAATCATCTGTTTAAAGACATTAAAAAAATTCCTTTCACATTTTACAGCTATTTTCCCAATAACCAACTCTTTCTATGTCCTGCAATGATATTATTTTGTATTCACTTTTGTCACAGCACAATACTGTTCATTACAACTGCAGGATGGAAAATTATTGTATCTTAATTTATTTTTTTTTTAATGCCAAAGTGTTGGTTACACCAGTGTTATTACAGTTTAAACAAGATATCACTCTACAAGTTCAGCTAACAATAGCAGACAGCTCAAATATGTATTTTACACTAATTACTGAAAAGCTTCCCTCATGTGAAAATCAAGAGGATCAGAGCTAAAAGTGTGCAACCTGAGGATTCTCCAGAGGGTTACCTTGCTTGAAAGATGTCATGATATCACCTTTATTATGCAGAAAGGGGTTTGTTCTGTAATGGAAATTCCATTTTTAAATCTTCTTGTATCCAGAAAAAAATCCTGCACCTAGATCAGCATACAGTTCTAATACAGACCTAGTAAAACAGCTGAAAAAAGAGAAAGGCTTCACTACTTCTTTTCCATTCTATCTCAGTAACCCATAATACACCTGAAATCACAAACAACTTGAGAATTCCAGTCCAGACATAACCACTGCTTGTGTGAGGTTGATTGCTTCAGGTCCTTTCAGAGATGGTTGCTATAAATACCAGTCACGGAAGCCTAACTTATGTCTCTAACAGCATGTGCTTCAATATAACAAATACTGAGACATAATGAAGCATTTGAGAAGACTGAGTTTGAACACAGAGATGACAGTAAAACTTAACAATAGAAATAAAATTCACCAAATGGCTGTGTGTGAATTTGAGAAGCAAGAAGTACAGCTGACATCTTTGGTATCTCTAACCACTGATTGTGGCTCTAGGAATGGAAATAAGCAAAATCTTGGCAAAATCCAGTGGTTACAGGTGCATCAAAAAGGTTAGTAACAAATGAATAAATATGAGGAATGAGGACTAATGACGACAAAGAAATCAGACTGGATATTTTTTTCCAGCAAGATCTATACTTGGAGCTGTCTTCAACCAATTGTTTTGCATAAAAATGAGGATTTACAGAAAAAAAAATTATTTTCTGAAATGGAAGTTTCCATCATAAAAACACAAGAAGGTTTCCAAAGCCTAGGGTAGTATTTGGGGTCACAGACAGAGATGAAGAGAGAGCCAAAAGTAGCTCCCCATGAAAATGAGGGAAAAGCGCCTGCATCTTTGAAATTTTATGATATTTTATGACCCAGTTTATAAATCACTTTTTCTAATTAAATTTATATCTTAATTTTATATTTTAATATCAATAGAAATTGAAACAGTGATAGAAGACAGGAACTTATTTGGTGCTGTCATTAGCTGAGTATTTTCCTGCGTTAGTCCACTTTCACATCTGTTTTCTGAACTTGGTGGAAGTAAATGACTTGACTGTTGATCTGGTTCTTGAAGTTTTGGAGAAATTCTAGTTCTCAGAGTATTTTATGAGGGGAGCAAAAGTAGACATAGAATGCTTTGAGTACCACTACTTTCTCCTGGATAAAACTGGAACTGCACAAATAACATTTACAAACACAGTATTATGAATTGCAAACTATTTCCTGAGCACTTTGATCTGTGCATTTTCCAAAGATGAGCTATGAAGGCTCTGAGAAACATGCTGTGCTGGTTTGAGGTAAAACAGAGAAAATTTTATAGTTTGTAATTTCAGTTTTCAGCTAGGTCTCTTCTGTTTGACTAAACTCAGAAATTAACAGCACATTGTTCAGAAACTGTTCGCTCCCAGACTGAGAAGACCTGATTATAACAAGGAATGGTATGCAAGAGGCTCTTACTTTCAATTACCACTATGGTAATCAAGGTCAGAAAATGTGTGTTACTGCTCCAGCAGAGGGATTGGACTATATGATCTCTTGAGTTGTCTTCGATTCCCTGACATTATGTGATTCTGTGAATTTGTCATTTGAAAGCAGAAGTATGTAGAGGGGTCCTACCTGCAAGGAGAAGCAGACAGGGCAGGTGTCCCAAAATTGACTAACTGGAGTATTCCTTCCTGTCTACCTCATGCTCAGCTGAGGGGTAAAAGGGTCAGCTCTCTTTCTTTGATGGCCAACATCTAGGAAAGACTCTGCTCATCTGCCTCTGATCATGATCTGGGATCTGTTCACTCCAGATCCAGCATCCAGCTCCTGACCATTGCTAACCTCTGTCTGGGACCTTCCCTGTGTCTGCTGGGGATGTGATTGTCATCCTGGGACCTCAATACGGTTTTGTATACATTGTTATTGTATACCTTTTTATCTTTTTCCCTTTTAATTTTATTTATTATTTCACTATCTATTAAAGTAATTTAGAATTTTTTTCTAAACCCATAAATTTGTGTATTCCTTCCTTCCTTTTGAGACTGGAGAGGGTGCCATCTGTCACTTGGAGTGGCCTATAGGGCCTAACCTAGGACACATGGCGTAACTGACAATTTTTAAGTCTTTAGTGAATAACTTCCTTCATAATCCCAGTAAATCTTAGCTAATGACTATGTGAAACAGCTTTAATACCGCTCATGTTTTAGAAGAGGACATGATACTTGGTTGTCTGTTATCACATAAGCTGTAGTGCTCTGAGTGAGAAGGACTCATGTTACCATTCACAACCAAATGGAGCAGTTAGAGGTTAAGAACGGTGGTCAGGTCCTTAAGCTAAATCTGCTTAGCTTGACCTAAATTCTTAGTCATTGAATCTTTTGCTCAGATACAGAAGACTGCAAACTACAAGCAGAGGTTTTTACACTGCCTTGACTTGTTAATCAAAGAATGAGATAACTATCTTCATCTCCAAGCAGGCAAAAATCAGGTCCCTGTTATTACCAGGACTGGAGATACTTTGTTCACATCATACTTTAGAGTTCCATTCAAGCTTTTCAGTGTGATGCTCTGAGGACTGCCTAGTCTGTTACACCAACACTACCACTTCTCTCTGCGGAGACCTGCTCACAGGCATATAATTCACATTCTCATCCTCTTTTTAGCAACTAGAGTTCATCATCCCTGGCATTTCATTCTCATTAGTATTACCTTTGGTTAACTTATAAATTTTATAAGGCTTCAGAGAGATGTTAAGTCACATATATGACTAAAAGTTGGACAAAGCTTATCAGCTATTAAAAATATTGTCTTGTGCTTCTTGCTATACTCCTTGCATAAGATTTGCCCTAAACCTGGCCCTCAGATTGAGGGAGAAGATATTCTCTACTGGCAACAGAGTCAACCTGTTTTGTCTCATAGCAGCAACATCTGCCAAGAATCCTTTAGTCAGACAGCATACATGTGGGCCATATCTTCATTAACTATGGAAGTCAAATGTGTCTTGATCCCCAAGGTTTAAAGGAGAGATTAATGAAGTGTTTTTGGTAGCTTATCTTCATTTATTGTACAATTCTGAGTTAAGCATGGTTTCAGCTCTTCTTGTGAGCATCCCTCTGCTCTCCAGATGCAGGAAGGACTGGAATGTAGCCATAGCCATCTCATTTTCTGTCCAGAAAACCAAGGATGCCAGATAAGCATGTAGTTCTCCTCTGTATGGTTCCTCTGACAGGAAGACTTGTCATAGAATCATAGAATGGTTTTGGTTGGAAGGGACCTTAGAGATCATCTAGTTCCAACCTCCCTGCCCATTATATCAGGATGCTCAGTGCCTTATCCAGCCTGGCCTTAAACACTTCCAGAGAAGGGGAATCCACAACCTCTCTGGGCAACCTCTTCCAGTGTTTCCCCGCCCTTACTGTAAAGAATTTCTTACTTATATCAAACCTGAATCTACCCTCTTACAATTTACATCCATTATTCCTAGTCCTTCCATCACATACCCTATTAAAAAATCCTACCCCTGCCTTTCTGTACATTCCCTTCAGGTACTGATAGGCTACTATGGGGTCCCCCCTAAGCTTTCTTTTCTCCAGGCTGAACAACCCCAACTCCTTCAACCTGTCTTCATAAAGCAGTTGCTCCAGCCCTTTGACCATCTTTGTGGCCCTCCTCTGGACCGCTCCAACAGCTCAATGTCCTTAAGGCCTCCAGAACTGGAAACAATACTCTATACGGGGCCTCACCAGAGCTGAGTAGAGGGGCAAAATCACCCCTATTGACCTGATGGTCATGATTCTCTTGATGCAGCCCAGGATTTGGTTGGCCTTCTGGGCTGCAAGTGCACACTGGTGGCTCATGTTAAGTTTTTCATTCACTGACACCCAAAAATCCTTCTCTTCAGGGCTGCACTCAAGCCACTCTCCCCCCAGCCTGTATCTGTGATCAGGGTTGCCCCAAAAAGAGAGAATTTTGTGCCTCTGGATCTTGCCAGCACCAGGCAGCGAGGCCTGTCCCTCATAGTTCTGCACTTCTTCCAGGCATTCTCCTTCAGCAGCGGAGATTCCACCACCACATGCCGCTGCTGACCACACTCCTCTGTGGCCTCCTCAGACACCTGGGGCCAGCTGACCACCAGGCCACCCTCCACTGCCCTCAGCTCATCAGGAGCCACCAACCCTTGTACCGAGCACATGCCCTGCCATGGGGATGCCAAGGCAGTGGAGGAGGTGTTAATGGGTCTCTTGGTCTTTTGGCTTTTCACCACTGAATCTGTTGCCTTTGCAGCTTGAGACTCTACTTGTTGGTAAATCAAGTTTTTACAATGAAGACTATACTTAGTGTCTTGTTAGAATAATGAAAGGAGTAAACAGTGAGAAATAAGTTATGAAAAGGGGGTCATTGAATCATTCTGAGGAAACCAAGGAAACTGACAAGTGTGTTGCCTCTCAGACTAATGCAGGTTAATGCACTTTTCTTTAAGTGCATTATTATCTTTATGCACTATTATCTTTAAATGCATATTAGGAATTATTTTTTGCTTTTCTTAAAGAGGCTGTTCTTCGAAAATCTCCACCTCTGTGTATATTCTAGCAAATGGGCAACTTATAATTCATAAGATCACTGTATCCTATAAATACTAATTCTGTGTGCTATAATGAAGTCTTGGCAGGGTATTTACTCAAAGCCCAGTTCTGCCTTTTGGCACCTCTACGTAGTAGTTTACATTAATGGTAATGTAAACCTTTCACATCCATTTGAGACCTTAATATAGCTCTGGGTAATATCACACCATTTCATGGTAAATCATTTCTGTCTTTCAAGGCACAGAGCAAATTGCAGGTAAATTATTAATAATATTACTTAGATCTTATCTTCATAGCACTTCACTAACATTAATTAATTCCTGCACTCCTTTGAGGTAGGTAGCTGCATTATTACAGTCTTTACAAAAGGGGAAATTAAGACAAAGGCAGGATGAGATCTGCCTGCAGCTGCTGCCAGCTTTGGGCTGCAGACTACCAGCTGGAGGCAGATAAGCTTCCAAAACCAGCTAAAATGCTTTGCCTCCAGCTATTTGCTGTCTTCTGCAGAAGGTCACTGCTTTTGCTGCAAAATGAATGACAGGGTGAAATGTGAGACCCCGCACACAGCCCCTTCTTTTTTCAGTTCTGGCACCTTTAGTCACACTTAGCAGTGAAATTTGTTGAGAAGAGGACCAAGGAGGTCAACCTAAGTTTGTTAAATCTTGCTCTAATGGTGGTTATCTACACCAGCAGAAAGAAGACAACTGGGGCTTCACAGTTTTAAACCTTTGCAGCTGGATTTACATACCCACTGGCTTAATTTAAAGTATGGAAGTAGAATTCCAGCCTAAAGAGAAGAAAATTGGATTTATAAAAAAAAAAACATATTTGAGGTTTTTTTAGTTCTTCCACTATTTCTTGTCTGACTTTCAAAAATAATTATGAATTTTATGATGTCTAAAAAAATTATTTTATGTTATTAACACCACATAAAATTTATCCCTGCTGACATTGGTAGGTATATCAAAGTACGACAGCAACTGCTCATTGAAACTTCTTGATATTTGTCTGTTTTCAATTATTAAGAGCACTTACACTGGACTAATTAGAGTATCTTACATCTTTTTGTGAATCAGATTGATTCCTGGCTTTGCTGATATGCAATAGATTGCTTTATTGCACTAAAATCAAAATGAGAACATTTCAAAAGTGATAGCATGAAAAAACAGAAATACGAAAAGTGCAGAGGAAAGACATACAGACAGATTTTCAAGTTTCAATTTGAAATTTTGATATGGGATCCTAAATCTCTTTTTATTCTAAAAGTATTGTCTCCCGTGGAATTCCACAGAACTTGATATGATTTTGCAAAAGAAGAAAAATGAGCTTAATAAAAAGAAGTTTTTTCAGATGAAAACTGACTATTATTATCTAATCAACCTGACTACAGACAGCTGCTGGGATTCTGCTCACACTATAGCTTGCTACATCAAGCTTTGTTCTCTGAAATTACATGGCCTTGTATCACCTCCTCCCTCTATTGCACAGCCTCCAGAAAGAAAATCTACACAGCAGTGCCCTTGGAGAATTATCGTATGTTTTCAGCTCAGAGGTACTAGTGAGACTGGATTTATCCCAACACAATTCATCTATCAGCAGAAGCAGAGCTACAGTCAGGAGAACTGCTGCATACAATGTCTTCTGTGGTCCAGTTCACTTTACATCCAATCTATTGTCTAGGGATGCTTAGCCAATAGGCATCTGACCTTTGGCAACGAGAGGAGCCTTGGATAACTTCGGTGACACAGTATAATGCCTAAAGTTGGGGCAGCTTTGCTGTGGTATCTGTGCAACTGAAACAATTCAACTCCTGTCTGTGGGGGAAATCTGGAGCAATGGGTGTTGCTCAGTTGTGTGAAGGGTTCAGAAGAGTGTGTCAAAGAGTCTAATTGCTGCTAGACTAATTAGCTATTTTTCTGAGGACCAGCAAACTCAACCAAAATAAACTGAGATGTTCCCTGCTGGAACACTAATAATTAAGGGTCAAAGGAGCAGCTTTTTGCAGGTATGATTTCTTTGCTGAATGTGATCTGCTATTTGTTCTAGCTTTAATGAGGGGAAGCACCAAGCACATGCCTAAATCCATCCCTCTCCATGTAAGGTTTCAGTGCATGACCAGAAAGGGAAGGGCTATCTGTTTGGAATGGGTGACAACAAGCAAAGCCATCCTGGTCTGTTAAGGAGAAATCCCTCATCTCCAGCTTCCATGGTTGAAACAGCATCTTGGGACTGGAGACTCATCACTTTTAGTAGAGCAAATCCAAGGATCCAGGATCAAGCCAAGCCACCCTCTGTCCCATCTAACTACACCCCAAAAATGTCTAGCAGACAGAGCTGTGCCTGATCACTTAGCAGTTTTTTCAGTCCTCATTTCATTGCAGTCCAGGCTGCAAAAAATTAACAGAATAAGGCCTGCTGGTTGGGGGTTTTTTTATGACTTTTTCAATTTTGTGCATTAGGAAATCTTCCCATACTTTTTATTCCCTCATCTTAAGAAGAGATCATATTACTTTGTGCCTGTAACTACAACTGGGAAAGAGACAGGAAGAAAGAAAGAAAAAAAAAGAAAAAGAACCACAAAGTTTTAGTTTCCTGGCAGCCTCAAGCACAATTTAAAGAGCATTTTTATGTGAAAGGAATTTGGACTGTTTAAAGCCATCAGCTACAGACTGTCAAACAAGGGCAGTAAATTTTCAGTTTCCTCATGTGCCCTGCTCAGGAAGGAAAGGTGTTGCGGCAATGGGAAGACAGCCACCTACACAATGTACTTTATGTCCATATCTAAATAGATAATTCAGACACTAAATGAACATTGCTTTGGCATCATCATTTTTTGCCACTTCCAAAGTTGTGTTTCATTACATACTTTTTGCTGGTGTCTATAGGAAATCACAACATCATTACCCTCTCCCCTTTCCAACAGTTTTTAAGGTAGGGGAAAATGTGTTTGCTTGGTACTTGCACAAGTGGGATGATTAAATGCTGCTTCTAATGTTGAAACTGGATTATTTAGCTCTGGGCTTGTCATAATAATATCAGTTGAAATGAAAATCAGGCTTGGTGATGTGTTGTCCTGAATTTATTTTTGTTTGCCCAGTAGCTTTCAGACGGCATACAAAATCCATACCAAATCACATTTACTTCTCTGCCGGTGCTGAACCTCCAAGGAATGTGACAGATCCCAGCCAGACAATTTAAAAGCTTGACTAGCCATCTACCTACATACTTTCTTACAGGGAGGAATAAAGACAGACAGACATTCATCTATATTGAAGCTGAGGCTCTGTAAAAACCTTTAAGAACCTGTGTAGCTATCCCTCAGAGTCACTTCAAATTTAGTAGTACCCAAGGTATTAAAAGCCAGATTGGTGCTTCGAGCCCCAAACAAGCAAGCAAAAGATAAATTGCTGAGATGTGAATCCGTATAATCTCTATTTGATGCTCAGCATGTGGGCTGCTCTTGCATAGCATTGCAAAAAGAAATAGCAGTCGCTGGGGAGAGAAAGTAGAGATACATGGTACAAGGACAGGAAAACATCATCCTAAGCTATGTTTCAGCCCTATGTTTATGCTGTGGGAGTCCATATACATATGGGAGTAAGTCTGCCTGGAAAAGACCTTTTTGACCAGATGCTTCTATATAGAAGTCAGTTATCCCACATTGCAAAATGCGGGCAGAAACCTGCTTTGTCTTTTATTACCTGTCTAATTCTAGGATTGAGTGCTCTTTCCTCTGTACAGGCAGAGGAACCTCTAAGGTAAGCCCTGCTTCATAAATGAGGGTGTGTACAGAGTGGGAGAAGAGAGCAGCAAGGTCAGTCTCCTGTCACACTCAGGGAAGACGCTTTGATCCATTTGCAGTGTGTGAAGCCAAAGCCCAGGGCTCAAGTCTAGGATGAAAATATCATGTAGATATATCCATTCAGAGCTGCTGAGCATCTGGTCTGGTTGGGAAATGCCACTGGCATTGCACTACACAGTACACAAAGCACTGAGTGCAAGTGGTGGAAACATTTCAGGGGCATTAGCTGTGCTCATGGTGAAAAGCAGGGAAAACTAGGTCAAGTACAGCTCCTTCTGGAATGAGCATCAAAGACAGCAAAGGCACGGTGCTATGCTACATGGTGGTTTCAATGTTCTGTTGCCTTGCAGAAGATGGAGCCTTAAGCTAGCAGCCCACCAATCCTAAATAGAGCAGGGCAGTGAAGAGTGAGACCCCCTGGAGGTTGGAGCAGTCATTTCCAGTCATCCTGTAGTGTACAGGACAAAGCATTATAAATGATCAGAACAAACAGCAGCCACTCAGTGATGAGCAGCTTAGCAGCATTAGAATAAGTATTTCAATAGATGCAGCAAGGCATCACTAGTCATTAACACAAGCTTGAATCCTGTACTTTTATGAGAGATATTCAACACAGACTTAAAAAAGAGATCATTCCCATTAGTCCCACTTTAAGGCAGGCAAATGGGACAAAAATTAATTACATGACCTGGTCTAGGTTACCCTCCATGCCAGTGACAGAGCTGAAAGAAAAGCTGTGATCCCCTGAGTGTCAGGTGGACCTGTCAAAACACAGTATCTCAATGCACAAGGCAGAGTATTTCTCTTGCTTAAACTAGGAAGACAGGCTCAAATCACAAGATCAACTATTCCATCTTGGCAGAAAAAACAGAAAAAACCTGCTTCAAAGTTCTTCAAAGTTGCTTGAAACTCTATAATAAAAAATTGTCAACTTTCCCAGGAGGAATGTCTTTCCCAGACTTGCTGTTTCTCTCCACTCATTCATATGCCTGATCGAGACTCCAGCCTTCCATCTCTTTCTTCCTTTGCACCTCCATTTATATAACTATTCATCTCAACTGTCTTACATAAGGACTTATTTGTTATCTCAAGCAAGGTCCCATTTCCAATCAAATTTGTGTCCTTTCACCACCGTGAAGCCATTCTGATCAGAAGGCAAATAAACCTACCTTCTTTTGGTTTTCTGCTTTTCTCTTCTATCTCGATGGGATGCTTTGAGCTACATGATAAACATTTACATGTTTACATGTACAGAGTACATCAGAAAAGAAATAAGGACTGTATGAGTCTTAGTTTTTGTCTTTCATTCACATTTAAGATTGCATCAAATTTAATCCAGGCTGCGGAAACCAGAGTACTTTGGAGGATTGGGTCCCCAGCACACTTTTACTTTGTGTCAAGCTAAGGTCAGCCCAATACCATACTTCCAGTGCTATAGAATATCTCACCCTCATTTCCAAAGACACATGGGGGTGGGAGAAATGCTGCAGGCACAAGTAAAGTGAGGGAAGCTGTCCAGTTTCCATATCCTGAACATATTAGCTTAACTCTTCCACAGTTTATCCGCTTATGTTGCCCCTCTGCTCATCAGTGACATTTCTCAAGTTTCTTAATTGTCCTCTGTTCCCCAGCTTTGTTTCACACCAGTTTCCAATGTAAAAGGGAATTAAAATGACACACCTGTGACATTTTCAACTGATATCAACACCTGTGTTGTAAACACCAGAGACAATAAACAGTGACAGAAGGGAATGGTGGCAGAAGCTGTCAGTGCTTTTTGAATAGCAGCTGGCAAGGTGTCAGTTATAGTTTCCCCAATGCTTAGCACCCATCATCACCTCTTTCTGCAGCTCCTGGTGGATGTGAAGGGTCGGGAAATGAAGGGAGACAGGTTAGCACAACCAGAGCAAACTGTAAAAATGGGTTCTGTAGCTTCACAATAGATTTAGCTCTGAGACGATAATGACTCTGTCTAGCAGTTTATAAAGCTGGAAAAGGGAATTGAGACATCTCCAAGTGTTTCCTGAAGCTTTTGGAAAGAAGCTTCATTCAAGGTGGTTCTGTTTGTTTTCTTATTGCTATGGGATTAGGAGCCTCGGTATTTGCTGAGGAAGAATGAGAAGAGTAGTCAAACAATAACAACATGATTAAATCTGGCTTGGGGAATCTCAAGGGGTGATCATAGGGCAAGGAATCATTTGGGATCTTGGAAAAGTATTGGAGACACAAACTCTCCAATAATAATGCCAAGTGAATTTTAAAAGGGATAATGGGCTGTGAGTTCAACCAGTATTAGGGAGAGGAGGGCACTAAAAAATGCTGATGCACCAGAAGGTAATCACTGGTAAAGTGGGAAAGGGTCCTCTAGTAGGACCATGTCTTGTGTTCTACATAAATGAGTTTTGTTGCTCCCTATGCAGCCTAGTATTTGTCACCTTTCTATGGTGGGGTTACTCCATTCATTTAGAAGCCATTTCCTTCATTCAGTAGTAGTGTCAGAAAGTCTGTCCTTAGAATGGTATGATATAACAGCAGCAAAACCAAAATCTTCCAGATGTCTTAACAGTAGGAAATAGCTGAGAAGAAAGATCACAAATAAACCTCAAGGTCTCTATTGGCAAGAAATTTTACCTGTGCTGAAGACTAGACACATTATATTATGCATAATTTTTTTTTAATTATAAGGAAGTTATGAGGAAAATGGTAGAAACCCTGTCATTTGGAACTACTTGAATAAAGCGTTAGTTAATGAACCAAGAACAATCCTACATTAGGAAGATATATTGGGAAATTATGTAGTCTCTTAGATTTGCCTTTTACAAACTCCTTGAGCAGGTCTGTTTGTTCTTAGCTCTACAGAATCACCCCACCCCTTTTAAACTGCTCTATTGACTTAAGTCAAACCATATATTTTGCCCCATGACTTCTTTTGCAAAAGTACTTCTTGTCATATATATCTATTAGATAAGACTTCTTGTCTAAAAAAACCCCACAACAACCTAGGATTAGTTTCCAGACAAACTTTTTGTCACATATATCTATTATAGATTATTATAGATTATTATTATATTATAGATTAGCACCTTATCTGTGCGCTGCTCTCA
This sequence comes from Turnix velox, assembly GCA_013400935.1. Taxonomy (NCBI): domain Eukaryota; kingdom Metazoa; phylum Chordata; class Aves; order Charadriiformes; family Turnicidae; genus Turnix; species Turnix velox. Next base: position 167,100 of record VZTY01015134.1, read on the forward strand.
CCATGACGAACAGAAAATATTTAAAAAAAAAAACTTGCTTGCATACGTACAGTTAAACAGAGCGTTACAACCTAAAGTGGAATAAAAGAATGCCATTCTGGAATAAGTAAAGACAGAGGGACAAAGACTCTCAGAGACTCATGTGACAGCTGCCCAAGCATGTTTGCAGCTGTAGGTGATAAAGTGATGAGTAAAGTTTGTCCATTAACTTAGTAAGTGTCTTGATCTTTATTCCAGTGACAGCCTATTGGCTATTCTTCACCTGTCCACTTGATTTCTTTCAAACTCCATTGGAATGTAGGCTGATGGCTAACACCAAAACAAGGATGTGCAGGCTTCAGGCATAGATCAAGAGGAAGAAGTATCCCCTCTCCAGGGCACATTTTTGTGACACCAGACGCAGGTTTGAGGACAGACTACTGAGCTGTTACCAGTACAGCAATTACTGGTACAGCAATTACATTACAGCTTATCCCTGAGAACAGTTAAAGCCCATCATGTCCTCGGATAGCATTAAATTTGCATGATTTAGGATGATACCACTTTCTCAGCATGCAACATCAATGAAAAATCTCAAATAAAGAGAGGCTAGAGGCATTCTTAAAGTCTTGAAGGTCTATTCAAGTCCTGAAGGCATGTCTTCTATGAAGAAAAACCCTTCAGACATTGCTCTGATTAATGTTCTAGTAACTCCCTCAAGTTCCCCAGTTTTCTGCACAGAACTTGTCTTTCTGGATAGACTTGATGGGAAAAGACAAGCTGCAAACAGTGCAAACTGACCCCTGACAACCCTACTGAGTGCATAGAAAGCAACATCAGTAGCAAGGCAAACTTTGAGTTTGCACACACCAGTCCAGATAGCCTTTCCCCCAGAAATCTAAAAGAGAGGGAAATGGGAGGAAGCAGAAATTACTCTCCTTGGTTAAAAAAAACCAAAAACAAAAACAAAAAAAAAAAACCACCCCAAACACCCAGAAAACAGCATTTGAGAAGGTTTCAAAATCTCCTTAGAGCCATAAAAGAACTACTTCAAAATTTCAAAGGAGAGATGTCTCCAGGCTGGCACCTCCTATTTACATGTAGTACCTGCACATCCCATTAATGCAGATAGTGGAAAATCAGCATATAAACCACTGAGCTCATGTAAGTAAAACTGTATTCTCAAAGAAGGGGCCATATTCAGGCCATATACCAAATACCAGGTCAATTTATCAAATTCACATGAGATCTCAGATGCAACCTTTACTGTAATATGCACATTTCTCATTCTTCCGCCTCCACAGCTGAAATTAATGCACCACTTAAAGTCCTCGCTTGGCTTATGGCCAAACAGGTTCAAACAGCTACATCATCAGATTTAGGAGTATCTTCATTTTCATCTTGAGTTATTGCAATGTCCAGAGGGAGAGGAGTTATTGGAAGCAGGGGATTTTGCTGACAGGTAGATGCAATTTTATAAAAGGTTCCCTTGCTCTTTTCTTTCCTGCTCTCCAATTTTGAGTGCTTTCTGCACGAATAGAGCTGTTCTCCCTACGAGTAGCCAGGGCAACCTCTTATAAAGTCACCTTGTAATTGTGCCTGGCAGTGAAGATGTTAAAGAGATCAACAACTATTTATCCAAGGCCTTTGACACAGTCCCCCACAATATCCTGCTCTCTAAGATGGAGAGAATTGTATTTGATGAGGGGTTTCCATTTGATGGTGGAAAAGGGACTTGCTGGGTGGTCAACAGCTCAATGTCTGGAGGGAGAGGAGTGATGAGCAGAGTCCCTCAGGGATCAGTGCTGGGACCTGTGCTATTTAATATCTTCACAGATGATACAGATAGTGGCAGTGAGTGCACCCTCAGCAGGTTTGCACATAACAACAAGCTGAGTGGTGCAGTTGACAAGCCAAAGGACAAAATGTCATCCAGAGGGAGTTGTGTAGGCTGGAGAGATTTAACAAGGATAAGTTCAGTGTGCTACATTTGGGCTGGGCTAATCCCTTTACCAATACAGACCGGGAGGAGATGTAACACAGAGCAGCCCTGTGGAAAAGGATTTAGAGGTACTGATGGATGAAAAGCTGGACATGAGCCAACAGTGTACACTCGCAGCCTGGAAAGCCAACCTCTGCTACCAGGACAGGCTGAAAAAGTTGGAGCTGTTCAGCCTGGAGATGAGAAGGCTCCAGAGAGACTTTATAGCAACCTACCAGTACCCAAAGGGGGCCTACTGGAAAGCTGGGGAGGGACTGTTTGCAAGGGCATGTATCAACAGGACAAGGGGCAATGGCTTTATACTATAGCGGGGCACATTTAGATTAGATATTAGGAAAAAGTTCTTCACCATGGGATGGTGAGGCACGGGAACCCCTGAGAGAAGGTGGAGGCACCATTCCTGGAGACATTTAAGGCCAGGCTTGATGAGGCTCCGAGCAACCTGATCTAGTGCAGGATGTTCCTGCTTACTGCAGCAGGGTAGGACTAGATAACTTTTTAAAATCCCTTCTAGCTTTGTGATTCTGTGATTCCGACAAGGAGGTGGCCAGTTCTGACTGAAACTGCCTGAAGACAGTGAGGAGGTCTAGCACCAGGACTGAAGTGAAAATTAAATCTATTTTAAGATGCCATTTTTTAATGGCTATTCTTTGAACTGATATGCATTTTAGTGAAACTAAAATTGGTTATAAAGCTACACAGAAAGGGATGAGACACAATGTTTTATTTACCTAAATATAAAAAAAAAACAAACCCCGACCTATAGAGTTTTCTGACTCTGCTCTGTCATTTGGGGACTGTGTCTACAATGCAATTTGCTGGGAAAGAGAACTCCTGAAAGTGGACACCACATAGCTGTCTTCACCATGCAAATATGATCTGGAAGAACGTATCACCATAGCATTGTAGGCTTGTGTGTGGGAATGCTCTGATACATTGCAGAGTGGGGCTTTGTCCTGTGCAGTTTCATTCTTAATAATTCCTTTCTACTTCTGTTTTAATATACATCACTCTCCCTTCTCACACTGAGCAGCCCAGGAGGACTGAATTGGGATCTTCTGTAACAAAAATCATGAGTCAATATATGATTGAGAGGGAGACAGTGTGCCTCTGCGGTTAACATTAATCTCCTGTTTAGGTCACCTGTGGAGAAAGATACCTGAGCTTTAACACTTAGCACCTTGGGATACCAATTCTTCAGATACTTTTATGGACTGGTATGCTTACTCAGTCTAATGGAAATCAAGATCATTGCCTGAGAAAGCGATGTGTACCTACGCACAGACAGAGCTTTTAAGGTACTGCTGGAGTTCATTCAGCAATCAAATCTACTTTTTACCAGTTGGGTGGGCTTTTCTCCTTGGTCTTTCCCCTACTCATTCACCACTCTTCAAAATGCTCCTCTCTAATCAAGGAAAACAAAGATATACTGTGCCAAATGCTGATTACTGGTGGAGCAGTTAATACACCAGCCTATAATTAGGTAGCTTTCAAAGCCTTGCTTTTCTCTCTTTTCTTTTCTCATCCCTCCCCTATAAAGCCACCCTCTCTCACTGAAGGAGACCATAGCTTTCCTCTAGGCACACATTATTTCCCATTACTGTCAGTGGGAGTCACAAGAGCACATCAGGGGAGGAACAAGCCCTCAAAGAAACCATGAACCAAAAACAGCCACCCTATGTTGCATCTCTGTATGAATTCTAAGCAGCTGAATCTGAAGGAAATGAGGCCGTATTTGCCCAAGAACTTATCTGAAGTACAGAAATGTCTGGTCTACTCTGTAGCAGTGAGAGGCTCCAGCATTGCCCACAGCTGGGAGTCACCTGGACACCGCACTTGTCTGTTCAAACTCTGGATGCCAAAATCCTTCCTTGTTGTGGGGGGGAAGCCGGGTGGTGATCATTGTGAACTGCTCACAAACATTGCCACAGCCCTTATTAATTACAGAAAACACCCACCCCTGCTTATTTACACCCTTGAAAGGCCCTTTTTATCTGTGGGAGAGAGGGGCGGGGCCGTTGGTGAGTTCGTGCCCCGCTTCAACCCGCCACCGGGGGCAGCGGATCCGCCCCGCGCTCCCTCACTGGGCACCGCCTCCCGGAGCTGCCGGGGCTCCGAAGCCAAACTTCTTGACTGCTCTTTTTTGGTGAGAGTCCGATCCCCAGCATGGACTGTCCTCCACTGGAGCTCGTCTTCTTATATCTACTCCGTACCTGAAATACTTGGTAAACAATCTCTATGTTAGCATTTTATTTACAGGCTCCTATGAGGAAAATTGGCCTTTCAGTTTCAAAACAATGAGGAGAAATTATCCAAGGGGAAAACACTGAGATTTCAATACTCTACAATCTACAGGGCAGTAAAGCTCTCTGTTCATTGTATTTGATGTTGAAAGCAATCCTGTTTTTCCCTGTGGAAGATGTAAGTCTAAGTTCTGTACTCTGGTGAGCAGGTTAAACATAGCCATACTTACGTAGCTAACAGCAGCCTAATTAACAGCCTAATTTGCGAGTAAAACATCCACTTTCTTGATTAATGTATGTTGCTAACTGAACACTGAATTGATCCCATCCCTCTAATTACTTCTGGATCCCATTTAACAGAAGAGTAACGATCTTGGAACGAAATGGAAACAAGGTCCTCTCATTAAATGACCCATCAGGAAGGGGACAATGATCCAAGTGAATCAACTTCATTAGCTAAACCACAGAGTAGTAGGTGTTCAGTAACGTACAGGGACCGAAGAGTACCAGCCTCATAGCCCTGTCAAGAGAGAACTCCCTTGAATCTGTAGAGCTCTTCCAGATGTACATCACACAACTTTGGATCTCAACACTTCTGGATTACATGGAACAATATTTCTGAGATTCATTTGTTTCTTTCATTAGAAGAGGATAGCTTTGTATTGTAATTAACATGCCAGTAATTAAGGAGTCCAAGAAGACGTACTAATTTCTCTCTTACACATACACACTGTCACACTCTCTTTCAAAATGTTATCAGCAGTAATTGTATTAACATCTTTTTTTTTTTTCTTTCTTTCTTTCTGTTCCTTTTGAGAGTTTATCAGGCTTTTTTTATTTAGGCTTTTTCTCATTTCACAAATATGAACTTTATTTCCTATGCTTGTCTGAAAATTTGTTAGACTTGAAAACTTTGAGCATCTTGGTCCCCTCACCCTATCCAACCACAGGACAATCTTCAGTGCCCTTCATTTTCCTAAGCTGATCTAAACAGAGGGTGAAAACTTGCAAGTGATTATCTGTTTTTCTTCCATGGATACAGGTCTAGATAATTCTTGTGATAGCAGAATCCTTCACATAGATACACCAAGTAAGCTGAAATTGTGACATATTTAGGACTGTGGATTTCTACAACAGTACACTAAGAAAGTCTTAAAATCACTCTAAAGACAGTTTATTGCTTACTCATAATCATCTAGGTTGGAAGGGCTCTTTCAGATCATTGAGTTCAACCATAAGTCCAGCTCTGATCAGCCTCATATCTGGACAGGGACTTGAACCCTTGACCCTCAGATTAGGAATCTGCTGCTCTCCCAACCAAACTACACAACCAGGTGACTTCAGTTCAAGCTGTAAAGAACTGTAAAACAACTAGGAGGGTTTTTTTCCAGAGTGATGAAATGAACAAAACAGGGTAAGGTAGGATACAAGAAAGGATGCTTCACTTAGTTTTTATTAATTTTCCCTTGATAATTTCCTTATCTTTCTAAAATATTTTTTTCTGGGATAAAAGTTTGAGCTCTGTGGCAAAAAGTTACCATACAGAGCTTAATCTGAGTTGCCAGGGTGTTAAAAAGCTGAACCATAAGCACAGGATTTCTGTATTTAACATTATAGCATCCTGTATTTGACCTTGATGCCATAGCAGCAGCAGTGCTGCAATGGTTAAAAGTCACAAGAAACATAGTCTTTTGCTCTCACTGATGGTTTTAGCTTTCTCTCTCTTCCAGCTGTAACTTGTGCCTAGAACATTTATATTAGGGATCCAGCCCTGATAAATCCTTAGTGGGTGGTTGGTCATAGTTCTCTAAGCTCATTAAGATGTAAGATGCAGGCTCAGTCTGTTTCTTGAATTTTTAACATGTGTTAATCACTTTAAAAGTAGTCCCAGTATCTAAACTGAAATATTAATATTTAGTGTTGCCATACTGCCCCTGATTTCTGGGGGTTCAGCTGTGAAAAGTGAGGAAGAAACATGATCCAGAAATTGAATAATAATCCTGACTCAGGTATTGACCCTGACCTGCAGCATCAGCTTGTTCAAAGGCAATTCCCAGTTTTTGTTTGAGACTGGAATAATAGCTACCCATTCATCACCACACCCTGACAAGAGTATTCATAGTTTTTTCCCTACCCCTTCAATTTCCACTGCATTTTATCTTTTATCTGCATTTATTAGCCTGTCTCTCTTTGTCTGAGGAAAACAAATTTGCTGAAATCTATGACTATAGTGGTAAAATCACAGTGTTTGGTTGCAAGCCAACTCATTGCTCTTTAAATGACAAAAAGAGCAAGTGAAGAAACATTTGGTTTTGTAACTTTCTTATGTGCATAAGCTTAAAAAGGATTAAATCTGCATCTTTCCTCTTCTGCGACTTTGAATTAAGCCTGAGACCACAAAAGTGATCCCTACTTATGTTCCAGGCCAGCAGGAAGGAAGAGCATCCAAAGGCTGCTGTCAATGTCACAGCAAATCCAGGATTCTTTTACTGGGAAACAAACTTTTGCTCCATGGCTGGAAGGACAAACTTGAGACATTTGCTACTTTAGATCTTTGCTGAAGCTGCCTACCTTTATATTCTTGTGGAATATAGACATATCCAAGCTATTTCACAGTTGGAGGTGGTCCAGCTGTGGTAACACACAGCTCCAGGCAGGGTAATGCATGCTGTATGTTGTCTCTCTCTTTGAGGTAGGCAACACTTTTTGCCATGGTAAACTCAAGTTACACAGATATTTATGCTGACTCTTTCAGGTGCTTAGGGAATAATGAATTGTTATTGTTTGGTCTGTTACGGCCTGATGAACATCCTGGTGTTTTGTCAGGCTAGATAGCTGGTGCTGATACAAGAAAAAACCCATGCTTGCCCATGCTGCCCAATAGAGAATAATTTTTCCTCTGACAGGCTGCAATGTAAACTACATGCTAAGCCGGTATGTGGTTGTTCCATTTTTACATCAAAAGGTTTCACCTCCAGGAGTAGACATAGAAGGATGGGTTATGTAGTCAAATATTATCTTAACAAAGACACAGAAGCTGCCTGTAACTAGAGGACAATATCGGTTTAGATCATGGAAAAACTCCAAAAATAGCATATAAAGGCTCAATGCATCAAAGGAACATATAGTTTGTTAGAGAGGATTAAACTATTAGTCCTGTAATTTGTCTGTCATGTATTTTATGCTTCTTATCCTGGAGTAAGACACTCCATGTGGTCTGGCCAATTGAAACAAATGCTGTATGAAGGATAAGGAATGTCTCTGCTGAAGAAGAAAGCAGTGAGGGAGAGAGACTATAATGAGAGCATATGGAATGTTTAGTCTGAATGGAAAAGGTAACCCATTGCCTTTGTGGCAGCCTTATGTTGTTTACTTTTATGTTCTCCATTAGTCTGATAGGCATGGGGAATTTCCATGGCAACAGCAGGACTCTATTTCATTTAAACTCTGATGCCTGTTTTCCCTGTCAAACAAAAATCAATGTGTTGGTAACAGGAGAAGCATTCAGACTATCATTTAGAGTTGCTGCCTGAGCAAAGTCTCAGGAGGAGTGCCGTGTTCTGCCCTGCCCCATCACTCTTCACCTGAGCATGATCCACCACGCCACACTTCTTCTTTCCTTTTTACTATTTAGTCAGTACTGCCCTCAGTTTCACTGCTCACTTTTTCTGCCTGACCTCACAATTATTATCCTCCCTGCCTGTGGGATAATACACAGAGGGAGGATTAGCAGTGCCCGGGTAAATGCTCCAGATCTCTACTCTCCATGTGGAATCAGAGGAAGTGAAGCTTCTTTCTAAACTAAAAAGAAAAGAAACAAGTTCTAAAAATCTGTGAGAAACAGACAGAATTATTTAGAGATATACTTTTTCAGTGTCTCCCTCACGAAAAAAAAAACAAAGGACTACAAATTCTTTGCAGCACATGCTAAACCAACTCTTTTCTCAGTTTCTCACGTGCCTTTGGCAACTATTGCTTTTGTCAAAGAAGACCTGGTCAGGATCTTTAGAGGCCTTTTTGTTGAGCCTACTAGGTAAAAGTATACACAGTTCCCTGTGTGTTCCATCCCAATGCACAGGCATATTGAGAGAACGTTGGTACCATATCTCCCCTCAGCTGCCACTGAGTCACTGGAGCATGGTCAGGCCTCTCCACTAGTTCTACACACCTCTAGGTGTCAGTGCCAAACCTCACGTTCCTCTGTCTCCAAGGTGTGTGTTGGAGCTAGAAAGGGCCTGGGAAGGAACAGACGCAGAACTAGCTGTGTTTGTGTAAGAATGAGAAGGTTCTGAGAGACAGGTCTGGTGAAGGCATTGATATTCTACAAAGTGAAAAAGTCCCTTCAGAAAACCTTACAGTTTTGTAAGAGGTGGTAAGAGGTGGCAATGAGGAGGTCATCATTGTGGGGTTGCAGGAAGACCACCATCCAAAGATTTCTTTCTTTGAAGCACTCCCTCTGATAGCAGAATCTGAGGATGCGGACTTTAAATGATGGTTCATCCTGCAAGACTGAGGGTATTAGCATCATGTGGGGCATAGCAGCCCCACGGGAGACTCACCTCAGTAGCTTCTGCACATGGTGTTCTTCCAGATAGATATTCCCTTGCTACCACCTTCATGAAGGCAAAGAAATGATAGCCTTCAAAACATGCTCTTTACCCCTGTGGTTACAAAAGTAGCATAACTCTTACCTGCATTTTATAGGTGGCCTCAGTACTCTGAAAAGGTAATGCCATACAAAACAGCACCGCTCAGACTTCAAATCCTGCGAGGACAAGAGGAATTACTTAGAAGGGCTTCCAGAGTGATACTGGGGAACTAACGTTCAGAGTGTGAGCTTTTTCAGTAACACAGTTTATCCGGACTTCGTTGTCAGAATTTTGCTTTTCCTCTTCCCGGCCTTTTTCCAATCTCCAATATATTTTGTGTGGCCATCAGAGGAAGGCATAACCCAGATTACAGTGGGGGACATGGGGCTATTTTACTGAGAAAGGGGACAGATTAGAAGAGAGGTAAGCTGAGAGGTCTGAGGATACACCCTAAATTTAAGTAATTCAGTACAGATTAGTTGATTCCTGGCCTTTAATCACTGCATAGCTTTTCTTGTCTTAGAGTTGAAGCAAATCTTAGGCTGCAGATAAAGTTTTCAAACCAATCACAAATTACTGTCATCGTTTCCCCTTTGGCTGGGATAACCATACAAGTACACACACCCTAATCTTCCTAAAGGCTTTTCTGAAGAGACACTTAGTATTTAAAACCTCGTTCATCTTCTCTGCACCTGTGTCTTTTATCTTTCTTTGGTGGCTGGCTAGTGGACCCTCATTCTACCTGCTCTGACCGTGTATTGTGGGAAAACCAAAGTCCTTCTTCTTGCACAGCTAAAACAGTAGAGAAGCCAGATCAATTTATCTTTTAACATAATTCCAAAGCATAAAAATCAGACTGTTAATTTACTGCTGTCAACCTCACTTCAATGTTACAAATTACACTTTCTGCACTGCCTGTCAATCAGGAGCTGTAACAAATATAGGAAGGTGCTTTCTCTTAATGAGCAAACAATTCCATGGTGGGAGGAAGTGGAAGGAACAGGACCGGCCTTACAATCAGGCTGGGAAATCTCACCCAACAAAAAAGTCATCACCTCAAGACACTGCAGTGCAAATGGTGGCCAGCTACAGAAGAACAAACTGGAGATAATGATGAAGAAAACTACACAGAGACTATGGATAGAGTCCAAGAGTACTTTTTTTTGCAGAAAGTCACTACTTCTACCTGCAGCACCAATAAGGAGATCCTGTGTGACCTTTGCATGCCTTCTGATATCCCCATGCCCCATCACTACCACATGCTGCTCTCTGAATCTGTTCCCAGCAGTGGCAATTCCTGCTCCCAGAAAATACCTCAGTATTTTTCTGCCTCTCAAAGTACCTCAGTTGAATCATGATGTACCAGAGGGACCTACAGTAGCCTGTCAATTGAACCAGGTGTTCTGGCATGAGTCATATTTATCTGCCAGGAGGGAAAGGCAGGGAGAACTCCATGTTATGCAGTAGAACCCGGTTAGTGTCCCCATCATCACTATGGTGAAAAGCAACACCTTTTGCTAGTTGCAGAAATTTTCAGAGATACTGCCCCTTTACCATAATACGTTAATTATTATATTTATTATCAATTTTTAATAGGCATTTAAATCTAGTTAGAGTAAGGAGTTCCACCTTGAACGAGGCCTTTCTGTTCTGTAGGCTGTGCTGGAAGGTAGAGACTGATGTGGACTTAGGAAACTTTGCTTTGAAAAGCGAAGTGCATACAGGGAAATCCCCATGATAACATGTGGTGTCAAAAGGTAATATTTTTTCTTAAATTTGCCTTAGTCAAAATGTAGTATGATACAAGCGCTGAATTGTCAAGAAGTTCTTTGGATCTCTCCAGATTAGCAACAGCTGTATAGAACTGATGGAATTGCTGTCTTTAGCCTCAGCATTTTGCTATCTGTGCAGTTCCAAGTGATTTTTGAGCTAAAGCTTTGGTAGAATAGACTATGTGGCATCTGTCCATTGAGTCATGACTCGAAATATTAAAACACTTATAAATCCTCCATGTAGTGGAATGGGCTTTTGTTTCCCCCATGATTTTATGGGATGTCTTTTACTTGGAGGGGCAGGATATACCAAGCTATGTTGGTGAATTCAGAAGCATCTTATTTTGATTTGCCAGGAGACAAGTCATGAGGAACTGGGAAAAGCCACACTATCCCTTCAGAAAATAATAAAAATGTTGTTTTTGTTTCCTGGCCACTGGAACTGGCTGGAACTGCCATCACATAACCAGCATCTCTAAAGAAATTTGTGTTTTCCCTGCCTTCCCAGGCAGCCACAAAGGGCAGGTTACAATACATAGGAACAACAGAGCTGACATATGGTTAATAACTACAGAAAGTTATTAATACTAAAGTGGCAGTTCAAAGATCCCACTAGATAATTTTCTGAGCAATATGCAAGCTTCCTGAAACTCTCAGATGAAAGGCAAAGGAACCATGCTGGCTAAACAGAAAATGCTTTGAGGCAGTGTCTTTTTGTGATATTTTTCTTAGAAGGATGGTGTTGTGGTTTAAACCCAGCTGGCAACTAGGGCCACACAGCCACTCATTCCCTCCCCTTTGTTGGGATGGGGGAGAGAATCAAAAGAGGAAAAGTGAGACAATATTTTGGTTGAGACAAAAATTGTCAAAAAAGTAAAGCATACCACACACACAGGTAAAGCAAAACAAGGAATTCTTTCACTAATTCCTATCAGCAGCAGGTGCTCATCCATCTCCAGGAAAGCATGGCTCCACCATGCATAACAGTTACTTGAGAAAGACAAACATCATCACTGCAAATGTTGTTCCACATCCTTCTTCTCCCAATTTCATATACTGATCATGGCATAATGATCAGCATGGAATACCCCTTGGGTCAGCTGGGTTCAGCTGTCCCAGATGTGTGTTCTTCCGGCCTCTGTGATCCCCAAGCATGCTTATTGTCAGGGCAGGGAGAGGAGATGAAAAGCTTCGTCTACCTGGCAAGAGCCAAAGCCAGTACCTTGCTGTCATCACCAATTCTTATCCCGAATGTAAAACATAGTGCAAACACCAGCTGCTATCAAGAAAGTTAACTCAATTCCAGATAAAACTAGGGCAGATGGTCCTATTACTGGTCTCAGTAAAAGAGGAATTCTGACACTTGATGTTTCTTGGTTTGTCTGTGTGCATGTGCTCATGCGCAGATAGATATTCTGAGGATTTTCTTACTAATGATAGCTAACTAATAAATTCTGAGCACCTATAGCATCCCTAAACTAAACAAACACCTTCTAGAATCCTGCATGCACAAAATTTCAATTCGAAAATGTTCTGTGATTAATTCAGAAAGTCTTTTTCTGCATATTTCCATCCAAATTCCCATGTAACAAGCTGTGTCATTTTGACGCACACTGGGACGTTTTCATGTGACCTCTCTTGGCAAAGCAGATATATTGGCTACCACCAGACCGTCTGTAATTTGAACAGACTATCTTAATGAACACCAGTATCACCTTTGATCTGGGAGTGTCCAGCAATTTGCTGTATCTGTCATTCAGATGGAATGTTTCAGCCAATGCTGATAATGCTATACTGTGCTTCTGGCTGGCAGTTAACTAGAGTCTTCCAGTGTGCTAAATAAAGCTCATAAGGTTGTTGATTTATTTTTAATGGTTTAATTAACCTGATAATTGGATTAATTGTTTTTGTTTATATCAAAGGAAGTTAAATTAGGTAAATATTTATTTTATGTTATGCTTCTACTTAATTTTTCGATTTAGCAATTTAAGTGCATAAAATTGGAAAATTGGAAGACTGGAGAATGCGGGGTTTTTCCTCTCTCTGGAAATCAGGACCAGGCCTCTGAGGAATTCTGAAGTATATAAGATCAAGCAATTGTTTGCTACAATGACTGCAGATATATTGAATCACTGGTTGCTGTAAAACTTGTGACACCCACCTACAGAGGAAAAATGGGCCAGGTTTGTAAAAATTCTTTGGTATCTAACATTGCATAAAGAAATGAAGTTTTACTTTTCAAAACTATGTACCCTTGTCTGCATCTTTAAGCACCTTTAGGTGCTTAAAGCATGACTTTTAAAACTCAAGACCAAATAGCTTGTAAGAATGTCAGAAAACCTGGGAGAGAAATAGGAGAAAACAGTGTTTCTCAATTACAGAAGGTAGAATATTACATTTTCAATGACATTTTTAGTTTTGAAAGTGGAAAAAAATCCTTCAGTTTTCCCAACCTGAAAGATCCGGTGACAATATTTTTTTCTCTGTACTTTATACCAGTTGCCAAGTAGGCTGAATTTTCACAGTGTTGATACTTGAGGCAAAAAAGAAGCCTGTTTATATTCTTAGCCAGCTTTGATGCAATCTCACTGGCATGAGTATGCATGTCTGCTGCATTTCAGATTCATACCTTTCTACCCTCATACTGATAGTGATTATCATTGTGGGGCTATATATAGATGCATATATGTATGTATACAGACTCTTTTAAACACGTATGTGTGTAGCTGTAGATGTCTAAAAATACTTACAGATGTGTTCCACAGACTGTACAGATCAAAGAAAGGCCACGAAAGTGAAGGAGAAACACTTTCTCAGCAACTCCATCATACCATGTGACACTTCTCACCCATCAAAGTGTTCACCCTCACCACCCCTCAGCAGTGCCAGACATGGCACATGGTTTCTTTTCTCTGGGGTTGTCTCCTGACAAGGCTGTAGTGCCTTCCCAAAGCTGGATAAATGATGTTCCACAACAAAATGAAAAAAACCCTGCAAGTGGTAAATAGATATTGTGTGACCCTGCAGGTATATGCTCTGCTTGCTTTCCAGATTTGTTGTGGTGATTTAGTTAGCAGAAATGTTCTGCCAGACTGCTGCAGGGGAATATTACATAATAGTTATGAAAAGTGAATTTTGAGCTCTCTGGAGACTTCATCTTGGATTTATATTTGCCCAGCACAGGAATAGAAAATACCCCCAGGTAACCCACCAATATTCCTGTGAGTTCCTGTGTACCACATGTGCACAGTCACTCCTGAAGGAGCAGGGGAGAGAAACAAGCCAACATTTAATTTCTTATACAGCTCTCCCCTGCTCTGGTTTGCCTCTGAGGGTAATTAGTGCCATGTGATGTCTACTCCTTTGGCTGGTTTTGGACAAACAAGGAGATGAAGGTATGGATTTGCATGTATGCCTGGACAGTGCTGGAGCTACAGCTGAGAAGCCTGAGCAGATCAGGCTGAAGCCTGAGCATTATTGTAGCCATGCCAAGAGTTGGAACCCAACCTAAAGGTCCCAACCTGCAGCAGCTAAAGAGCCAGAGTTTTTGGGTCTCCTGGTAGGCGCTTAGTTCCTGTCTTGTGACTGAACACCACACAACTAATGCAGGAGGCATTTGGCATGCAGCTTTAATTTAGAATGCTCCCCAGGGAACTGCCTAAGGCTGAGCTACCCATGGAGCATCACTCAGAGGAAATAATATATTACTGTGACTATTACTTGATTGGTTCTCAGACAGCTTGGGAGTATGGAGGAGAGGAGGCATTTTGGCAAGCAAGTTACCAATCATAGAATATATTCTATCCTCTCTCCCTCCCCCATCAGAGTTTATCCAGAAGGTGACTGTTGCATGTACAAGAGAGGTGGAGGCTCTGAGGCCTTTTGTCAATGCTGGGCTTCCTTATTGAGTCATCCTGATGATGAATGCTTGAAGGCTGCATGAAAGTACAGTGCAATTACTGCTGAGTAATAGCAGCAGGTGGAGCTTTTTAGCTCCAGCTGGCATGTGAGAGGTGATGGTGAATCAATCAGTATGGAAGAGACATTTGTTTGGAAGGGAGGAAGAATATAGGAGAGATTTTTTCCTTAAGTAGCCCCTGAATATGGGGAATAGAGAGCTTAAATATATTAAGAGCACTATAGGTGGATGGAGTTAAATTTACTGTCCACTGCAGCTGTACATGAAAGGAAATATATGTGGGCTCTTAAACAAGGAGGGGATAAAAACTTTGACAAGGCAAAGTGAAAGAGAGTTGAGTATAGTTGCTAGAATAGTATCAACTGATTACAGCAAGTACAGTCTGCTGCTTTTTCCAAGGCATCTGGGAGTTTTTGGAAGGCTGCTTTGGGTGGCATGGTCTCTGTTGAGGTGAAGTGCCAGAGAAGGTAGAAGACAGGGCCCAAATTTTGATCAGTAGAGGACAGAATTGCATGCTTGTGATCCTGCCTTAACTGCCTAGTGTCTGAAAGCATACCACTGCCTACACCAAAAAAGAACTGGTTTTCAGGGCTTGGATGGTACTTTCATGAGGAAGAATTGCCCAACTGTGGCCCATGAAGATTTATCAGAGTGGGATTTTTATCATATGCTTGAGCTACCCACTGAGCTCAGCCCATTTTGTGTTCAACCAGAGGAGCAGCTAAAACCCAACATGCAGAAGTTCAGGTATTGAGGTTATCTGTGCTACCTTTCCACCTCTGAGCCCCTGCTAGATAGCAAGAGTAAAGAGGGCTAATACTAGTGGTCTGAAACAAACCCTTCACATGCTCTGCTAGGAAAGCATCATGTCCATGCTTTGCTGATAGCTGCCATAACATGTGTTAGATGGGCTAGTTTGAAGACTAGAAGTAAGCTCATCAGTCAGATACTGGCGTAAAGGATAAAAATCTATCTGTGGAGGGAAGCAAAGAGACTATTGATAAAGTTAATGCTAGAACTTTTCAATCTTGTACTTAAAAATGACAGGCAGTGCCTATGAAACCTGTCTATAGTTCCTTTGTATCATAGGGAATATTTTTAAAAGGATCTTGAAAGAAATTGGACAATTATATATTTAAACCATATTCTATTTCTGGTCATCTGTGTTTTAGATGTCTGAGCCATACATGTCAGATGACATGTCCGGTAGAAACAGCAAATGGATTATTAATTTTCCTGTAGGGAAAAGGTTTGGTCAAAAGCAAAGGAAGCAGAGACTCTCCACTATGGTACAAACTGGAAATGAGAAATTAAGTTCCACTTGCTGCTTTGCTTGTCAGTGTGCTGCCTTAAGAAAGGTGGCTCTGTGCTCACAACACCGGTTTTGGAGCCTAGAGACCAGTTTCTGCGTCCTGTGTTACACCCCGGTTTATGGACAACTTTGGGAATGTTGTTTCAATACTCTGAAGAATTGCTTTTCTTCCATATGTGAAAGAAGAGATAACTGCTTCAGGAGGTTATTTTAAGGTTAGGCTAGTACTAGTGAATCACTGCAGTAACTGACAAGTAAATATACTTATTATCATAATCTCAGTCTTCTTCAAATGTTAATGCTAGCAGAGCATAGGATACTTGCCGTCTAGAATCAGGATGATCAAATTTAGGTAGAATCTACTGAAAGATCAGGTTTCAATTTTTCATTAATTTCTTTTTCTTAAGTTTTTATTTTGTCAATAGGGAAAAAATAGGAGGTGAAGCATTGAAGAAAGAAAATCTTTTCTTTCTCTCCACTGCCCTCTTCACTTGCTCCCCTCTTCACTGCCAACAGCCTGATTTAATGGGAGGTGTCCCTGCCTATGACAGGGGGGTTGGAATTTGATGATCTTTAAGGTCCCTTCCAACCTGAAATATTCTATGTGCACAGCTACCTATTTAGAGCATGTATTCTTACTCTGGGGAAGATGAATAAGATAGCAGGAATACAGTAGATCTCTAAAGTAACTTCAAGCAAGGCATGAAAGTAGTTACAATGGTACAACATGTCAAGAGAACCAGTTATTGATGCCTGTTTCTCATTGTTTCTAACATCTAAATAAGCAAGACATACATTAGTAATGGGATAGATGGAAGGACAGGTCAGATGGAGAAACTGGTTCATGGTACACCTGGCTCTGACTGGAAGGACTCTTTAGTCTTCATGCTGACAGTGAGCAAATGCAAAGGAGCTTTCTTCCCAACCAATATATGCTATATATATGGGCTATATATATTGGTTTTTACCAAGAGATTCATTGCAATGACAAAATTTCAATTGCATGGTCTCTCTTAATAGGAAAACAGGCCCTAAATCACTGCCCTTTACCTCCAGCCTTGCTGAAAGGAAAAAGTCTCATTCTGCCTGGCTATGATTACAGCTCTGGGACAAAAGGTCTGCAAATGCAGAGGGAACCTGAGAGTCTCGCAGTTCGGCACTCATGCGAAATTCTCCCTTGACTACTACCTTCCTGGAACAAATTATACCATAATGATACCAAAAAGACTCTAATCTTCAGTGCTGTCCTTGATGTGCACTGAAAAGAAAAAAGAACAATAAAAAAAGTCCTCCTCAAGTTTCTGTGTGTTTTGTTCCTATATTAATACCCATTGTGGGAATGTATAGAAGAGGATTAACAGTGGCTATCCTTTCTTCAATCTAATCTCCTATTGACTGAGAAACACCACATGGGGAAATCTTGGAGGAATTAACACAAATCCTTTTAAAACTCTTCAGTTTCTTGTCCCTTCCTCCCTCCCCAGGCTCTTCTCTCTGTGACCCTCCCCTCAGTGCTAAATTTGTAGCAGAGGATGTGGAGAAGGAGGATCATGGGTAATCAATTAAGATGCAGACTTTTCCCATTTGAGATGCATTATCATGGTCCCACTGACAATCCTGAAACACAAACTCAATCTATCACATTGCAAATGAATTCAAAGTGGAAGATTAAAGAGGCAGAGAGGCATACACTCTCACCATAGAATTCAATTAAAAACAAAACAAAAAAAAAAGCATGAAAGCAGAAACAACAGAGAGAAAGCTGGCTTATCTGTAGCCAAACTTTATCCTTCATCCTATAAAACTTCTGATGGAGCCAGATCAGTAGGGATAATTTGAGTCAGTCTGAACCATGCTTGGGTATAAATGCAAGGAGTTTTGTCAGCTTGTCAAGGGTGGATGAAAAGCGCTTCCACACAAAGACACTTATCTGCTTTCTATTTAGTCTCCCATAAAACACAATTTCAGGAACAAATGTATTTGATACAGGTGTATTTATTTGTTACCTGTGGTCATTATAGGCCAGCAAGGCACTTCACTAACAGTCAGGCCAGAACGAGCATCAGGCAACTATTAATATTTAGTGGTCACTAGTCTGAGGTACAACCTGCCAACTCTTCTCCAAAGTGGGCTGGTGCTTGTCAGGACTTATCTCCCTGCCTTCAAAGAAGGTGAATTCACTGTAGGCCGAAAGCAGAGGTATAATTCTAGTAACTCAGGAAATTTCTCAGAATAAGAGTAGATGCTTTTTCTGCCTTGCTACTTTTATTCTTATAGCCCCCTTGCCTTCCTATGGAACCTGAGACAGTGCCAAGTCCAGCACTCTTCAAGAAGTGCATGTATAAAGAGTAGTCCAATTTAGAAGAAATTTTGAGCTATGCAAGGCCTTTCCTTCTTCTTTCTCAATGTTTTCTGCAATTTTTCAGAAGGCTTCATATTTCTGATACAAATATACTAAAGGCATAGAGATTAATAAATAAGATTCTGCTGATAATATTCCCCATTTATATCCTTGCTTGCTTGTCCAGCTCCTAGGGCACATCCAGATTCTGGAAATTAGAGGCAAGATAAGATCGAAAGCAAAAACTAAAGCTAAAGTAATTTTTTTGGATGAGCTATTACTTGTTCCAGCAAGGGATTTGATTCTTAACCTGGAAACTACTGGCAGCTAAAACCTGTCATTTTTACCTTACTTTGTGAGAAGCATGAGGAACAGTGGTGGGTCTGCCGAGGAACTGCACTAATTACACAACTGCCAAAATTACACGTGTCCTCTTTCTTTAAAATTAAATTGTCATGTAAAATTTACCATTGGGACCCTCCATGTGTCACAGCCTAGAGCAGTTGAAGCACCAGAGGGAAAGGCAACTGCAAGATTCACTCTCTTCCCATTTGCTCACAGAGAGCTGGTTAAGGAGCCCTTCTAGCAGAGACAGAAGACAGACACATGTAGAAGGTAACAAGGACATGCTGTGGACTCTTTATCAGCCACGGCTCAGACTGAGATTTATTGTAGTGCTGGGATTAATTTGATGCGCATGAAGGGTACAGGCTGTCAGCACTGACCAAAGCCTGCCAGACAGCCAGGAGACAGAGGGTGAATTTTCCCTGTGGTCCATTTGCCTGCACCCTTTGTTTTTGGAGTGTAGCACCACCTGTCCCACTGCTATGCAGCCAGCACCAATACTGTTCACTACACAGGGCAACAGGCATGTCTGTACATGGCTCTTACCCACATCCTTTACCCAGTTCACAGTGCCAACACAGCCAATGATCTGGCATCAAATAGAGGCATCCCAAAGAGCAAGTAAGACTTCAGAAAAGTCAAAAGCTGATCTACATTATTAACTCTTTTTTAAAATTTCCTAACATTATCAGTGCTTAACCTTTATTGATAGAGAGAGAGGAGGAGGGGGGAAAGAAATAAAAAGAGTTCAGAGCTGTTAGTAAATTTCAGCACTCCCATTGCCTTCACCTGAACCCCCAGTTTTGTGGCTAGCTGAGCCATGGTGGCTAGTTATTGCAGGCTAGTAACCTGTGATATCATAATCAGAAGTACTTAATTTTACTGGGGCTCATGCTTGGAAAATGACAGTGAATCCTTGAGAACAGCTATTCTGAAAGAAGGTGCTGAGGGAAAGCACCTACATATGTGCTCTCTGAACTATGAAGTTATTTTTGTTTCCTTCCTCTGCAGTAATCAAATATTTCTATGCTCATGTCTCTTTCAGGAAGCCTAAAATGCTTCAATGGACAGCTTTAATTTAACCATTTTAGAGCAGATTTAAAGAGCTTGCAACCTTCCAAAGTAAACACAGTGCTCAAAATTAGGCTGAAATATTGTACTTCATATAATCCACTTTGTAAAGCTTACTTATTACTAGAAGAAATAGCAGATTCTCTCAGCCTTCAGGGGCATAGGCAAAATCTTAAACAATGCTCACCATGTAATGACAAAGAGCCATTTATAGAGTCCTCAATCCAGACATCAGTTCTTATTCCTCACTAGCATCCCCCCCAAGGAATGATTTTACTGATTTTACTTGTGGAGCAGGCAGAAAAGAGTCTTCTAGTGATTACCCCTTATCATTAATGACTTATGGATTAGAAACATGTGAGGAAAGAACAAGCATGACCCCTCCTCTGTTCTCTTCCTGACTTTTTGGTTTATCCCTAGCAGGTTAATAAGTAATTTTTTGGTTTTTTGTTTTAACAAGTACTACAACAATATGCTGAAAGATATCATACACTGTGTTTTTAGTCAAAAACTGTTGTCAAGCAAAATGTATCTCTTTAGTCAATAAAGCACATTAACTATTTCTGTTAAGTACCTACTTAGGTTGAAATCTGCACTGTGAATCTTGGAGAAGGGAAGAGAAAAAAGCAGAAAATATTTTTACTCTGCCTCAGCAAAGTAGCAGAGAGGAAATCCTACTCCAGAAATCCAGGCATAAACCAGCTTTTCACATCTACAGTGATGTATCTGAAAAATAAAGGGCTAGTAAATGAGTTTATCTAAAATGAGAGCCATTCATATGCTGTGCTGGATGCAGCCTGATGTGGAGGTACTAACTGATTGGCAGTGCAATACCTCTCCTTTCTCCTGATAAGGAGCACATGTATTTCATCAGGCAGTGCTAATGAGGAAAGAGTGGGATATATCCCAGTTTTATTCTGCCTTTGTGAATCTATTCTGAGGAATACTGATGGCATATAGGAATAAAAAACTCACTGAAGAAAATTACAAGCTTGAAATATATCTGACCTTTGCCACTAAACAGACAAAGATATTTCAACTGCAGTGATGGAGTTTTGCTGTGATGGAGACCACAAAGCAATGGTGTTTGGGTTTCTACCTGCTGCATTTCCAGTTCAAAAATAATACCCTGTCATGTTGTTTTGTTGCTTCAAGGAGGCCTTCACACACGTGAAATCCTTCTATCATCCCAGAGGTAGAGAGAAGTAAAAGAGTTGCAGGTTACACAGGTTGTGTCAATCCTGGCCTGAGCATGCAGACTGATAGTTAAATAGACAAAGAACTGCACAATATATAAAGCTGAAAAGCCCATAAAAAGAAGATAGTAATGTTTTCACCTTCTTTCCTTCCCCCTTCCTTATACATAAGTTTCCTGGTAGTAATATATCACATTCTGATGAAAGCAGGTATACAAGAAGGATCTTATCCTCATTGGAGCTTGTTTTATTTCAGTAAGTCATCAACCAATTAAAAAAAAAAAAATCCCATTCTGGTTCAATCTGTCACTTCCCTTTTTCTTCTTGAATACCTGGGTGCATTGTTAACTTAGAGACCAGTCTTAAAAAATATAAAAAGAAAGAAAAATACTTGGAAATTTAAACACTGAAGACATTCAAGGTGGGATTCTGAAGTAAAAGATACCCAGAAGTAGGCCATTGGTTTCAGAAGGGCTGAAAACAATGCCAGCTACATGCCAAAAGTATACACTTGACTGTGGAAGCCTCATTCTGAGATATTTAGTAGCTCAGCTGTTTTGAAAATCCTTCTTCTAATTTAATTTTGAACTGACTGATAAAAAGTTGGAGCCACTGAGATGAGATAATTACTTTTCCTTCACAAATTTTAGATGTTATGTGTCCAACAGAGATGATTGGAAGGTCTGCTGTGAGATAGGTAAATAATCATAAAAAGATGTTTCCACACCTTCTTCCCAGTCTCTTTTTCTACCTGGAGATTATACTCCTGCTCTTCTGTCTTTTGGCTTTCACATCCATGATCTCTTCTGCTTGGCCAGAAAAGCTGGACTCTCCCTCATGCTGCTGGACAAATCAAGGTAACTGTAGTAACTCAAAAATAGCTATTAAGGCACCACAGAAGTTAGAATAAAACAGTCACTTTGAAAAAAAGCATAGAAATTTGAAGGTAGAAGTTCATCTGAGACTATAATTGTGCTAAGCAACTTTAACAAAACAAGATGTCACTTTCAGGATGCTTTAGATTCAGGAGGAAACAAACCCTCAGAGTTTATCTGCTTGTTGCCCTGGTGTCATTCAGCTGTGCACCTTCTCCCAACCCATCCTGCACTCACTCCCCCCTTCCTTTTTACCTTTTTGCCTGTTCTTTAGACATGTATTTTTACAATGCTACTGTGCTTTATCACTTCCCATGAACTTCCCAAAGTCTGTCTTCTTGAGCTGCTCCTTCTAATTATTCACATGTACCTAGTTTCATAGCAAAGCCTTTCTAGCGCCAAAAAAAATTCCTCATCTGCTTTGCTTTTTTCAACCATTCTGGTTGACAATATATGCTTGCCTTTCTGTTTTGGAGATTGCAATTATTGCCAAAGCTGCCTTGCTTTCACAAGGAGGTTTAAAGATCCTCTCAAGCAAATAATTAGACAAAAATTTGATCGATGTAACACCCAACTTGTGATAATATTTCCCATTTTAAATTTCCAAAGGACTTAGACAGCCTAAATAGGTTTCTAATCCCTGTGTCTTTCATGATCCTAAACTGAGTAGAATGTATATTTGTACAGGAATTAATGAAACAAAAGGGCCAGCAATTTCATTCTGCTCAAAGCATGAAAGAAATAGTACCCATTTAATGGGACTTTTAAAGCTTCCTCACAGGCATGTTTTAGAAATAAAACAGAAGAAACAAAACACCATTACTGAAAATCTCTGCAGAAAAACATGTAGACATTCAATTTTCAAAATTAAGATAGAATATATTTATAAAGAAACTGATATTTCATTGCCAGAAAGTTATCTCACCTTCTTCCTTCTGAAGAAGAAAAATGTTAATCTTACAACGTTTTTTGGAATTCTGTTTTTTTTTGTTTTTTAGCAGATGAATTTGCTTCTATACAAAAACCCTTGTTTTGGTCCCAAAATCACTTTTTATTGTAAAAAGCTTCACAATGATAAACCTGCTAATCCCATTTACATTTTAAAACAAGTAATCTGAACATATATCCATTATTAATTACAGCAGAATTCTTAGGGCAAGCCAACTCTCAGGGCCAAAGTTAACCCCATTTTTAAACATGTAACTTAATAAGATGAACTAAAAATAAATGTGGGAGTTGGTCATGTTTTGAATTTTTTTTAGTAGTAAGACAAATGTCATGAAGTTGTACCTAGCTGTCAGCAAGAGGTACAGAAAGATTGGAAGTGATCAATTTTATTTTCACCTGTGTTTAAAGTTTTTAATCCTAATTTCTCCCTTAGTGCTTCCTTTTTTGTTGTTTTAGAAAGTACTGGCATTTTCCAGTGCAAGTGCTCTGTCCAGGTACACTTCACACTGTGAGTATAAACATGCCACAATCTGTGCAGTGACCAGCTAAACAAATAAATGCATGCCTCCCACAGAGACATCTCCTTCAAAAGTTCATACGAAACTTCTGACTGCTCAGTTCCTCAGACTGTGCAGTTTTTTCAGCATTTGTAAGGCTGAGACTGCAAAAGCATCTTTTTGTAGTTTTTGCAAATAGCCGATTGAACCTTTCCCATGTATTTTCCCAGCTTCCCTGATACTGTGTGAAATAAAACCTTTTCCTGAGATTCTGCAGCCTCTGACTCTGATTATAGAGCATGCCTCCTCTCCAGACAGCATGTTGCTGATCAGTCCAGGCTCTGATGACTCCACTTTTAGGTGGAGTGGTTCCCTGGTTCATTTTGCTGTGTGTTGATCAAGATGGCAGTTGTCATGAGAGACAAGAATTTCCCTTGGTGACACACTGATTTCAGACAGCATGAAATCAGCCTTTATGTTCCAATCTCATAAAAAATACAAAATAACTAGCTTCTCTGAGTAGGGAGTCAGCTTTGCTTTAGCTTCAAGCAACAACAGGCTTTGCAGTGCTCTCTGCCCTTCCTAACTTGAGGCTGATCACTGGTGCCTGTGAGTGATTAAGATACCACCAGACTTTTGAACCTATCAGCACAAGACAGCAGTGTGGAAAACATAGGATGTCTCTATTGAATGCAGTGACTAGATACCTGCCAGCTGCAGTGCTTCCTTACAAAGACTGCTTTTCCTCATTATATGCATTAAATGAACTAATTTTGCTTTTCTTTCCCCCTTCGCATAGGAAAATCAGTCACACTTTCCACTTCAGAACAGAAGAATTTTGAAATGTTTAAATCAAGTTCTTTGGTTCCAAGATGAGAATTCTGTCATAAAATTGTTGATTAAACAGTCGCTTTCTCCAGCAAACAGCTGCTAAAAAGGGATTTGGCTCATAGATATGAAATGAAATTATAATTTGGTAGACAGCAGGAGATCAGAATTCATGGTTTTACCTGGAGCATGGGAGGGAAGTATGGTGTAAAACTCCCAGACAAGACAGAGAACATCACACTTGATTTGAAAGTAGATTGCTAAAGCAATCTACAAGGTGGATGTTCTACACTGAAACCCCAGCAGCCTGAACTGACTTTATCCATAAAATTACTTTAAGATACAAACACTTGTCGGGCTGAACTTCTGGACAGTTTTGGTGATGACAGATTTTGGTCAACATGAAAGACTGCAAAGGGCATAGAAATGAAATGAGTGATCAGGCAGTTCTTAGTCACCCAACACAAGACATGCTCATTACTGCACTCTGGATGGGAGCAGTCTATCTGCTGTGATAGTAAAGCACTGCCAGCTTTCTTGGAGCTGCGGGATAAACAAGTTCATCAGTAAGCCTGTGGCCCCCTGGGCAAAACTCAGAGACATGTGAGGGGGTTCATCATCTAGACAACTTTCCAGCAGTTAAAGGAGATTTATGATAGCATTCGTACTGCTGACATACTTTTATGTCAGGCATAATAAGAATTCATACACACTATGCTTACACAATCGCAACACAGGATTGATTTTGAGAAGTCCCCAGGAACAGCTAAACTGTTTTGACCTCCCATTAGCTTTGCTGTGTTTTTGACTTCAAAAGGCAGCAGTCTGTATTTGTATATATGTACAACTAGGCCTCATGCTGTTGTACGCTGCTAACATGTACCATGCTAAACATGGTCTTTTGGCTCTCACTGCGCGCAAGGGGCTCACTCTCTGCTTTTCAAGGAAAAGAAACAATACTTCCACTCAACTTGCTCCCTGGAGAAAGGCAACAAGCTCTAAAAAAAGCCCTCAGAGCCACAGCATTCTTGCACTGTTTGGGCAGTGAGCCTCATCCACAGACCATGAGGAACTCCACTCCCAGAAGGTGCTAAAACGCTTAAATTGACAGAAAGTCCCCACAAGGCAGTTCAGAAGTCATTTGGCTGTTCTAAGAATTAGCAGCATCTCTCCACAGTTTTATACAAAGAGTTAGGAAAAGTGATCAAAGAGAGTTGGCTCCCATTTTTGAGCAGTGGTCATAGGACTTTTGGGACCAGCCTGGAAAAGATGGTTCAGATTTATGACACTTTTTCATTTTTTGCTTCTTGAAAAGTTGACTTTACAAGCTTAGCTTATTGAACTTTTCAGCTTTTCAAGTTACATCATCATTTCAATAATACTCTTCCTAAAATCATTTTAGCTACAATTTATAAAATGTATTAAGTAATAACTAAGTTAGCTTCCACATATTGCAGAAGGGTTCCTCTGAATCTAGCTAAATCAACAGGCATCAAAAAACACAGGAATTTTTTTTTTTCAGCTACTTTATTTGTAGGGGAAAGGTAAGAGCACTGGGAAGGAAAGTCTCATTTTGTCCAAAGGCATTAATATAAACAGACAAAATGCCTGGAAATTGACCTAGATGAGGAGCTCAAAAGAATTTTTAAGTTTCACATCAGCATAAAAGTCCTTTTTAGGAATTTCCTAAAAATTCCTAAAAAGGCATGCAATTTGGATCCCTAATGTAATTTTGCCATGTACTATATTTACCTTCCAAAAAGTTTGTGACTTTTAGCTATCATAGGCCTAAAATATATTCTTAAATATTCAACTGACAGTAAGTTTGGACTGGAAATGCACACAGTCCTTCCTTTGTCTTAAGAGAGTGAGATTAAATATTGTAATATGAGAAAAAAAAGTCTGCAGTTGAGCTCCTTAGTCAAAAAATGATCAACAGAAGACCCCATCGAATTCTTAAAGATTTGCAGTCTCTAAATGCAGTGGACACATGAACATGGCTTAGTAGCTATGACAAAGAAATCAAAGAAAGACTGATTCAGAGGTGAAGACAGAAAACATCAGATGTGTTTTATGTCGGCCAGGGACACCACTGGGGCTCTACGAGGAAGGATGGAGGGATGCTCAGTCTGAGTACATAAGCTTTCAGGAAGGGGACAAATACAGTCATGTGCCCCAAACAGAGGGGATACAGCCTCTCAAACTGCTGTGTTACCTGCTTCCTTTAGGTTTTTGGTGATAACATGGACATGATTAGGCTGCTTGTCTCATTTGCTTCTGGTCTGCAGAGAAAGGTGCCACTACTTTTTTGTATGTGGCCAAACGACAGGGAGGATGGTGAATTTTATTTTTCCCTTTCCCTCTGCTAGTTCTCTACTTTGATGATGCAATGTCTGATTACACAGGTGCTTTTTTTTTCTGTCTTTAAGTTCTTACAGCCATGTGAGAATAATATGGTAAACAAAGGGTATATACTTTTTCTAGCCCACACAAAGCTATGCTGACTTTACTCGAGGGAACTTTTTCTTTTTTTGGAGGTACTTGGTGTATGGAATGCCTTTAAATTGGCAGATGTTTCTCATTTGTATATCAAGACTTTGTATCTTCGGTGCCACTGATTTTGAGCCCTGTGTAAAGATATCTTTAGCATCTTTCTGTAAACAAAGTGTTTAATTCCTTGTTGCCACAGGTGTTTACTGTACGACCTTAGGAATCATGAGCATGGTACATGTGTCCTATCTCTGCAAGCTGCCTCCTACACTAGGAAAAGAAAGACAACATGTCACGTCCTAGGCTTCTTATTCTAATAGCCAGGGTTACTTTCTCCAGTATTTCATCCTTAGTAGCAGTGGCAATGATGGCAATGATCACAGTCTGCTTTTCATCTGCCACCAAACAGATTTTAGGCTCCTTTCTGAAAAGAAAAAAACTATACTTATGCAATCACACTCTGCATGTCAACTTGTTTATTCTCTTCATGCATCTAGCACTCCTAACTTTTGAACTATTTAGTTGATTTCAGCTAAATTAACAGAGGATTGCTCATCTGAAATATTTTAAAGTAATTTAAACTGCTGTTGATAGTTTTGCAAAAGAGAAAGATATTATTAGTATCCAGACAGCAGGAAAATTCAGCTGACATTCATACAGCTGACATTCAGAAATTGAACCACAGGTTTTCATGGGGAACCAGACTGCTTCTGATCAGATGCTCACTGAAAGACTCGACTCGCTAAAGGTAGACTCATCTTTCCCTCCCCATGGAGGTATGGGTTAGTGTTCCCAAGCAATTCAGCTTTTTCAGTCCCTCTCTTCACCCCTTGTGTTTGCATCTGTAGTCTACTGTGCATATATGCACAACAGCACTCTCGAAATTGCTATTTCACGTAGCTAGGCTAAATATGTGTTTCCCCATGGCAACTGACTCAGCCAAGGCTCTTTCTGCCTTTTCTGTCCTTGCAGGCTTGCAGGTGATGATTTGAAACTCCCAGTACATCTCACTGCTTTAGCTTTCCAGACTAAAGTCTTGTAGAAAGCCTGTCTCTTTTCTTGTTCATTTAGACTCCTTTGAGCAGCCCTAGCCAGGAGCTCTGGCTCTCTTCAAAACTGCCAAAGGCCCCTGGCCATACTTTTCTGCTGTTTTTCCTCAGATCTAAATGTTATCAGTGTGGAACAGATTTTATTGGAGAGTCTGCTTCCCATGGAAATGCCCTAGGTGCCTAACACAATGCCAACTGTCAGTTTGCCAAAAAGATGCCCTAAGGTAAGAATTAAATGTAGGGAACTGTAAGTGCCCTGAGAAATTTGGGCCAGAAACAGCTGACACAGTAAGCAGGCAAGAAAATATTTGATGCCACCAAAGAAAAAAAGATCTCTGTGTGATGGGAAGTATTTCCATTTTAATGGAAACAAGTTTTATGTATAGATGTGAGTCCCAAAGAAGAGTCTTGCTCCTCCCTTGGCTGACATGTGAATATAACCTTTTTTTCAGCATTCCTGCTCACCTAGAGTTAAAACCTTTCTAGAATAATTTGTCTTTACATCATCGAGAGGAACAACAGTGGGACATTTGTGACTCTTCAATTCTAACCTCAACTCAAAGAGAGCTTAAAGAGACCCTCTGACCTCCTGTCCTCTCCTTACCAGTGTGATCATTCATACACTTATCCTTGTTACTAGATAATCACCATGTGATAACAGAAATATCATTAATCCCTGACATTGGATTCTTTATTTTTTCGGGTAAAAAATATAATAGCTCATGCATTCTACTTTTAACATGAGAATATGCATGTCTGTGTTAGTCTCAAAATTAGCCACCTTTTCAGTTTGATTTTTAGAAGCACCGTGTTTGACAACAGCCTATTGCCAAAATATAGCAACTGTGTAATTTTTATCAGCTTCTGTCCATTTCTTCAAGTAAAGCAGAATTCAGACTTGTAACTTTCATCTGCAATCCCAGTATTTTAGCACTGTTGTGATTTTACCTGCTTCACTTCAAAAAGGACACAGCACTGAGCCTTTCTATAGATCTGGCACTGTTCTGTGAGAGCTCTGTGAACTTTGTATCTGGCTTTGAAGCTCAATATATCAGCATGTCAGAACTTAAGCTTCCTCATAAACTCAAATGCACTTTTTTACTGCCAAGGTCTTCTTAAAGATACAGTGGCCCCATCAGGGTCATCTTTTCTCGTGCTTTTGTAAAAACTGTAATGCACTTTGCATAAATGATGCCTTTTCATCATTCTTCTTCCCAGATAAAAGGAAGTCCTGGAAACAGTAATCCACTGACATATAGCTCTGTATTCTTGAAAATCTATATGTCAGCATTTCCAATTCCATGAAGTAAGAATTTTCATTCTGTCTTCCAAAGTAGGGAAATCTAAGGTCTTTGTCAGCTAGACAGTGAGGAAACAATGTTGTCTAAAGCAACTGAATTGTATTTCATCATGCATTTTCTATTTCCCTGGTCAACTGCTACTTTTTCCTTCAATCAGGTTTTTTATCCACAATTTTATTGAATCTTTCCTGACTGTACTAATTGATAACATCTCAGGGAGCTTTTCTTTTGCCTTCCCCAAACTCTTATGTGCCCCCACAGCTCTTCTAGTGCTCTCCACAGTTCCTTTTTCAGGAGCGGATGATCTCTTTCCCATGCCTCCCATTATTTTACCTATTCCACAAACAGCAACCCACAAGACTGTCTCCCAAGAATGGTTTCTATTTACCCACCAGCACTTAATACCATCCAGTTTGTTTTCAAGATCAAGGAATTTCTTTTGAAGAATTGCTCCCCAGTAATTCCCTCTGTTGCCTCCACTGGACCTGATCCCTAACTAAGCTAGCAATTTCCTATAGAAGGTGCCAGGTTACATCATTAGTTTCTGATAAGTCTTCCATTCACCACTCAGCTCCACAAGTCACCTTGATATAAGCCAGCAAGTCTTGATCCTTTTTTCATCAAAGTTCAAAACCACCAATCGAGTGGATGGACCTGTCTATTGACACCAACAAACTGACCCTTGACCACACTGCCAGCAAAGCAACAATTCTGCTATTATTAGCAGTGAGCAGTGAGGAGGCACCTCTGGTTAAACAATGAAAAACTAATACTGTGCTTTCAGAAACCACTTCTTAATGATCTTTCATAGCCCTCCAGAAGAATCTCATTAGTAGCAGTAGAAACCCCAGAGCTGTGCAGAACATTTCTAATCTGTGTAGAAGGAGACCATTAGTTGGCCTCCTGATGAAAGAGGCTCATGAGTCACAGTACAGAAGTCACTCGGGGGGCAGCAGAGATTTTGAGAATAGTGGGAAAGGACATCTAAGAAATCTAAGTGAAAACCCAGCAGCAAAATAGAAATCACAAGAGGGGTAGCTGTAGAAACTCTGAACTGAGAACAAATAAGCAGAGAGTCATGTTTCATATTTTTCAGCTTTGGAGGCAAGATGTCAATTTAAGTTAATTTGGAGGAAATATCAGCATACAGTACAAAACTATCTCTGCTTGATGAGAACTCTTCACAGAGAAGAGTTCAACACCTTTGGAATAAACTTGGCCACAACTTGATCAAAGTTACTCTCTTTTGCTTTTGCAAAGCAGTGCTTTTACTTTTCCAGAGCACAAAGTTCAAGCAGAAGTTATTTTGCCCTCACCCCCTCAGTGAAAAATGAAAACATCCAAAGGAATGGATGTCAAAATGCCTTTGGAATGTTCTAAATATTTTTCAAATTCATATGACTCAGATTACATCCAAATAAAGCAGCTAGAGATGCTGCATCAAGAAACTGGCTTTTACCTCTGTAAAATCACACTTGAATTTTTGACCCAGGTGTCTTTTACATTTACATTCCACAAGCACCCATATTTCTAATGATGCTCAGGAACATTTAAGAGATTCAGCTTCTTGTCTGACTCCCTTTGCAGCTTCTATTTCTCTGTCAGTCCTACCATCTTCCTCTCCAGGGAAACAAGTCTTGCGAAGTGTTAGGTATGCTCAGCTGAACAGAAATAGGGGCTGCTCAGCCTCCTGAAATACCAGCTCAGAACTTTTCAGGACTTGCCAGATGCACTGATCTATAATGGGCACTAACTAGAACTGGGGAAAAATCCTCATATTGATTTTGTTTGAGTGAAGCTGGAACAAGAACTGAATTCTTCGGAAACAATGACTATCAGACACATTTCTCCCAGAATCAGGTTGTTGGGCTTTTTTATATATATATAAAAGCTGCAATGTCCCTAGACAAAAGACTGAAATTAAGGGTAAATATTGTACTACCTAGTGTCCTAATAATGTAGAACTTTAACATTATTGTTTCTTGTCATTTTATCTTTCAAATAATAGAGGAAAAAATCATGCTTATGAAATCTAAGTGCAGAAAGGCAAATAAAAGGAAGCTATATCTTATTTTTGTCCCAAAATTCAGTTGCAAGATACTTTAAGAGCATTTAGGACTAGTGATGTCTGATGTACTTCACTAGCTAATTCCTTGTGGATTCTCCCGTAAGTCAGCAACACTGATTCAGATTCACAGAAGTTATCCTTGGTCATTTGTAAAGTGGTGTTCATTTCCCAAAGGTGCGCATTTACTTATGCAGGAAGTGAAAGTAGAGGAGCAGCAGAACATGAAATAAATCACAGGTAATAATAGTTCATTTCCTCTTTATCCAAAAAGGGGAGCACAGGACAGAAACCTGATGTATATCTTCTCCTGTTTTCATTCTGAGAAACTATGTGAAATTCCAAAGAAGGGGCTTAAGCCTGCCAATGATAAACATTTTCTGATCCCATATGCATCTCTGTCTATGCCTGGTGAGAGATCTTTCTTGCCCTAGAGTGAGCTTTCACATTATCAGGTTATTGCTAACACAAGTGGAGCTCTCCCTTTCATGGAGAGACTTAGGCTATGATCTCTTCAGTTATCTGCCACATTTTTTAGCATGAGTGGATTAAACTCCCCTGAATGCCATGAACACAGTTATGCACTTCCAGATTGTCAAGAGAACAAAGGAAAGACAGAGTAAATCATTATCACTGCCAGAGTTCCTTGGATGCTTTGAATGAAAGGCATTTTATGCCTTGCCTGAGCATGGCAGACGTGGCTTTCATGTGCTGGCAGGGGCTGAGTGGTGTGCAATGGCACATTGTATCAACTGTGCGCGGAAGACACTTCTGCCAGACAGAAGAAGGACTTTATTCTTGAAATCTGCATGATCACTGACGCTTTCCCCATGAACTCTCCCTCTCTCCTTGCCACCCAAGCTGAATTTCCAGGGTTAAGCTGCTGGCAGAATCATTCCACCTGATTCATCACTCCAGTCTGTTAAAGCCCTAAATAAGGATGGAGGCAGGCTAGAGGAGAGAAGGAAAGTAGCCAGTGGCAAACTATGGATCTGTGTTTTTCCCACCCACACAGCATGTCCTGAGGGAAAGCAGAAGGCAATATAAATGGACATCTTGTTTTATGGAGTTTTTCTTCTTGAAAACAGAAATTGGAAGGGAAAACAAATCTCTGTTAAGTGTTCAATATTGTACATTCCTCTGCATTTATGTTTCAGAACATCGCATTTCCTGTGGGAGCTTTTGTAGCTCCTCCATGTGACAGAAGGGAAAAGGAAAAGAAAACCACAGAAATCACAATTATCTAAGAATTAGTTGCCAAATGATCATAAAACAACCACAGCATCAAGCCTCAGAACAAGATGCAGTTATTTCTTTTTCTGTATTACCTAAATGGTCCCCAACTACTCTGGAATTTCTCCCTGCTCCATCCTCTCCTCCATAAAGTATCACAAAACCAGATGCTTCTCTTTATACATACTGAATCAAGTACTTTTTCCCAGGGATGAAACCACTAAACTGTGAACTGAAAATTTACAAAATGTCTTCAAAATGGATAGTCTTATAGAATCATAAAATCATAGAATTGTTTGGGCTGGAAGGGACCTCAAAGATCATCGAGTTCCAACCCCCCTGCCATAGGCAGGGACACCTCCCACTAGATCAGGCCACTCAGTGCCTTGTCCAGCCTGGTCTTGACCACCTCCAGAGAGGGGGCATCCACAACCTCTCTGGGCAACCTGTTCCAGTGTTTCACCACCCACACTGTAAAGAATTTCTTTCTTATGTCGAGTCTAAATCTAGTCCCTTCCAATTTACATCTGTTGTTTCTGGTCTTCCCATCCGATATCATATTAAAAAGTCCTTCCTCTGCCTTTCTGTAGGACCCCCTCAGGTACTGATAAGTTACTGTGAGGTTCCCCCTGAGCCTTCTCTTCTCCAGGCTGAACAACCCCAACTCCTTCAGCCTGTCTTCACAGGGCAGTTGCTCCAGCCCTTTGACCATCTTTGTGGCCCTCCTCTGGACCCGTTC
>VZTY01015134.1:200080-221586 GCA_013400935.1 Turnix velox
CAGCCTGTATCTGTGCTTGGGATTGCTTCGACACAGGTGCAGGACCTTGCACTTGGCCTTGTTGAAATTCATGAAGTTGGCTTGGGCCCACCTCTCAAGCCTGTCAAGGTCCCTCTGGATGGCATCCCTTCCTTCAGGTGTATCAACTGTTTTAGCTTTGTGTTTCAGCTCAAGGTGCTGTTGGTGCAGTCTGTGTGAGTTCAGCTCCAAGGATGTGGTTTAGCCCAGGATGGGACAGCAGCAGCTCCATCCTCTGGCCCCTGTTGTGCTCTTTCTCCATGTCTCCTGGCTGAAGCACCAGGCATTATATGCCAGGCATTTCTGTGTCAGGTTTAGTACTTTCAAAGCTCAGTACTTTGAAAGCTTTATCTTCTTACGGTGCTTTGTATATTTGTCTCCAACACAAAACTTCAGAATACAGAATGTTTTTTCTTTAAATGAGAAAACTTAAGGAAAATTTTAAAACCTGAAATTCATAGAGGCAGTGTAAAGCCAGTTTAGAAATATTTCATTCCAAGTATAGGACATCTGTTGAACTCATCTAAGCAGACTGGGGGTGAAATGGTGTATACTAATGGTAAAGTATGTAAATATATATATATGTAAGCATCTTCCAAAAAAACACATCAGACAGTGCTGGCAGAATCAGGGAATAGAAATTACAGCCAGCACTATGGAAAAGCATCATGGTCTAGATGTTACTTTTATGTCATTCTGAATACAACCATACCAGAGCACATGCTTAGCATCTTAGCAAAACAAGATTAAGACATTGCCACTGTCCCTTCAAAGAGATTCTGTGATTAGAACTGGATTCCCAGGATAGCACATAAGCATGAAAAATTTTCATCTTCTTTTTGGTTATAATTCTTTTTTTTTAAAAATAATCAAATGTAATTTATATGTCACACACAACCTGATCTGTATTCAGATAGGGCACCTCCTCAGATGTCAAAATAATTTTCTCAACCAGAGCTGAAGTTAAACATAAAGGATGCAATGCATGTGGCTCCCATTAAAATGTTCAGGTGTAGCACTTGCAACATAAAGTTTTCTATACTTTGAAATAAACTGAAAATTTCTCTTCCTATTCTACTGTTGTGCAGTGCTTCCCTGTAAATTGTTATTCTAATTTGGCTTCCCAGACTTGCTACCTGCAAAGCTAAATTCAATTTCCTTCTCCATCACAGGAAATCAAGCACTGCAAAGTAGCTCATAGCTTTGAGTCAGCCCCCAGGAAAGCATCAAGTGTTAGCATTCTTTGTCTGCCCAAAGAAAACAATGACTCTTCCTGTCCATACGAATGCCATAAACCACCAACAGCATCTGCTTCTGTGTCTGTGAAATTTGAGTTTTATGTGCAAATGAACTCTAGTAGCCAGTTCTGTATATCAAAAAAATACACACTAAAAAGACCTCATAAATCAAATTTTTCTCTTTACATCTTTTGAGTCAGTTTAGGTTATGGGAACCTTTAGATTATGCTGACATTATGTTTTCCAGCTTTTCATCATAAAACAAACCAATGAGAAACACCAGATTTGCCAGATTTTCCCCATTCTATGTACAAACACCCTTCTTGTCAAGCTGAGTTCCAGAGGTAATTAGAAAAATAACATTTGTACTTACGCAATATATTTTTATTGTGCTACTCTGCATCATCCCATGATACTGACACCACTACTACCTCTAGCTTCTTTACTCCATATGCTTACACTGGGTCTGACAGCAACTTAGCTGGAGTTAAGTAAGCACTTAACTGATCCCTCAGGAATCAGTTCTTTTAATGTTAAAAAAGAGAACAGCAATGATTTGAAGTTCCTCTGTTTCTCAGTGCACACTTAGGATACCCTTGATACTTTAACTGCAGAACTTCAAACAACAAAGCACCGTTCAGCATGTAGGTAAGTCCTCACAGAACTAGAACTTAAATAGCAAAATATTTTGTAGTAAATTAGGTATGTTTCATGGAAAGTAATTAGCAATTTGCTGTTTCATTGTGGTTTTCCTGCAACTGTTGTTAGAATCTTTTGAACACAACAGAACATGAGACAGCAGCCAATAAAATAATGGAGACTGGAAAATGGCAATGAAAATTGAAGATGCTAATGTAATCCACCTGAGAAAATGAGGACAAATCTCTTGCTGAAATACAGGGAAAAACATACATAAAGAAAATGCATCAGCTACAGCACAGGGCAGAGCTGTTAGCAGGAATGCAGCAGACTCATGTTCAAAGCAGTCGTTGGAGTGATAACTTCCAATAACTGTCCAGGCATGCTCAAAGGAAACTGAGAATATAGCCCCAAGATCAAGACTCAGCAACAACAATTTCCCTGATGATGGTCAAAAGCTACATGGCCATTACCCTGTATTTTACAGATAATTTTATCTTGCGGACAAGAACAAAAATGACTGCTACAATTGTTGTTAGAGAGAATTTGGTGTATTGTGGAAATGTCTTCCTTGTCTCTTGAAGTCAACAGGAGTTTTAAAGTTCTCGGCCAGATGTTAAAGCATGCGAACATATTTGTATCGTTTATTCATCAGAGCTGGGCATGAAAGAAGAAAAAGTACTTCCAAAAAGTCTTGCCAAGGCCTACTTCCATACAATTGTGATTTTTTCTCATCATCATCAATATCCAACAGATCTTTTGCAAATGCCCTATAACCACCAGTGCTAAAACAAATGTAGCTGAAAATTAAGATTTTTTTCAGTGGCTTTAGTAAATTCTTAACAGTGAAAATTCAGGCTTATGTGTACTGGGAATTCAAGAGTATTTCATCAATTTTCTGTATGCAAAATCATCTTGAATGTCCAATTTAAGAAGTTTCAAGTGGCTTAATTTTCCAGATTACCAGTGCTCAGCTCTTCCTCAGAAATGCTTGAGGAAGTTTTACATTCACTGCTTACTTCCAAAAAACATTCAGTCAGGGATTAGAAACTATTTTCAAAGCATTTGCATTTCTTAAGTCTCAATACCTAAAGTTAAAGGCCTGCTTTACTTTCTCCTTCCTCTCCCTCCCCTCCCTTCACTTTTATTTCTCTCTCCTTCTCATTTTTCAGGATCTGCTCTCAGCTGAAAAGTTGTTCTATACTCAGTGAAATAATGATTTTTTTTTTTAAGGCAAAATATCAAGATCCTGAGGAGTCTCTTAATGAATGAGACTTGAAACAGTTTTATCAAGCTTACTGCTTACTGTTAAAGATTTCAGATTAAAGCTGAAAATATATGTGGCTTGAGGTTGCAGTGTTGTGGATGAAACCACTGAGAATGTCCTTCATTATTACCTGGCTTATTTCTTTGAGCAAATAATAACGTTCTAATCATTGCCTTTGGTTATATGCATGCAAGTCACTGAAGAAAACAGGACTTCAACATGTGTAGCCGAAGGCAAGGTTTGGACCTGTATTTCCAGTGATAAAGATTATTTAATGCCCATTTGTAATTAATTGTTCATGAAGAGTTCTTTTTCTTTTTCCTTTCTTCAGTATAAGCTATAAAATATAGTAGAATATGTCATTTTGGCTGGCAGCAAGAGCAGTTTAGCAGAAGTGACAGGCTATTGTTCTATTTCTTACTCATTAAGAACCTGACTGCATGCTGTATAAATGGACTTAGCTGTATGCCATGGAAAACAGCATGGTCATAGCTTCTTGGAATTCAGTTTGTTCCTTGAATATATAACAGAACTGAATGGTTGAAACTGTATATAATGAATCTGTGCAACTTTTTCTTGCTGTGCAAAGCAAACTATAATTTCATATAATAAGAGATTGAAAAACCCTGTCATTCACTGCATTACCAATCTGTCCTTCAAATCTTTCCCACACTGTATTTGCAGAGGTTTTGATTAGCTTAATTTAAATACCCCATGTGATGCGTCATCAAGACTTCCTCTCTGCAGTAACAATTCCATAGTGTGAGGGATCCCAGTGTCAGAAACTCTCTGCTATAAAATAATGCGTTTTTTCCTTTTCCATCATTTAGTAATGTGACATATGTGGGTACTCTTCAAGTGCTTATTGGCTGTAACTGCACCATACCCTTCTGCCAAATATTGCTTTTTATCTCATTTCAGTACCTGCCTTTGCTGATGGCCCATCTCTGACCCCTGATTGATGCTCAGTGCCAGGATACAAGTCTGTCCCCGGTACCCTGTTACCCACTTGGAGCTGGAGGGTTGGCCTGCCTTATGGCTGTGCCATCAACAAGTCTCTCTATCTCATAGGTTCAATCAATCTCTGTGTGTTTTTGTCCTGTTATTAATGCTACATGTAAGAGAATGGGATAATTACTATATAGGGGATGAAGATCTTACATGGTTTTGTTGACCTATTTTGATCTTCGAATGAAATAATGATGGCTATTCCTGAGAAGCAGAACTGCTCCAGAACTACTCTGGATTTCATTAAGATAATGCAGGATCAGCTCAATGAAGAGAGGAAATTAATTAGAGCATAACCTTTCGTTAGACAGCTGCACCACCTTTGTGTGGCTACAGCCAATCTTACACCCTCTAGTGTGGTAGAAGTGATAGTTATAGTTCTCATGTCAACTCCAAACAGACCTTCTTGCAAGGTGTTGACCAAGGAACATGGGCAATGAATCAGTCCTGCTGTGTTAATAAATAGTAGGAGGAGAGAATGACCAAAGCAAACCGCAGTACTGTCCAGTGTAACAAAATCATTCACTGGAGATGAGCGCAGAAATTCTGAGAAGACCCATCAAACTAGAAAAACTGGCAGCACAAAGGCAGATTAGATTAATTATAGACAAATGCAAGGTAATGGACACTAGAAGGAACAGTTTAAACTATTGATAGATGCTGGTATGTTCAGAATTAGCTATTACTTCTTAGTAAAAGAGTTCTCAGCATCATTATGGATCATTTGACAAAGACATCAGCTCTTTGTGCAAAAGCCGCAAGTAAGAAGTTTGGCTGCATGAGAAAAGAGATGATGAACAGCATGTTCAAAGTGCTATAATGCTGTTGTGCAAAATCTGCTATACAGAATGTCCTTACTTTGAATACTACATTTACTTTTGGTTACCTCAGTTCAAAGAAGTCATGAAAGAAATCAGCAAATGGGAAGAGATGTTGAGAAAGGCAAGTGAAAATCATTAAATCTATGGGGGAGTATTTCAAATAGGGACAAAATACAAGAGAATCATATCCATTAATCTGGTTGGAAAAAAAGTGAGATGTAGGAGGTGTAGTAAGAGAGAGCTTTCTAAAATGCTATACGGTATAGAAAGAAAGCAGAGTATATATTACTCCCTGCATTTTCCTATTATGTATGTATGCTTAAAGAATGGTTTATGAAGAAAAGTATGTTCTAAAAGAACAGAGTGAAATATCATTGTAACCAGAGAAAAATAGCCTGCCATGCCTTGGTTGTAAGGATGAAATTGAAGCAAGACGATTCAGGCCCTTATTCACCATTAATGATAGTGACTGTGATTTCCAGGACAGTCCCATAACCACAGCAGTAGTGCTCTGAAAGTATCCTGTAAATAACAGTGAGTCTCTTATAAGAAAATATGAAGAGACGAACTGAGTTAAGATTTTCTGCATTCAGATAAAATAACAAAATCTATAGTATCTGCACTAATCTGTTGATGGTGATAAAAGCAAGAGGATGATACCATGACACAAAGGGTCTTACAGTTTTGTTAATATAAAATTTAACTCTGCAGCACTGTACACCAGCCCTACCTGGCAGACCAGCTCTTGGATCTACAAAGATATCAATAGCATCTCTGTGCTCTCATGAACAGTGCTCACCAATCTCTCACTGTGGGATATCTTTCCACTGAGAATCAGCTTCATGCACTCTATTTTAGTCCATCGTGCAATATATTTTAATCCAATGGATTTAAACACTTCTCTCCCTTCCCCAAAACTGTTAGTGAGGCTGTGGTCAAAAAGGAATGATTATTTAGGACCTCATAGAAACATAGGAGCAAAATAGAGTGAGACATGCATATGCAATGGGAAAGGGAGAAGCTAATGTGAAAATACTCGAAGGGAGAAAAAGGTGAAACTTTTGAGAGATAAGAGGGTACAAGGAAACAAAATGAAATAGAAAGAGACAGAAAGGAAAGAGAGATGAAAGTAAAAAATATAGCATAGATTTTTTAGAGGCCGCAAAGAGTAGGGAATATAAAAGCATGCGTGAGTAGGAGCAGAGAGAGGATATACAAAGAAAGGAGACTTAAAAAGAAAAAAAAAATCAGAAAAATTGTGTGAAAAAACAACATGAAATATGCTGTGAAATAAGTAAAAAAGACTGCTTCCATAGAAATTAAAATCTCAGCAAAGAATGCTGAAAGGCATTTAAATGACAGAAAGTGAATAGATAGATTCAATTTGGTATGTATGGAAAGTGGAATTTGAGAGAGAAGACATGAACAGCCAGCATTCTGCCAACGCCTTCCAGCAGATACTGAATGAAGTCTGACCCTGCAGCTACCTCTACCCCAGTTTCTTCTGAGATTTCTGTGTAGGGTCAAAGTGTAAGATACATAAAATAAAAATATCATAGTGCTATAAATTTTGGACAATTCATAACACAATGGAACTAAGAGCAAATTCTGCTAACCATCTTAGGAAAAAATCCCAGATTTTCCATATAATCCTAGGGGAAAGTGTACATTTTACAGAGTTACTAGAAAGAATGAACCAGTCCATGATTTTTGTCCTTCCACAAAAATGGAAACCTAATGGCCTTGTTAAAGTAAATTCTGTTGCACTGCTAGCTGGGAAGTAAAATTATCCCCAAATAACATCTGATCACACCCTAAATTCTTTAAAAGAGCTTTTTGATAATGTTCTGATCTTAGAATATGATCTTAGAATATGACTTGCACAGAGCATGAGAACAAGTACTGTAGTCTCATGGGATTTCCCCTCTTCCACGTGGTTTCACAGTGTATTCCAAAACCAGATGTTACCCACTCTTGGTATTTTGTTTCTTTAGGGGAGTGATATCTGTTCTCCTACCATTTCCTTCAGTAAGTAAGAAAGCTGACAGGGCAACAGGTCTTAAGGGTTAGGACACTGGCCACATTTTTCATGGATATCACTGTCTCTTGTGCCCTTTTGCAATTATCAGTGTTTCCTTTCTTGCCTTTTTTGCCTATTTAAAAGGTAAAAAGTTTCATGCAAGGTGCTCTACAGCTATGGTGTATAAGGACTTCAGATCATATTGTAAGGCAAAGATAACAATCTATTATGTATATTACTTCACTGTCTTTGGCTGCTGCTTGCAGTCTGTTTAGGTATTGATTGCTCTCACTGCACATCCTTCTCCTGGTCCAACAGAAGCACAAGCATGAGATGTTTGTTATTTTTTTATGCATCTAACCTAAAAGAATATGTATTCAGGTTTCTCCCCCATCTCTTAGTGAGTTTGTGAGGGAAACTGGTATGGTAGACAGGATGTAGTTATCAACTTGGCATGAGTCTTTTACTTTTTCATTTTCTTTTGGGTTTGGTACCTTTAAAAATGTTGTTTTCTAGAGATAATTCTTTGTAAGAGATTTCAGTTGTCTCTATAGTCTTTTTTATTTTGCTTCATTTAAATTTTGCGGCTGATTTTCAGACTGAGTGAATAAACTTAGGCATGGTGGGGGCAATGATGGTTAAAAGGCTTTTTTGATTTTATCATATCTTTCTATTATTTTCAAAATAGATCCATTTTCAGAACTAGCAACCTTTCTTTGAGTTTCCAATGTTGATGGAAGAGAGAAAAAAATAAGAAGAATGGAAGAGGAAAAGATGGAAGGGAGAGTTTCTTTAAAATGCATACTAGGAATAAAGTATTATCCATAATTTAACATTACTCAGTCTTTCCGATCACATATTTGGAAGAGTGCTTTGGTCTAGGCAATCTCTTGGAAGTATTTGTGGTGTCAGTGTGAGGATTTTACTGAGGCTTGTCTATTTCATCTGGGGCTGCCTTCTGCTGCCCTCCTTTTTAAATCCTGGAGATTTAATTCCGCATCTCCCATTCTGTCCCCACATCTTGGCAGAGCAACATTAAATGCAAATAAAAATGAAAAAAAGGTATTTGCCTTCTCTTCCTACAGACAGGCTCATCTCCTTGGTCTTTCCCTCAGTCATCCTTGGCTATCCAGACTGAACTTTTGGATT
Organism: Turnix velox; assembly: GCA_013400935.1. Lineage (NCBI taxonomy): Eukaryota > Metazoa > Chordata > Aves > Charadriiformes > Turnicidae > Turnix > Turnix velox. The sequence goes on from VZTY01015134.1 coordinate 208,241, forward strand.
CCAGTTATAACAGCTCTGTATTCCATATTCAGCTTAGAAAGGAATTTCTGTTGAGCCTCGAATAATGCTTACCAGTCAGAGTGGGAGTTCCAGGTCAAAGCAAATCCTCACTGAAAATAAATTCATATCCACTGAAGTTAGCAGAGCCTCATCAGTACTTATAACCTCCTATGCTTCTTCTGCACTGCACTCACAGCATTATTACAACTGGTTTTGTGCTTGTTTTCCATACCCAGGAACAGTTTGATTTCATTTTTCCTAAGACTACTCTCATCTGGCATTCTCCCATTCAGATTAGCCATTTAAATACTCATGGCTTCAGTTCAGCAAAGCACTTAAGCTCAAAGCTGAAGGAAATGCATTTTAAACATGCAGTGATGTATGTTGCTGATATATCATTAAGGCTTAATATTTACATGGACACTGCCTAGCAATCCATCCCTGTTCCAGGAGTTCTGCTGCTCTTGAGTGCTGTACTGCCACACAACAGAAAAACAAACATTTTTCCTAGAAGCTTCCAGTCCTGAGCTTTACATACTGTACTTTCCTTAAATGTGTTATGAATATTAACCTGTGTAACCACTGCATTATGCTGAGATTTAGATGAGCTAATGTAGTTCCCATTTGTTGATAGAGAAAATTAAGAATCAGAACAACTGTCAGTGTCATCCTTTCTGCACCATCACTGGCAGCTTATTCCATGACACCTCAAGGGCTAAGTGCTAGGCCAGATGTCCTCTTTATTCCTCCATTCTTCTGGATTTAGGTTTGGGAACTATACCAAAGCACTGCTTCCAGGGCTAGATTTGTAAATTGAATGATTTGTCAATCAAGAAAAAAAACATATCTATATGCCATATTGATTGCATGAGCATAGAGGATTTGCAAGCTCTTGAATACATGCAACAATGGATAATGAGCTAGTGCTTGAAAGAAGACTAACCATTATGTTTAAACAGCCATTTACACCCACAGCATAGTTTTGTTCTTGCTTAGTTTGGACTAGCATGCATTTCTACTGCCTTCTTGCCAGTTAATCAGTCTTCTCAGGGTTTGACAATTGGCTCTGGAAAGCTTTAATTAATTCTGCCACAAGATAGGTTGAAAAGGTCATATTTATGATTTTTAAATCCTCATAAACTGGGCTTCAGGTATGCAAAACTAAGATCAATGTGTTTCATGTGTGTTTCATCTTATGCTGTCCTGACACTGAAAAGACAGGGAAGTAATTTTAGATGCAAGAATTAAGGTGAGTTCCTCCTCCTGCCCTCCTTTCCAGGTTATAATTGTTAAATTGGAGTGGTTCTGCAGGGTTATTATTCTGGAGCAGCTCAGCTCCTAATTCACTATGTCCTAATTGCCTCACACACTCCAGCATTGTGTGGGCTGTACTTGTTTGAAAGTAGGCTGATAACAAGAGGATATTCTGTCCACTCTGCAGACATCCACACATCCCTGAGGCAATTATTAGAAACAGATCAGCAAATTAGAAAGTTTATGCATTTAATCCACTATAGAAGTCCCTTATTCAATTAAGAGGATTTGATTGTATCAATGTCATGTGATAATCTCCCATGGCCCATCTATTGAAAACCCACTAGCTGTTATGACAAAGAATTACTTGGACTATCAGTGCCCTTGGATAGCCCATAAATCTTTCTGAGCCAGATACCAAGGCAAATCTACCTGTTTTAGCTTGGCTTGCAGATATTTTTCAACACACCTACTCAAAACATTGCCTGCATCTTTGTGTACACTGCAACACATAGAATGAAATAGTTCATGTCTCCATGACTAACTGAAGGATAGAGTTTGTAATCTGTCTCCCTCACTTGGCTTCAGCTAGACTTTACTTTAACCCTGGCAAGACAGTGACTGCTCCAAAATCGCTACGTGCAAAGTATCTAGCAGTGTATGCAGACATCATGGCCTTCCTGCACTGGTGCAGAATATGCAATAAATTGTAACGCTAGTTCTTACAGACTCCCAGGCAAACAGCAGGCAATCGCCTCTCTTTGCGCCTTCCGGGGATGAATTCTAAGCCCCGGCTACCACTATCCCCGTCAGCACCATGGACAGAATCCTCTTCTTCCGCGCCCCACTCTTTAATCCCAGCTGTTTTTGTAGAACATAATTCTTTTTTTTTAATCAAATGCATAAATTCCTAAGCAATCTTCGGATCTCTGCAAATGTGTGTCTCTATGTCTAAAGGTAGAAGCCAAGCCAAAACAAGAACTGGGTGTGTAGCTCTGTTGGGAAAATATGAAATTCCTAATACTAAGGGTCAAAGGTTCAAGTTCCTGTCCAGGTACAAGCCTTGTCAGAGTTTGGTTGAGGGTTGCACTCGATGATCTGAAAGGACCCTTCCTACATTGATTAAGTGCAAGAGACGTTTAAACTGAGTATTTTTGTCTTACCACCACTGTTTTTCTATTGGGGGACTAGAAAGCGGAGGTTTATGGGTTTTGTTGGGGTTTTTTTTAGAACTGACATAAGTGAAATAAACTCATGGGCTGAGAAAACAGAAGCATCAAGGAATCCTAAGAACAGAATCTGGCATTAAACACAAAAAGGAACATGCTATAAGAAGTACAGTTCACCAAAAGGTTTGTTCTGCCCTTTTCCTTTCATCTGTAAGTAGCCAGTGAAGGCAGAATGGCAAAGATCTAGAGAAGTATATTGAACACAGCAGTCATGCATACCAAAGAAATATTTTTGTCAGGAACAAAGATGAATTTGATGTATCTTTTTTAGCCTTTCTTTATAAAGCTTGAGCCATAGGCATTTTTCAAATGGTTCTCAAATCTGTTAACTAAAATGCAGTTTGAAAATGACTCACGCTGTTTGCTAGCTCAGGTTTGATTTGCAGCTGCTTTGGCTAAAATGAATAAAAGAAACACATAAAGGGAAGGTGGGTAAAGCTGAAATGTTTCACTTCAGCTTTTTCCCCAAAAAATGCTTTAAAAAAAAAAAATTGAAGACTTCTTTGAGATCAAATGGAACAAAACTTATTTCTTCATTTTTATTTCAATTCTAAAATATAATGGCATTTGTTGAAGTTTCATCAGAGTGGGGCGAACTAAGAGTATGTTTTAGCAAGGACATTTTCTTTGGTAAAATAGGTTTTTTAAGTAGTTTTTTCCTTCAGATAAAGCATCAAAAGTTGTTAGTATTACACTAGAGCAAACCACAAAATAATTTTGTGCAATCAGCAGCTTTGTTTGGCAGAAACAGTGAACTAGAATAGCAGAGGTGCAGGTATTTACTGATAGAGGTCTCTAGGGTACCGTTATGTCTTGAACTTGAACTTGGTGAGTTTCATAAACAGTGGTACTCACAGGAGAGACATGAGACTGGCATGGGATAAGCAACTTCATATCAGATAGAACAGTACTGCCAAGTCATTTCATGTTCAGTGATACATTGTACTTACTGCATTATACGTCTTCAGCTTGCAACTGGCTGTCCCTAGACCCATGCCCAGGAACAATTCTCCAGAGATAGGTGGGAAGAGCATCCTGTGAGTGAATGCACTGCATGTCCCTGCTCGGGAATCTCAAGTTTGTGTTGGTTTTAGCCTCAGAGATTACTTTTCCAACTTAGGCAAGGAGAAACCTCTTAAAGTTAAATATACATATGACTTCAGTGGGAAAATATTCCTGCTCTTTGCATATATTAGGCTCATATTTTAAACAGAGAGAGGAAAATAAGTGTTCAAAATATATAAATTACTGTCCTTAATCCCTCTATCCCTGTCAACACACATGGAGCATAAAGATTCAAGGATTCACTAGGCCTTTTTCAAAATATGTAGAGGTTGTTCCTGAGTATCTGTAAGAAAGACATAATATATATTATGTATATAATAACTCTGGTGGGGAGTCTTTATTCTTTTTAAAAAAAAATAAAAGTAAGAAAGAAATCTTACATCTTCAGCTTAGCAGTTCCACTAGCGTACCTATGTGGCTGCATTTAATACTTTGATATAAACCTTGTAATACAATGGGTTCACGGGTACCTTTCTACCATACAGCAGTAGCACATTGATTATGATTTTACTTGAGATTCCTGTTGAGACACTGAAGATGAAATTGTGGGTTTGCCTGAGAAACCAAAAAAGGGAAAAAAGGTAGAGGAAGGTAAAGAAAATATGAAGAAACAGTCTCATTTGCTATGTTTAATTGAAAAAGGAAGCTGTGCAAAATCACATACTTTCCTTATCCTGATAGTTTAGGGGAACTGAAGAAGTGATTGTAGCTGTGTAGAAGGACTATAATTCTAGCAGTGCTTTAGGGAAAAGACCTATACTGTGTGGTCCAAACAGCTCCTGATGCTGTTCAGAGTACCTCCAGCAGCGGCTCCAATATGCACTTAAGATGCTGCTGGATTTAGTACAACCTGGGATACTATCTAGATCTTTTAGCTTAAGTTGCTGTGCTGGTGATGCACAAGTCCCAGCTCCTTCTGATCCTACCAGGGACACCAGAATAGGAGCGACAGATCCTTTACATCAGCTAGCCTGTGATTTTCTCTGATTAGAAGTAGCATGTATGAAAAGCACACCAGGAGAGGGAGACAGAGTGCCATATGAAATAAATGCAGTTACACCTTTTTTTTGACTTTTAACATGAACCAAGGAATTCCTCTGTATGTTTGCTTATTGCCACTGCTTTGACTACATACTGAAATTCAAATGGCAGAGACTTATTTCAAATTTAGTAGATGATGTTTCCTTTGCTATTGCCTTTCATCCTGCCAATAGCAGGTCCAGAATGTCATTGAGAAAATGGGCTCCAGTCGTTCACAACTTGTGTAATTGCTTCCCTTCTTTACCCTTTCATCTCTGTCTTTCTACAGTATCTCCACTGTTTTGCTTTTTTGTTTTCCATTATGGCATGTCAAGGAAGAATGAAGGAGCATAAAGGAATTTGTGAAGAAAAATTAATAACTGTTTAGATAAATTAATAGCCATTTTGGGGCTTGCTTGTACCTAATGATGAAGTGATACAGAAAAAATCATCTACATACAGCAAATCTGATTGTAGCAGAAGTCAGCTAAGCTTCTCGGGAAGCACTGAAGTATGCATTTGCCCTATCACTATCAGCTTTTGGCAAAGAAAATGCATCTTTGCCTTTAAATTAAGGGTGAAACATGAGTACCATTTATCTGCACCACTGATGTCAGTCAGTCTAAATGCTGGTTCATCTCTGAGTGGTGAATCTCAATATGCATGATGTTCTCATCTGGTAAATGACATTTAGGAACCTCTCCATAGTACAAGGCAGTGATTGCTAGGGAGCAATTCTCAAATAGTCACTTGACAGACTGGGGGGCAAATTTCAGTTTATAGGCCCAAGTGTGTTTAGAGAAGTGTTATTGGTACCCACAGGAGACAGCTGGCACCTGCTGGATGAGCATAGGAACAGTTCTGCAGTTCAGATTACACTGTCATCTAGCCTTGAGCTCTGCTTTGACTCTTTTCCTTTCCACATGAGGTTTCCAACACAGGCTGCCGATGTCAGCCTGACATTTCTTCTTGGTGCTGCTGGTGGCTAACTTTCTTGCAGTTTGGAAACCCCAACAGGCTTTATGACTGAGACACGTCAGTGTGATTGACACATTTGTACACACAGTGAGCTGGGGCATCCTAGAATCACTGATGACAGCTCATGGACATGTAAAGGCAAGAGAACAAATGTATTTGTCAGGCTGAGGAGCAAGGCAAACAGGCCTCAGCTTCAGCATGGGAGCTTTGGGGAGGCAGTGGGGCTAGTCTAGAACTTGAATTTTGTGCATGGGATGAAAGGAAGGCACAAAAGAATGAGATAGTGAATAGCCATGGGCAAATACACACACTAGTTAAGTGGGACAATATAAAAGTATAGGAAGAAATAAAAATTCGCACAAAACTAAAGGAATATTGCATCTCCCTCATCAAAGATGCTTGCTGTGAGCCTTGCTCTTCTCTCCTCCCCTGTCCCCACATCAGAAAAGAAATTACTTTTCTCTTTCAAAATGAGACATTGAGGTAATTCTTTCTCAGCAGCTTCTTTTGTTAGGGTTTTTTTTTCCCGTTGGTTGCTTTGTTTCTTTGTCAGCAACAAAATCTGGAGTTGAATTTACGCTATGAAATTTTCCTCACACTGGGAGCAGCCTTTGTGTTTTTAACAAGGTCAAACCTGAGACAAGGTTGTGATTTGTCTTCTCCTGTATGCAAGATTTGTCATTTCGCCATTTGTCTGTGCTGTTTATCCCCTTCTTAGCAAGAGCAATGAACATGGCATAGGAAAAAATCTCCTTTCTTTTCAGTGAGGTGTTTGTGGTTTATTTATCTAAACCTGCTTTTGACAACAGATTCAGCAGAGCCCTTTTAGATGCATGCATAGGTAACATTAAACTGACTAATTCTATGATTTTATGATTCTATACCTTGCTGATTGCCAGTGATACTCCCTTCTGCTTTCATACTCTGTGCAACAAACCTCGATAGTAACTGTGTTGTCTAACTGGAAAAAGTACTGATAGATCTCTTGCATTGAGAAAGAAGACAGCACTGACTTGGAGAACATAAAATGAAGAGAAAGACAGAAAGAGAGAGGGAAGGTAGTTTTAATTTTGCAATAAAAATAGAAATAACTATGCTAACAAAGACTTTATTATTATTTTGGTTAAAAATCACTGGAAGAGGTTTATCTCTCTGCTCCTTGACATTTCCCTGTTCCTGCAGGAATTCCTATTTAGCCTAATTAGGCTCTGTTTCTCCTTCATTTGGGTTCCATAACTCATTAGCTTCCAGCTGGGCAACTTGTGATTCTAGGATGTCTAATTACCTTATTCTAGCAGATATCCTGATTGCCTCTGGTCAAAAAATGCTGATCTAGTCCCTTCAGCAGATCTGAACTGATCTCAAAATTAGTCGTGTCATTAGCCCCTTCTAATTTCATCCATTCTTTCCACTTATTCCCCTTGGTCAAGATCAACATTACTTGTGACCTGATGTGACAGAGAACCAAGAATATAATACAGTCAGTATCTTTTAAAGGGGAACACACTAACTCTATTGATCTGCATTATTTTGATAATAGAAATTTGGTTTGAATTTCCCAAGGAACACATATGGATAAGTATCTTCATCTGTTCCGGCTAACCACAGAGTCCCTCTTCTTTCCAAATGCATTTTAATCAGGTATGAGACCCTAATTCAATTTTTACTTAGTTCTGGGACTGTATCCAATGTTAATTTGTCACAGTCACATTCCAGTTTAGCTCAGTTACATTCAAAGCAAAGTTTATAATATTATAAATTTGGATAAATACATCATAGTATATACAGTCTTTAATAAGAAGTTCATTTCATTATTTTTGTGGCTCAGTTTATTCAGGTTTGACTAGTATTCTTTGAAGAAGAGAAGTCTTCAGTTGTAAGGTCTGATCCAAATGTAGGGGTCTACATAGATTATGTTTTGGTGTATAATAGGTGTTCCAGTCACAAAGCAGCTGCTGCAGCAGGGGGGAATTGCACAGTGAGCACTGTAAAAGCAGATCACAATTTAAGTGTTTTGTTGATCTGATAGTAACAAGTATCTAAATGCCAGTCAACAAAATACACATTCAGGACACAAAGTCAGCAATGCAACAGATAATGCAGAAGACCAAAGCTTTACAAAATGCTATTGTGCACCTGTAATTTTTTCAATTTTTGTTTACAACCATAAAATACAAATTTTGGATATGCAATCCAAAATTTCTGATCCCATAGATAGATACACTGGATTAATTTGCAAAGGATGGGCTGAACCATCCACATTCAACATTCAGAGAGAAACAGATTATCAGTAGTTGAGAAACCATGAGTGAGATACCTAAAGCCTTATCTCTGATTCTTGTTCTAAATTGTACTAAACTGTGTTCTGCCTTTTCTTTCTCTGTTTCACAAACTTCTTTTCACAATTTCACTTGGGCTGCAGACAATTCTGAAGACACTCCATGCAATAGTTTCCTTTTTCTCATTGATGTAGGCTTTTGTTCCCTAAGGACTTCAGCTAAAGTGTCATTTTTCTGCTTGAAAATAAGAGAGACATCCTCTCCCATGAACAAGAGTGTCTGCCTCTTCTCTGTCATTAATAAAGGCAGTTTTTTTGTATTATGCCCTCAGTGATTACAGAAAAGTTCTGTGCTGATATTCTGCTACTCACCACCAGGATGCAACACATTCTGGTACTTCAAACACCTGGAAATGATGAGGACTGTGCTTCAGCTGTAATTGAGACAGCCCTTCTAAATCACTGCTAGGTTTTAGGTCACTCTGAGTATCGAGTTGTTACCACCACCCTAAAATCCCTATTCTGATTTGAGACAATTAGAGGGATAAGAGGTGGAGAATGCAGATTGCATTGCCGTTACCATGAATTTCTGGAAGAGCTTTGTGTTTTTCTAGCAAAGATAATTCCAGCATGCCAAGGTCAGAGCAGTAAATTTATGCTTGTGATGTCTCTGCAACCGCATGAAGTCTGTTTTTCAGGTGTGGAAGTTGATATCTAGAAAGGTGACTTGCTCCAGGTCATACAAACTTGGTCAAATAAGGGATTAGACTCTAGAAAATTTTTTAACCCAAAGGATTATGCTGTTTTCCTGTCAGAATTTTGGGTGTGATGAATTAAACAGATACATTATATATTAAACAGAAGAAGATCAAATCAAAGTGGTGGGGCTATTCTTAATTTTTAAGAATTTACACACCAAGGACAATTTATTGATTTAATTTTCTCATTACTTCACCAAGTATTTTGGTATGCAGTTGTGAAATTGTCTTTTCTTTAGGCAGTTACATTTTCCCATAAAGTCATACTTTCTAATCTGTTGATAACAAGTGTGTCATAATGATCCTCACCATGGCATAGAGAGAAGATGCCATTTGTGAATAAAATTCTTTTATTTTTGCCACAAGTGTGTTGTCAAAAGTGATTTTTTTTTTCTCCTTGTTGTAATCTATGCCCTGGATGGTTTTAGTAGAGAGGGTTAACCCCTGGGCCTAGGCATGCTGACCACTTTATGAAAGTGCACACAAGTTTATCAGTCGTGCAATGTCCAAAGTTCTATTGCTGACACGGATGCAACATGGCGCTGCTTTCCATAAATAAAATGACAGATTCAGCTGTTAAAAGGATCAGCTAATGCAACACACTTTATTATTTCAAAAGAATAATCATAGAATCATAGAATAGTTTGGGTTGGAAGGGACCTCAAAGGTCATCGAGTTCCAACCCCCCTGCCATAGGCAGGGACACCTCCCACTAGACCAGGCTGCCCAGTGCCCTGTCCAGCCTATTCTTGAACACCTCCAGAGATGGGGCATCCACAACCTCCCTGGGCAACCTGTTCCAGTATTTCACCACCCTCACTGTAAAGAATTTCTTTCTTATGTCTAGTCTAAATCTATCCCCCTCCAATTTATATCCATTGTTTCTAGTCCTCCCATCCGATATTATGTTAAAAATTCCTTCCCCTGCCTTTCTGTAGGACCCCCTCAGTTATTGATAAGTTACTATGAGGTCCCCTCTGAGCCTTCTCTTCTCCAGGCTGAACAACCCCAACTCCTTCAGCCTGACCTCATAGGGCAGTTGTTCCAACCCTTTGATCATCTTCGTGGCCCTTCTCTGGAACCTCTCCAATAGCTCAATATCCTTTCTGTGTTGAGGGCTCCAGAACTGGACGCAATACTCCAGGTGTGGTCTCACCAGTCCTGAGTAGAGGGGTAAAATCACCTCTCTTGACCTGCTGGTCACACTCCTCCTGATGCAACCCAGGATTTGGTTGGCTTTCTTGGCTGCGAGTGCACACTGCTGGCTCATGTTGAGTTTGTCATCAACTGACACACCCAAGTCTCTCCAAGAAGTTAGTGCTGCCTCATTAGATACATATGAATGTGCTCCCTCCCTCTCTCACTCCAAAAGTAGGTTAACTGGTATTTTGCCCTGATGTGCCAACAATGGGATAATATAATAGATTAAGCCAAGGCAGTCACAATTAACTGCTTACTAGTTTTAATTTAATTTTCCTTTTTAAATAAACCCAATTTACCTCTGTGGAGGTGTGACATGTCTGATTATACCCATAGATGCTGGGAGCAGCCATGCTTGGAGAAGGAGAGGGAGAGAAGAGAGACAGGAGTGAGCTCTGTGCATGATGTGATAAGAGATCAAAGCTAACCAAGCTCCTCAATATTTCTATTAGCAGTAATTCAAAAGGACCTGCATTTCGAATGCCTCCTGTAACTACTTTAATTGCAGAGATATTAACTTTGAGTCCTGGTAAAGGAAAAGAGTCAGGGGTCAGTCCTCTAAGCAGCAGAAATTATGGAAATTAGAAAGGCTAGGTAAGGTAAAAGATACTTGTAACTTCATGCTTCATCCTGACTCAAGAGTATTTGGTTTGCAGCTCATGCAAGAGTAACTGAGCTGCAGATGGTGATGTAGGTCGGGCCTCTTGCAGGAATCAGAAGCAGGTTTTAAAATGTACTTTAAACTCTTCTGTGAGCCTTCTGTTTCATCTTCCTTTCATGACCTGCTATACTAACTCCAAGAGCAAACTTTGAAAGCATTTTAAAATTTTTTGTTTCCCTTGGTAGTGTAGGCTTGGTTAAGCATGTGTTTGCATGGATGTGTGTGCTGCCCATTCCTTTGCAGTGATTTCTAATTCTTTAAAAGCTTATAGGGCACCTTCCCAGAGCACAGACGGTTTAAATCTTTTCACTCAGCTGGAATTAAATATTCCAAAAAACTGTGTGATTTAGCAGCAATAGTGCCTTTTAAAGGTTTTAATGCATTTGAAGACAAGACCTTTCATTGTGACTAAGTTTACCCCATGTGAATTTTAAGTGAATGGTAAAGCACAGCATACAATCTGTTCCTTGGCTGTTACGGCACTCCAGAATGAGGGTTAGAAGACAGTCTAACAGTCATGAGCAATTTTAACTGTCCAAAACATATAGTCTGCACATGGGCCTGGCATAGTGAAAGACTTGTTGCTGAAAGGAGAAAAGATTTGCATGGGAAAATAAGCTCAAAAGAGGCACCCAGACAAGGATATGAAATCACAAGCTAAATGGGAAGGTTAATTGAGATCCAAAAGCCAGACTTTGAGGCCCAGGGCTGTGCCTGGTTGAACACCCATAGGTGAGCTGTAACACATTTCAACCCAAATTAAATGGCTTTGATCTTGTAGGTCTGACGAGTACCTCAGAGCTCATGTGGAGGGATTTCAACAGCTTGAATGCTGGGGAGTGTGGATGGCTCCTTCTGTGCTACAGCTCTTCTTTGTTTCTCTTATTTTCCATCTTGGAAAGCAGGGCAGCCACAGATCTGCTCCATCACAGAGCAGAGCCCCTAGAAGTCTTTCTGTAGTTTTAAGGATACAGGGTGCAGGAAATTATTTTGAAGCCATCATCACCAAATCTCTGACACCTTTTTTCTATATCCCACAACAGCAGGAAGAGAGAGTCCTGTCCCCGCAAAGGTACCTGATTCCCATTGAATAAGGCACTTAAATACCTTGGGGAATCAGGCAGCAAGAATCCCATAGTTTGGTTTCATCTGTGTGAAACACTCAATGCTAAGGTGCATTTGGCAAGGTCATTTCCAGCACTCCTATGCTACTTTTTCATTTTATCAATAATGCAACTAGTTTTTTTCTATGGTGTTTTTCAGTTGAGTTGTGGAGGTTACAGTGTTAATTTGTCGGGTTTATCACACATTCCATATTTCTAAGCACTAAGAAAAACCCACCTTACTTGCTTCCTTGCCAACCACTCTGTACTTTCACTGTGTTCATTCACTTCCAGCTACATCTTTTAAATGTGCTGAAAAGCTGAAGGTTGTAATATATTTAATGTAGCACTTCCTTGAAGCAGGGTATATGGGTTTTTTTCTTCCCAAAGTTCACATGCAAGAAGGATGATGAATGCTTTATCACAACTGTGTTTTGCTTCACATCCACTATTTATATTGATGTGTCTCTGTTCTGGGACTAGGTTATCCCATGCTGTTTCTGTGTCACTAATGTCTATCCATCATGCATGAGTGGCATTTATCACTCTTCTCTCTCAGAGCCCTGCAGTCTTCATTTTGTACTCCATCTTATGCATTTCCTCAGCAAAAGAGAACTGAAATATCCTGAGATGAACAGAAAAGTGGAGAGAAAAACAAGTAAATAAACCCAAAAAATAGAGATGCCTACCCCATCCTACTGACTTTTAGGTCATTTTGCAGAGCCTTGCAGAGATAGAATAGAATCTTTTTAGTGAGTTATGAGCTGTAACCAAATAGGCTATTTTCCTGGCTTAGGTACCTGAATTCGCAGTCTGAACCCAGAGACTCAGTTCAGAAAGTCTTTTCTGGGTCACTTTTCAGAATCTTAGCTGACTGCGTTAAAGTGGAAATTGTCCCTAGAAGCAGACAACAGCCTTTTCCTATATTGTGTTGTTATGATATCTTACCCTTCTACTTTCATTCAGAAAGACAGATTTTCTCTTGGATACCTTTCTAGTCCATATTTTCATAGAATCATAGAACAGTTAGTCTTGGAGGGATCTTATCATCTAGTTTAAGAGAGCCTGCCATGGGCAGGGACACTTGCCACTAGACCACATTGCTAAATGCCCCATACACCTTAATCTTGAAGACTTCCTGAAATGGGTTATCCACAACTTCTCTTGAAAACCTGTTCCAGTGTCTTATCACATCACAGTAAAGAATTCCTTCCTAATATATAATCTATCTTCCCTCTTTCAGTTTAAAATTGTTACCCTTCATCTTATGAGTACAACCCCTGGTAAAGTTACACTCCTGTTCCTGGTATCAATCCTGAGAAACACTGTTTATCGCTGGTCTCCACTTGGATATCAAGCCATTGACTGCAACACCAAGCTGAGTGGTGCGGTTGATACAGTGGAAGGAAGGGATGCCATTCAGAGGGACCTCGACAGGCTGGAAAGCTGGGCTCAGGTGAACCTAATGAGGTTCAACACAGCAAAGTGCAAGGTTATGCACTTGGGCCGGAAGAACCCCAGGCACCTGTACAGGCGGGGAGGAGTGGTCCTTGAGAGCAGCTCGGCAGAGAAGGACCTGGGGGTCCTGATGGACGAGAGACTTAACATGAGCCAGCAGTGCGCTCTCGCAGCTCGGAAAGCAAATGGGATCCTGGGCTCCATCAGGCGAGGGGTGGTCAGCAAGGGTAGGGAGGTGATTGTCCCACTCTACTCAGCTCTTGTGAGGCCCCATCTGGAGTACGGTGTCCAGGTGTGGAGCCCTCAGTACAAAAAAGACATAGAGATTTTGGAAAGGGTCCA
>VZTY01015134.1:221822-265335 GCA_013400935.1 Turnix velox
AGACAGGCGGGTTGGAGTTACATGATCCTTGAGGTCCCTTCCAACCCGGGTCATTCTGTGATTCTGTGATTTTGTGAGTGTAACCATACAATCAATTTCTTATCCACTGAGTGGTCCACTGATCAAATCCACATTTCTCCAATTTAGAGATGAGGATGTTGTGCAGAGCAGTGTCAAATGCCTTGCTTAAAGGCATTTTCTTTATCCAAAACCAGCTTTCCTAAATTCCAGCAATCCCTCCACCATGAGCATATCCAAGCACAAAATGGCTTCTGAATTCATTAATCCAGGGTTTAGCTCTTCTTAATTCTGTTGCATTCACGAGAAAAATCCAAGAGCTTGTTCAGTTGTAATATTTATGATTCCAATCAATAGCATATGGTGCATAGTTGAAAACCAAATAAAAGTATATATGTAGTATTGGCATGCAGAGTTCTGAATGGGAAAAAAACAGGATTTAAGGTAATTACTTGTAGGGTTCCATAGCTTCTACACTTTGCCAGGCTTGACATTCTGCTATTTAAAAGTTAGAGAAGTAGTACTTGTGTTTGGGTCATGCCACATAATGGGTAGTACTCTTTAGTCACTCACCACTTCTCACAAGGGAAGCAAATGGCGCAGTATTTTACTGAGTGTATGAGTTTACTAGTAGTAGCAAGACCATCACGATTCTTAGGCTTAGAGATTGACCTCCCCTGACGTTAACCAAGCTGGTGATAGGATACTCTTAATTATAATAATTATTTCTCCATTAGGCATTGGGCTCCTACTGCCATCTTTGCTAGTAAAGTAACAAGTTGATCCTTGGTTCAAAGAGCTGTCTAAGATGTGAAACAAATGGCTCCAACACACAATAGGGAGCACAAGATCAAAATGCAGGCTGTTACAGCTTTGTGATCAAACATAAGCACTGGAATTCCACTCCGTTTGCTGCTACTGTCCAGTGCTGCACAAGAGGGTGTGTCTCCATGTACTTTTGCTCTTCATCAACTGCCACATAAGATTTGCCACTTGTTCTGCAGTGCTGCTTCTATTTGAGGTTGCTACAACAGACCTGAGATGGGATGTAGCAGCTGATTCTAATTTTCTCTAGCCTGCATCCTTAAAGATTAGGACAATCCCATGAAAGGAGTAGGAAGTTCGTAGGTATGGCAATTCTAGTACAAGTATAAAGGCCAGAGAAATAGCCCCTAGACAGTAAAAAATAAAATGACTCACTTAAACAGATGATAATTAACGAATAAAAAACTAAATAAGCAAAGCAGAAGCAGCTTTTTTTTTCCCCAGCTCCTCAATACAATGTTTTTTGCTCCCTCTGGTGGCTCTGAAATAGCAGATCAGCAACACTCGGCTGCCAAAGCTCTCTGCTAGTGGGACTGGGGCACAGTGTGCAGCTGGTGTAGAACAGGACAGACAGCAAGGTTAGCTGCTGGCATTGCATTGCTGGCGTTGTAAGTTCCTTCCCTTTCAGGGGAAAAAAAATAAAACAAACGTACAAAAACATCCCCAACTATAAACTAAACTGTAAGCACATACCTGATAATTAAGTCATGAGAAATATAGTGATTCACATTTATAAATCTAACCACTTCTCACTTCAAGGCAAAATCAATGAAAGAAATAAGATGAAATTTACTCTCAGATTACATAGAAAATATTGTTGTGTGGTGTTAAAACAGACCTGAGAACCTTAAATAATATAACATTACTGCTAAAATAATTTCTTAGCTTTGGGATTTAATCTATTCATCCTGCCTATTTCTCCGAGCACTTACATTCCTGATACAAAATGAAGAGTTAGCTAATTACATCCACAGGTGATACAAAATCGGGTGGTGTTGCAAATCCCAAGGAGAACCTAGAAGCTATGTAGATTGCATTTAATTCCATGTAGCTTCTTGTACTTGTCCCGTACCTGTCAAAGCTGAGAAAGAAATAGAGTTTGAAAATACAACAAAATTAGATTCAGCCTGGGAAAATGCACACGGGGGAAAACTCATCTGAAGCTGTATTTTTTGAAGGAAAGGGAAATACTTGAAGAGTGGACTGGTGAGAGATGGATAGTGAGACTGAATAAATGAGTTACAAGTTTGCAATGCGCTGAAGGGAAAAAGCCAAAGCAATTACAAGCTCCTTCCACCTGAGATTCATGCAGTAAAGACTGAAAGATCTAATTTGGCCAAAATCAGGCTATTGGTTTTGATGGGGTTCATTTTGGCCTAGCATAGATTTTGATTAAACTAAACATGTCCAACTTTCCTGATCCTTGCATCACATAACTCTAAGCTTCAGGTGGTGACAATCAGCAGCACGTGTTTTTTGTACCTAATAGGAGTGTAGGGTGGGGAAGAACTGAGAGTGAACTACAGGGAGTGGGTGATAAGATTTTCCCCATAGATGCTACTGTGGCTTTGTAAGAGGCAAGATGAATGTGTACAAGGCTCCCAGATCCAGAATGAGAGGTAAATATGGAGTGTGTAAGAGGTACAGCCTGGCTACCCACGGGTAGCATATTTCTAAGCAAAAAAAAAAAAAATCAAAAAGAGAGGATCCAAAGGATATAGTCTAAGGAAAGGTTAAGTGGGTGAGCAGAGGATCTGAAGGACAACTCACATGTTAAAAACGTCTTAGTAGTGAGCTCTAACAGACTGTTGAATAATCCTAAGGGAAACAATAGAAATAGTTCAGGTATATAAAACTTGCCAGGTCAAAGTACTAATGAACAGAAAATAAAGGACAAACCTGCAATGGCTGCAGAAAGAAGACAAGGCAAGCTGATACCATCTCTAACTCACATTTTTCTACCTCAAAACATCACTGAACTCTCAGAAAGAGAAGTAGGGCCTTATTTAGTCCTGATAAAAGCTGATGAATCTGTTTAAAAGGCAGGAGATGTTATATCATGGTGCTACAAACTGAAAAAAAAAACATTATCACCCAGTAATTCTTGAATTATATATACACATTTTAGTTGCTTTTGAGTATTGACAGAGAAATTCAGAATGCAAGATGCCTCTCAGTTGGTGGAAAATGTGTTACATTTCTTGATAAGCTAATTCAGTGGTTAATTATCCTGATTCTTTAAAACATGCACTTTGCTTCCACTTTGTTTTGTTTTTCCCTGACTTCTAATGATTTGGCTTCATCATGCCTTTGCTAAGAGCCTTCAAATACTTTCCTCCCTGCACAGACAATGCAGCCTGCAAGCTAATCTCCATGAAGTCAAATTAAGTCATTCAATCCCCAAGAGAGATGTGATTTAAAACTCATCCCTCCTGTTGTTTCCTCCTATTGGCTAATTTAAGTGGCTCCCTTCTCAGCATGCTGGCTCTAGTGAATTCTGTTCCTTAGCACCCAACCCCCCAAAGTGTCATTAAATCAAGAATGAAGGGTTTGAAATCCAGGCACTACACCATTCAGTGTTGCAGCAGAAATAGTCTTGTGTCCCAGGCTTTGCAACTCCAAACAGAGCAAACCCTAACTATACATATGGTTTCTTCTATTTGGATCTTAGTATTCCACCCCATAATTTCAGGAGCATAGTGTTACTTCTGCTATTTCTTCTCCCTAAATCTGAGGCCTTGCCCTACACAGTGTCCTACTTCAAGTTATATAAAGGATATTTAATTGAATACTAACAGCTGTTCTAATAGATTACTAGATAATGACCCATAGACAGGAGCTACTTGATTATAAAGAGAAAACGGTAAATTCTGACATATTATGAATTAATGCAGTGATATCACAGTCATAGAAATTAAGTTTTAAATCAATGACAGGTTTGGTTTCTGCACATTTTGTGGATCCCTGTGAAGAATTTCTCTTTTGAGAATCACCATAATGTGTAGTAAGCCACCAAAAATTGACAGGGCCTGCCATGGATCTGCCAGATGGGGCAAGAGTGGGTCATTAATTGAGGTAATAGCCTATTCAAATGGAAATAACTTGCAAGAATTATTTGACTGAAAGCTGCTAGAAGGACTAGTTCTTTCATGGCTCTACAGGGAAATGAGGAAAACAGATTGAAAACCTCAGAAGTAAAATTAAAGAATGAGAAATTTATGGTGGGATATGCAAAGTCAAGTGAATCACAGGCAGGCCCATAAGCTTTGGGATAGACTGAGAAAGGAGAAATGCTGGATTTTGTAGATGATGTTCTGACTGAGTTGGGACTAACCAACCTCAGAAGAAGCTAGTCTGGATGCAGTTCAGAGGAGCCACAGTAAGGAGACTTAGCCAACTGGTCAGATTGATAGACAGCTCCAGGGAGTGATTCTGCGCAGCTAAGAGCTGATTAACTCTCTGGAAGTGCCATGCTCTTGATTCAGATCTTACTTAGGTAAGACTGACTCATTCCCTGAAGGCACCTTTCTCCAAAGGCCATAGAGGTTTCACTGAACAATGGAGGATAAAAGCCAGCTGGAAGAACTAGTTCTGGTCACAACTGCTTTTGATTGCATCCTGTGGCAAAGAGTTGAGCCTTAAGTTAAACCACCTCCATGGCTTGGGAAAGGGTGCTTGCAGTTGCTGAGGTAGAGAATGTAGTGATTACCTATGAGAAAAAGCTATGACAAGGCAAGGGTGGAGTACAACAGAGGAAAGCACGTGATACCAGTTTGCTGGTACTCTAACACACTGGCCTGCTAAGGAGCACATGATAACGAATGTATGTCTGACAATTTGATAGCTATTACTAAGCACATGTATTTCATCTGTCTCTGAGGAACCAGAGGTCATAGGTCATACCTCAATAAGTCCAAAATCAATTACTGGTGTTTATTCTTTATATAAGTAAGAACTATATAGCTTTTTTTAACTGTTAGGGAGATCAACATTTTTTCCTATATGCATCCTCTTCTCTTGACACTTCTTGAAAGCTGTAAGTTTCCTCCTTTGTCCTGCCCTTACTACACTGAGAGCTATCTGTTTCTTACTGCTGTTGTGAAACTTGTTTTGTTATTGCTTGTGCAGTGCCTCAACAGTGTGGATGGATAACAAAATGACCTTGTAAAAAATATTGGTTTATTATGCTATACAGATGACAGTCAACTCCAGGGATTAAATACTGGCTCTTACCAGCTCCAAGAGGGTTACCACACAAAAACTATTTCCTAATTATTTCTGCAGATAAAACTCATTATGAATTTCTCAATTCTTAATCAATACTTAAAAGGCCTTCTGTTTTATGGAACAGTTCATCAATATTTTATTTATTTTAATAATTAATCTTTTATTACAGAACCAGATGGAGCCTGCGGCACACTTGTCCTCAAGAAACCAGAGCAAAGAAGAGAAGGTGCCCAGAATCCACATCACCTGGGGCTGAAGACTTACAGTTTCCTCTGTCCTGTCCATGTATCTGCTGTGTTTTGGGATCAGTCGCAGGAACTAACTGTACCCAGAGGCCCTGCAGCCACACTGTAGCCATGGAATGGCTGGGTTGAGGGGATGAAGTTGTTCTGCTTCCCTGAATAGTCATTCCTAAATGTGGGGATGATGTCTGTCCCTGCTGATTGCTCACAGCTCTCAGGAGACCTTGACATAACTTTCTAGGAAATAGATTCTTACTGGACTGATCTAAATACTATCAAGAAAGGATTCATGCATTCTTTTCTCTAGAGCTTGTAAGCGGAGTTCTGAGTGACAGTCCTCTCAGAGGAAAGGTCTTTTGGGTATGGCTATGCAAAACTCCCTTGCTCTCTTTATGCATGTATTTGTAAATATGTATGATCCCAATCAAGAAAAGGGATTTTTTTACCTGTGAGGAGCAGGTGAAACTGGTAAAGAAACTGCTAAGATGCTTTTGCTGAGAAACCACTAGGGAGCAACTGAGAGATTTCATGTCATCAGATTGAGTATATCCAAGATGTCTGTCCAGGATAAAGCTCACTTTACCAGTAACAGCAGATGGAATATATCTGCAAATAATAGCTTGAGAAAAAAGATTTTTTGGGATCTGGAATAGGCATTAATCATCTTTGTTCACATTTTTTGTATTATTCTGGGAAAAACTGAGAGCACTTTTGGATTTATGGTTACTACTAGAAACTCAGCTAGCATTGGTTTCTGGGAGCTCTTTCTTTCACTCTATGTCTTGCTAAGAACGTGGCCTTTCTGGATGTAGCCTTTACCTTAGCAGGGTGTTCTCCCTTGTTTTCTACACCTCAGATGCCTGCTGCATTGCTTAAGCTACCAGGTGTGCATCACACCATTTTCCCATACTTATGGATTTCTGAGGCTTACCACTTAGTGGTCCTGCTTTGTAGTTGGCTTCCTTTTCACTTCCAGCTGCAGTTCAAGTCTCTGAGTTTGTTTTGGCTATGTGAGTGAGCATCTTTCATCCTTTGGTGTACTATGAGAGCTCTGTGTTAGGTGAGTTAGGTTGGTACCTATTTTTCAGTACAGACTGGGCTGGTGATGGAATGCTATCAGGAAAACCTAGGTAATTATACAGTTCTTTTACCAAGTTTGATAGAGCCTGCATTGACCTTGACTATATGGAAAAACCTGTTTGTCTTCTTCCTACTCTGAAATTCCGTGCTGATGGGAGAGGATTGTTTGACATATCCCTTTGCCATTGATTGAAAGTAAACTACTGTGTAAAGGGAACAGAAATAAACAATGCTGCTCATTGGTACAATAATCTAGGACAATAAGATGACCAGATAGAGTCCTGATTTAAGATTTGTTGATGTCTGGAAAAGGTTTTCCTTTGGGTGGAGACTAAACCAAATTAAAAACATCCAGAATCTGGACCTGTGAGCAGGGAGGGAGTAGAGCAGAAGAAAAGTTAAAAGGCAGTAAGTATGTAAAGGAGACCTGAAGAACAAAGAAAAATGAGAGAGGAGTGACAGAAGGGAATGAAGATTCTCCATGTAATAAAAAATCAAAGGTAGAAATTCACCAAACAAAGAAGAGGAAGAAAGGATTAAAGATAAACAGAGCAGCAAAAGAGAGTTGGAAATAGAAAGTGCAGAAGAAAACAAAGAAAACAAGAAACCTAGACAGGTTGCTAGAGGTAAGATGTTGAGAGAAATATGTTCAAACAGTTTTCTATCACAGGGAAGTCAGATTAAATACAAAGACAGTAGGGTAAGGAAGAAATAGTATAGTATGTAATGGGAACTGACATAAAGAAAGTAAGGGGAAAGAAAAGAAAGGCCTAAAGCAACTGAGGCAGAATAAGCACATCACTTTTGATTGTTCCGTGATACAGGGAACAACTGATGTCAGTTCTCTGTAATACAGGCAAATAGGTAGACAAAAAGATAAGGCTGGACAGACAGTTTGCTTCCTTTCTAGACTCAAACTCATACTGCTGGTAATTAGATGTCTGACTGAGCTCCCTATAGCCTGGAATATCATTGCCTCAAAATCATTCTGTAATCAATGTCTAGCAAGGGGCTACCTCTAGGAGGGGGAACTCAGACTATCCATCTTCTGCTATTGACTGGATGGGGTCCAATCCGGGCTGATGGGAAGCCAGGTCTCAGTCACATGCCAACATTTCAAGCAATCTCCCTTACCACTAGACAAGCCTTAACCTCCATGTCCCTCAGGTAATTTATGCACAGAGCCCTAATCTTCACACTCACAGCACTTTCTCATTCTCAGAGCACAAGCTGCTGCAGAGCCCTTTGCCAGGGCACAATGAAGCTGCTCATGCTGCTGCTGTCCCTGTTAAACCTTTTTTGTTAAGAAAAATAAGATTACAGTAGTTTTATCTGCTGTTAAATTTCAATCACAATTTAAGAGTTTCCCCACTTAGACCAATTCAAGGCTTCTCTAGACCAGAGAAGGCTACAGATATCAAACTCTGCTGTGGCAGGAGGGGTGCAACTAGAGCAAGGAGAATGCAAGTGAGCCCCTTATACTATCTTGAGTTATTCAGGACTTAAGTGGCTTCCAGTGGTGAAAAAATTGTGGTATCACCAATCCCACTGAGTTTGGTTCTGCACATATTACACATGCTTCCCCTTCAACAGCTCCATCCCTTTCAACAAACTGCTTCATTAGAATGATTGAGCTTAGCAGAGCAGCAGAGTTATTCTTTCACATGTCCTTTCCCTATCCACTGCCTGGGCCTTGTAGCATTTTAAGTCACAACACATGAGACCAGTCAGATACTGATGTGATTTGACAAGCCTTGTTTCTGTGGTGTCTCTTTTGTTTCAAACCCTGTTGATTATGTTTTCTTCTAAAACACAGGATGATTTCCAACTTTACGCCCACAGAATGATTCATTTGACTTCTGAGTCGTCTGAAAGCTTATGAAGATCCCTTCCCAGCACCCTTTTAAAAGGAGGAAGGTAAAGAGAGGGTGAACATCTTTATTTCTTCTGCTGCCATGAGTTAAAGGCAAACTCAAACTTGATAAAGGCTCTCCTTGTGCTTAGTGGAGAATTTATTAAGATTGAGTAATTGAAGTCAATGTTCAATTTAGTCTCAATAATGTAGATGTCTTTGAATTCCCTTGAGGCCTGCCATACTAGAGGCAGATGATAGCAATGGTTTTCAAAGTGCCAAGGGTAAATGTATGCAAATCCCTACATCATTCAGATTAGTCCAGTGCTGAATGGAAGCCAGATGGGTTCTTCTAGGTCTCATTTTCAACAAAGCAAAGAAAAGATTCACGTAGAAAAAGATTTGGTTCTTCCATTAAAAAAAGAGCCTACTGACCCAGCCAAGATGCACAGCTAACAACCTTTTATTCATAGGTTTACACATTACACACAGAAAGGATTCCTTTGCCTTAGAGAAGAGGAAGCTCAGAGGATGGAAAAGATTCATAGCCATGGAAAACTGCTACCTATAGAATATCCTGTGTTTATAGTATGTCTGTCCAAGGGATTGTACACAGACAGAAAGGAAATCCCTGCCCGAAAGAACCTGTAGTCTAATGTTGGAACTTTCATGGCTAATTTTTTTTTTTTAAATCTCTATGGTAACAGAATTCACAGCTTTAAAGAACACAGTGGAAGTGTAGTGCCTAAATCTATTTATAGAGATATGTAGGAAACACAGCTAAGGAGAGAGACAGCATATTAATGGGAATGGCTTAGCTATTGAATTCCTGGAATTCAGCACCATAATGAAAGAGCCTTGAGGGAAAAAATGATGAGTAAAGCAATAAGGACTGAAGAGTTCAGAGGGGCATGCAAACAGTATGCTTTACTCAAGGACAGATTTCATCCATATTGACATCCATATGAAGACATTTCCACTCCAAATTTTCTTTACCTAGCCTCACTGTTCAAAGACCTTCTGCAGTAACACTTAATTCTCCTGTTTAGAGAGTTTCTCACACAAACTGTGAGCAGTGCTCTGCTGATTTTCCATACAGGTTTTGCACTGATGGTCCTTTTCAGACTGTGCTATAGGTGTTTGACTTAAACAGAGCTACCTCAGCATCTGATTTCATGAGAGAGCTGAACAATTTGGAATTCCTATCATTACCTAGAGTTGCTGAAAAGTGCCTTCCTAAAGGCTCAAGGAGGAATTTAAACTTTAAAAAATCGGTCTGAATGTGGCTCCAGAACTCTGAGGTAGCCCCAAGACTTTGAGAATGTGGTCCCAAGTCTCTGAGAACTACAGCATAGTTAACTCTCCAGATGTCAGCAGCTTTATTTATAAACCTTAACAATAATTCTTAAGAAGAAAAGAGGCAAAATCTAGATTGGAAGGATTAGATCTTATGGCCTTATAAAGAGAAATATTTTCAGTTTTTCAATTCTCTAGACATCATAAAAAAAAAAAAGATACTTCCTGTTCAAAAAGATACTTCCTGTTCAAGATGAAGATTGGACCTGCTCTAGTTCATTCCTGTCATTTTTTGGCTACAGTGATATTGATATTGCTTTTATAGGATCTGACCTCACCTGCAGGTTCATTTTCAAGGAGCACAGTAGCAGTAACACCATTTGAAAATCAACCACAACCAGAATTTCCCAACAATCATGCACAGATGTGTCAGTATCAGTCAAATGTAGTGAACTGGTTGATTTTCAGTGATGTGCTGGTCACAAGCAGTTCAAATGGGTCTTTGCAAGAGCTGTGTGACATGACTAATGGGAAGAGACAGAAGGGAGAACTCTAGTTTTTGCATTATCTGAAAAGAGCTAAGAGCAGTGAAGCCAGTATCACTGATCTACCTGAGATCCAGTTCACTACTCCCAAAGAAATGGTGTGATTCCCTGTGAACCACCCATCTATGAACTGCTCTTGATGTACACTTCTACTCCCCACAGTTCTCTGTGAGCTGTAATGCATGCCATAACAAACACAACACAACAGAATTCTGCACTATAGCTTGCAAGATCAGTGAAGCTGGTTCATCTCTTGTGTTCTGCTCCACAGAAGAGCCTCAGACTACTGTCTCCTGTTCTTCTGGACTCAATGCTATTCTAGTTGGAAAATAAATAAAAATTAAGGGGATTTCAAAAGGAAGGATGAGCTACATACAAGTAAATGTGACTTCATGAGAAAAAGTGAAAAGACTAAAAAGTTATGATGAATACAGGACCATTAGAATCTAAGAGAAAGGTAATTACTGTATGTGCAGTAGAAATGGAAAGCTATTTCTGCCCAGAGCTCAGCCTATACCTTCCTTGGGGTCTGGCTGTGTTCAGGACCAATTTTTATAATGGAGCTCCCTGGATTTGTAGTTGTGAGAGAGCTGTTTAAGGAGTTTCTGTGAGGGCCTGCCATGGCCCATCATCATGTTCTTTGGGACTAGACACTTACTTATAAAGATAGAAGAGACATTTTGCCCCTTTCTCCAGTACAATGGGGAAAACAGCCTCAAAGTACTGTGTATGTTACTAAGTATGTATAGAGAAGGGTAAATCTGTCATGTGAAACATTTTGATGGAAAGTACTAGTTTCACTGCAGGTGACGTGTTTTCCTAAAGATTTACTGTTATTCCAAAAAAAAAAAAGCAAGCAAGTCAACAAGCACTTTCTTCTTCTTAAAAATACTTTTTTCCAGGGAACCTTGTGTTCTTTTTCCAATTGATAAACTCCCTTCCTATAGCACAAATTTTTACTTGTCCTTAAGCACTTGATGTTTTATTTTGAGGTGGTGGCTGTCATCCTGTTTCTGTTGTTTCAGTCCTTAAGATTAGCCACTTCTCCCTGTGGCACTGTTTTCTTCTCCTGCATATTGACAGTATTTCTGAGCTTTGTATCATTGAAAAATTTCTTCTAGTAACTAGAAATTCATCACTTAGGAACAATCGAGAATGAAAAAGACCTATGTGATAAATCAGTTGCAAGGTAAACATGCCTGAAAAACATGATCCTGGGATATATTGGTTGCAGCTCCAGAAGGAGATGGAAATACTTCTACCATTGTACGCAAAGGTGGTGAGACTCCACTTATCATCTTCACTATTTTGCAGTGAGATGCTGAAAGAAGTTAAGAGAGAGCAGAGGAGCTCTGCCATTAAAATGTACAGTACTGAGTCTTCCTTACCTAGAACACAGGACTACACGAGAAGGCCAGAAAAAACAAAAGGTACCCAATACAAAAGGGAAGAGAAGAAGAAAAGATAGCTGTACAACCTGTGAAAAGATGTATGTAGCAAGGAAACAGACATCATGGATTAAAAATCAGCAAAAAGCTGGAGATAAGCAGAAAGATGATAGTAAGACTTTTGATGGTTTAGAATTTTGCCCACTAGTACTCTTTTGCCACAAGAAAGAGATGTTTCTGAGCAGCAAGGAAGAGGGAAAATTCTAACTTGGGAATGAAACGTGTGGGGTGAGCTGAGCATGCCAGAGGGGCTGCATTCTGCACCTGAGGTAAGCAATTTCTAAGTAGAATTTCTAAGTGGAGATATTTTCCATTTGCACCTTCTTTTATTTTTCCCCAATGATTTAATTTCACTTTAATATCTCACAAAGTCATTTAGGAAAAAAAAACAGAAGGAGAAATTTGAAGTAAGGTGTCTTGGAATTTTGTAAATCCAATTTTTAATTTTTATTAGATTTTTTAAAAATTATTTTTGTTTGAAAAATTCCTTACACCTTTTTTCTAGGAATAAGATATCTTTAACTCCTAAAGGTAATGTTTGATCCAAGATAAAACATTATTTCTTTTAAAAACAAAATTTGGAAGATTTTTGGCACCAGTGGTGAACCCAGAATTTGCTACTTGCACTGTCTCAGATGCACATGCTGTATGGAGACCAACATGGCAGTAAGTTTGTGGAGCTGCATGTATTCTTGGAACAGATAGCACATTCATCAAAGAAGTATATTAGCAGCAGACAAGCCTCCTCCATGCCAGGAATATGGTCCCTCTGCATAAAAGCAGAATTCTTAATAAGCCAGCCTCCCCATTTAGACCCAGTTTCTTTATTTATAATCTCTTTCCATCTCAGCACTCAAGAGACTTGGATACTTGTCCTCCTGAGATATTTCCTTCATGCAGAGACAGAGTAATTTTATATGTTTCCCTCACAAATATCTTCTAAGTCAGAGAAACTCAAATAAGTGAAGTGAAAGACAAGAAAATGACCTGAGGGGATGGACAGAGAGGGCAAGACGCTTTGAACCCTTTCCAGCTGTCATGGCTTAACCCCAACCAGCAATTAAGCTACTCGCTCACTTCTTTCCCAGCAGGATGTGGAAAAAGTCAGGACAGTAAAACTGAGAAGACTCATGGGCTGAGATAAAAATAGTTTAACAGGTAAAGAAAAAGTAGTTCACTCACTGCTTCCCATCATCCATCTCCAGGAAAGCAGGGCTCCATAATGTGTAATGCTTCCTTGGAAAGACAAACATAATCACTCTGAATGTTCTACACTTCATTCTTCTTCCCTCAGCTATGCTGAACATGATGCCATATGGCATAGTACATCCTTTTGGTCAGTTGGGTCAGCTGTCCTGCCTCTGCCTCCTCACAACTTCTTGTGCCTCCCCAAGCCCTCACTAGATAGGGGAAAAAAAGCCTCAAGTCTGTGTAAACACTGTTCAGGAATAATGAAAAAGAATATATATTCTTTCAGCACAAACCCAAAGCATAGTTCTATATTAGTTCTGAAAAAACCTCTAAACCAGCCCAAACCAGCACACTAGTGTTCCTAGGGAAAAATTCAAGTGAAGGGCTGTTGGATTTTTTTTTGCATGCTTTTTTTTCCCTCCCTTGGTGCAGTCCTTTCCCTTGTGGTAGCAGATGCTTAGTCTAGCAGGCGTGTGAAATATAAAGCTGTCAGGACACATTTAGGCAGGTTAAATAGACTCTGAAATCCAAAAGATTTACCAATACAGATATCAGGTGCATCTGGGCAGAAAGAAACTTTCTCCCAAATCCCTGTGCTCTTGCTTATCATGTGGCATGCAGCGAGTCACCAAGAACCCCACCTCTGGGGGAAGAAGCAGCTCTGCCCTCTCTCCCCAACAGTCTGGCTGGCAGGATGAGACCATTGGCCATAGGACTTCCCATCCTCTCTCTGTCCTTTCTGATGTTACCTTCACCCCAGGTCCTGGCTCCTAGAGAGGGGAGACAAAATTGCATTTTTATTCATACCATAGATGAATGACAAGTTCTGTGCCAAAATCAGACTGCTCTTGCAAAAGGACTGAACCTGAGGCAAAAGATAATGAGATGAGACAGAAAGTCATGGAGAAACATGCTAGGTCTGGAAGGAACAGTGACTTATTGACTCTAGATTGTGTTGCTTCTTCTTACAACACAAACTGTTAGTTTTTCTTTATGGCAACAGAAATGGCCAGATGAGATACTGCTAAAACAAATAGAGGAGCCACAGTCAGCAGCCATTGTGATTATCTGCAGCTAGAAACCCATGCCTCACTCTATGCTCACACTGCATACAAACAAAGATATTTTTCTGACTTTTTCTCTCCCCAGCCTCTCCTGAGGACTCCCCCAAAGGTCAGGTGTAGTCCATTCCTGATAACAAAGGAAGTGATATGTTCTCTCTTCATCCTACTCCCTGCCAAATGCAACAGTCTTGTTTCCAGAGCAGGAGAAGGAAGACCACCTGAGGACACCCAAGAACCCCAGAGTGCTTTGCAGAATCCTGCACAGATTTTGCTGTGAAGGCTTACTTTCCAATTGATTTAAGAGATGCATCTGCCCTAGGCTGAAGGGGTCACCACAGAAAGTGTTTTAACACAGTTGATGGGGACATGTGCCACAGGGAATGAAGTGGACAGGCATGGGAAATGAACAAGTGGATGATATAAGGAAGGGAGCCACGGGGAAGTGGACAGGCATGTGTGGAGTATGAATGAATACAGAACAGAGAAATACAACAACTCTGCAGGAATGGAGCCAGGAGTTACAGCAGATCACAAACTGAACATGAATCCCCAGTGTCCTGCTGTTGTGAAGAAAGCAAACATCCTGCTGAGCTGTGTAAACAAAAGGATAGTTTGCCAAGCCCAAGAAATAATCATTCCACTTCACTCAGAGTTCCAGTGAGCCAGCCTCAAGAGATGCTGTTAGGTGGCAAATTCTAATGAGGCTTTTAGAAAATCTCCAGGACCTAATCTTTGTTTAGACATGATAACCTTCATTGAATGGCAGCTTAGTACCAGTAATTATGTTCTTAATGCCAACAGCCTCCCCATTGATAATAAATATATTTTTGCATTGTAAAACATTATGTAAGCATTATGCATTTATTAGCCAAAATGAGAATTTAATATAAGGTATCTAACAAATTCTATTCCCTGTTCAAGAGAACCGTAATCCCATATTATTTTCTCTTGGTCAAAACATATAGATGCTTTAAAAACTAAAACATATGCTTTAAAAACTTCAACATATTTTATGTATATAAATATATTTCAAGCAATTGTTTTCTTCCTTCTACAAGGCTTTCCTGTAGAAATCATGAATATTTTTCACTTCTTCATGAGCTTTCAGTCTAGAACAGGTTCAAAGCCAGGACACCTCTCAGACGTGGTTGGTGATCGAGTATACTTCCCTGGCTATCAGAAGAATGAAATCAATACATTTCTGAAGCCCCAGAACTGCTGAGGATGTTGGTGCCCAAGTCATACAGCCCACAGTCATTAATACCAGTTGTTCATCTCTAATTTGGCATACTGACCATCCTGAGTTCACAGTGCAGAGATCTTCATCAAAACTCTCCCTTATGATCTGTGCACAGAGCATTTGCCTTGCATAGTGAAAACTGATCTGAGTAACTTCCATCCCTTTTGACACAGTAATTTTGATGATGATACTCATGGACATTAGACAATGTTTCTAAAGTCAGCAATATTCCCTGTGGCTTCTGAAGAAACTGAGCACAAGCTCCCATGCTGCAGTCTCAGGAAAACAAATAATCCATTGTTTACTTTTGTCCCCTTCACATTAATATTGGGTCTCGTGGGTTTGCCCCTCTTCCTAGTGTACCAAGAGTGTTGCTGCCTCGTTGAACAAGCAGACCAGCCCGTGGACTGGGTCTGTGAGCCTCAAGGGTAGATGCTGTTTTACCTATGCCATTGAACCTCACTCAATTCTGCATTCCAGTTTTCCACTGCATTTTTTGAGGGAGAGAGTATCCATTCTCAGCACTATTTATAACTAAACTTTACCCATCATTTGACATGCAGATGAGATGAGAAGTTAAATTTCTTCAAGGATAAGCTGGATTTATATATTATAAAGAATAGAGGACTGAACAAAAACCTAACTGTATCCAGATATATAGAAATTCACTGTGAAGAAAGGTAGTAAATTTCATCCATGTCTACCATGGCTAGAGTGAGAAATAATGGGAGAAAAATTAAGGCAAGATAGTATCAGTGCGAGCATTAAGGAACTCACTAACAGGAAGAATAGCAAAGCACTGCACTAGGCTTCCTTCTACACTGCAAGCTCTTGTAGAATTATTATATTCTCCAAGAGATTTGGTGAGGACTTTCCTACTCCTGTAACTCTTCTGAAAGGCTAAGAAAATACATAGTCAGAAGTCTTCCTTGACAACAGACTTAAGTAGGAAGACATGGTTGTATCTGATTTGGAAGCCTCACTCTCCTATGTGAAAGCTGAGCTCCTCATTGATGTGTTTGCTTTGAAAAATCACCTCCTCACACATATCAGACAACACTGAAGGCTTTAGAGATCTCTGTGCCTTTGAAAGTTTCTTCCTTGACAGATGGTCCCGAGGTCCTTAGCAGAACTGAGACTTGCTTCAGTCTCAATCGACGTGGTCTGCAGACCTGCGATCTCATCCAGTGTCAAGAGGAATTTGTCTCCAAATCATAGAATTCCTAAAGGCATTTTGGTTTTCTGACACACTTTTACTGAGTCCAGGTGACTGAGGCACCTACAGCTTAATTACAAAACTAATTTAGACCTGAAGTTCTAGAACTAAAGGACATAAAAAGAATAAAAGACCTTTCAAACCCAGATTCATCAAGATGAGAGGCATTTAATCTCCAATGATTTCATTGTAAAGAGATTATAGACGCTTATAATATTATGTACCTAAGTATCTTTCTTATTTTTAGACTTTGTTTTCTAAATCACACATGTGCTTTTGCAAATATGTCTGCTGACCTCTATTTTGGTGTCTTCAAAAAAATCCTTGGAGTGTTTTATTTTTATCTGTCAGCTTTGTTAAAAACCCTGGAGCTCACAATAGTCTGAGTAGTAACTTAAAACACAACACAAGATGTTTAGCATTAGCTAGAGCTTGGGGGTTTTTCTTAAGCTTTGTTTTTAATTCAGGTTTTATGGAATTTATCAGAATTTATGTTCTTCTGCTTGTAAATAAACACTCTGCTGCCATGGCAGTAGATGGTCTATAAATTAGGAGAATAAATAAATATAACAGGCCTGATTCATCAGGATAAAGGCAGCATATGATGCTCCTCAGTGCTTCCTCTTCTTTGCATATCTTTTGGGAGCATCACTTGAAGCAAATGACTTTGCCCTACACAGTCAGAATAAAGGGTTACAGCTATGGCTTTGAAGCATCCTGCTGGCACCACTTGGAAGAAGCAAGCCTCAATCTGATAGAACTTGGAAGACTGAACAGGAAAAAAAATTATGCAACGGGCAAAAAGAATCATAACCTTTTTGAAACTGAGACTATTGTAATTTACATCATCATTCACAGAGACGTCACTGGACACCTCATGCTGGAAGTGAGTCAGGCTTATTGAAGTCCTTTTCTCTTCTGCTCCTGCACCTGAGCACTGTGATTTTCTTTTTGATTTGTACAACACTCAGCACAGTGGAGTCCTAGTTTAGAATTAGGTAGGATGGGTAGATCCTCCCACATTACAAAAAACAAATAATAGTGACATTGTAAAGAAGGAAAACTGCACAACTGAAGTAACTGCATTGCCAAATTATGTAAGTCAGAGGGAGGGTATTAAATTTAACTCCCTACAATATTCTAGAGTTAATTTGGAGACCGTGGGATTTTTAAGAAGAAACGCAGCCTACTTTTCTGAATAATTAGACAAAAGGATTCTTACTAACATGTACTAAACATGCATAAAGAACAAAAAACCCAAAAGATTAAAATTTCACAAAATTAAAAGCTTGAATAAGCATTTGGGAAGAGAGGAGAGAACCTCCGCTATTCCTGTGTTTGCATAAAACCTTTTAATTAGAGATCTTAATGAAAGCCCCAAGGTAACTCCAAACATTTTCTTTGGGAGAAATGAAAGAAGTTCAATGCCAAATTCTGTCTCTGTAACCATCTTTACTGAAATTAAACCTGGTTTTTATGACAAAGACAGCACATGCATATATGTAGTTGAAAATAAAGAAGTCTGCAAAAGCTGAAAAAGTATAGGACTGAAGCTCTAGGCCATGTCAGAGACGTACTCTGTACAGGACACCCTTTCACTCATAGAATCATAGAGCTGGAAGGGACCTTCAAGGGTCATCTAGTTCAACCCTTCTGCAGTGAGCAGGGGCATCCTGAACTAGCTCAAGCTGCTCAGAGCTTCATCAAGCATGGCCTTGAATCTTTCCAGGGATGGGACCTCCACCACCTCTCTAGGAAACCTGTTCCAGTGCCTCACCATCCAGAGTCATCCTGGAAGGCTTTTCCAAATGCAAAGAGGAACAGTGTGATTTGCCCTGGATCCTTCTTTTCATTTCTCTCATTCCCTAGTGCACATCTGAGAAAAAGAGCTTTGCCTGTGAAGTCTTGAGTGTAGAGATCCCTGATTAATTTTTTGTGAGCCACGCTAACTAAAACTGGTGAGGGAAACTGGAGTATGAAAGATGTTCTCTGTCCTTGTGAAAGTACCATGATCAAGCATCAGGCATCAATAGGCATAAGGAGGATCCCAGAAGAATACTGGGTACTTGCCAAAGGAAAACTCCAAGCCTGAGCTTCTTCCTGATTGAGTTTTAGCAGCAAGGTGAGGAAAATTAAGTGGTAAAGATGCCACATGGGCTTATACTACTGTAGGGCATGGGACTGATCTAATGACTCCTATGCAGGCTGTTATTTATTGTTCCTATATATAGGCCGTTTTCATGCTTTTCAGCCTTACACTGTGTTTTGTTTTTCTCTTTCTCACCTGAACTTTTTGAAGAAACTCAGTGAAGCAGAAACTTAAACCTCAATTGCACATGGCTTCCACTGCAGAGAGTCATATTTTCCCAGTGACTATTTAAATGTATTTCCTCATAAAGGAAGCAGATCCCAAAGAGTCTATGGGGGAGTGTAATTCCTGAATGCTCTGTAGCCCAAAGGTACAGTCTGGGTTGTACATTGTGATCTGAGGAGGGGATGGAAAGTGTCCCTGAAATTAATTTCCTTTAGGAATACCCTTTTCACTGAAGTATGGCAGTGGATCTCCTTCCATGAATCCTGTTAGATATATTCCATTTAGTAAGAAAAGACGTCAATAGAGGGAGGTGCAGAGCACTTGTTCAGAAAGCAAGACACTGTCTCACCTTACAGTTGAAGGAGCATAAGCTCACATATCTAGCTTGACAGCAAATCAAATCTATATCACAAAAGCATGGTGTTACAGGCAGGACGTAAAATGTCCATGGGTAGCACTCCTGCTGAACCTTCAAGAGACATACATGCTTTCATAAGAGGTAGCTGTTAAATCCCCTTGTGTTTGAGGAAACAGAGCTCTGGTATCTGCCAGAGGAGGTCCTGAGATCTCTGGGGTAGCAGTGTAAACAATCATGATCTAAATTCTGTTTTCTATGTCTGGGCTTGTCTGCAACCCAAGATAGTTTTCCTAGTAATGGTCACTCTGACATCTCTACCCAACAGCACCAGCTCACCAGTAACAATGGTGTAAACATACTTTCTGTAGCAGTGTTCTTGCAGAACCACATACTGTACAAATGAAAAATTCATCTTGTTTGAAGTCTGGCTCTGTAATGTCCTCTCTGTGTTCTTACAATGCCACAGATTGCTCCCTCCTCAAATAAAGACAGACATGAGAACCATGTTTACAGTTCTCTGAAGTCCCTGCAAGAGGATGTCCAGGTGTCTCCAGCGCCATTCCAAGGCTGAACCGCCAGCTTCTCAGCCATCTCCAGCTCTCTCTTGTCATTTCTGAATCTGATCCTGACTTGGAAAGTGGCTGCCCTGTACCCCACTGACTTGTGTACACATCTCCTGAAAAACACAAGAAGAGACAAAGAAGGACCTTAGCATACAGAAAATGAGTGGTTCCTCACTAGAGGAGGGATATCAGTAACAGGTTTCTCAGTAGATTTGTTAACAGCTAATAGGAGAGGAGGGAAGAGTTAGCACTGTTGCCTTTCTGCAGTTATAAAGGCAATGAAGCTCTGATGGGAGAGTAGAGGCTGGAAGCCAGGCTGTGGTTATCTAGTGCTCATAAAACCTTTGGCTTGCTACAGAGCTGTTGACCAGGGACCCAGTGAGAGCTGTGAGCAGTATCATTCTAGCACAGCAGCATCACGAAAAATGCAAGTGCTGAAACCTAGCTATTGTGTCTGTACTTACCTATCCTGCACTGTAAGAGAGTCAGCAGCTTCACAGCTGGATTTCCAGTCAACCCAGGGCAGGGGTTGCTGGTTTGTCCACCAAACAATGTGCAGAAATTCCTTATAATGCTTTGCCCCATGGTCCCAGTTGTGAGATGGGCCACTAGGGAGGGTTGGATGGAGGTGAGTGAGGCAGAGCCATGTTATTTGCCTGCAGAACACTAAATTACTGCAGTATCATCATCTGACAGAAATATTAAGAAACGCTTTTCTGTTACAGCAAATGGGGAGTGGATAATTGCACCACAGAGACACCTCTGGGATACAGTGATTTATAGTTAATCATAATTATTCATCTATTTGGTAAAATTTTATTTCTTATATGACAAATGCAAGAAATAACTAAGTATGTAGCTTGGAGATACGGTAAGCACACCAGCCTGGGAGGCCTCTGGATGCAAGCTAAGGAGTGTGCAAAGGAATCATTTAGCAATCTTGCTTTCAGGTGGAAATGCTGAGTGCAGGAAGTTTGCCACTGCTTTTAATGTTGAGACTGGTCAATGCATCTCTCACTATGTCCCAGAGATGGATTGTATTTTAATAGGCTTGGCTTCCATAGTGAGCAGCTTAATGTTCCACCTGACGGATGATGCTTCATTAGAAGGCTGGCAGCTCCCGCCAGGACAGCATCTTGCTGAGGTAGAAGTGTGGT
The DNA here is from genome assembly GCA_013400935.1 of Turnix velox. Classification (NCBI taxonomy): domain Eukaryota; kingdom Metazoa; phylum Chordata; class Aves; order Charadriiformes; family Turnicidae; genus Turnix; species Turnix velox. The sequence continues at coordinate 242,459 of VZTY01015134.1, forward strand.
GTCAGCAGCAAGGAAGAGTCCTGCTCAGGGTGTCCATCTCTCTTGTACACACACATGCACACGCATACATACACAGAGCTTGTCTTCTGCAAGTGTTAGCAGAAGGGAGGGAGGAGAAACACGGCAAAGATCTACTTAATAGATAGAATTGGGTGGTGCTACAGCTTTAGCCCATCATGGCTTAGCTGCTGCAGTTTCAACTTTAATGAGGATCATGGTGGAAAGTGGCCTCCTCTATCCATGCAGAGATTTGCTGGAGTTGCTGAAGTCAGGACAAAGCCAAAAGCGGAAAGGATCCTAGAGTTTCCATCTGCCCTTCAGGACATCACAGCCCAGCTGTGACCATTCTCACCTGGAACATTTTCTCTAAACTGGTGGTGAAGATTCCTCAGCAGTTACCTGCTGAATCATGCCAGGAATATTCATTTTCTCATCATCACCCCAGAGGGTCTTTATTCCAAAGGGAATAAGTTTCTACTGAGAAAGGAGAAGAGACTGTTGATCCAGCACTGACATTCATGACCCACAGTGCGAATCACAGGCACATGACAGACCATCGATCTCTCATATTTGCTGGGTAGCATGTACCTTGTACCTTGCACACCTCCCCAGAATTGAACTTCTTTGCTAAAAGATTTACAAGGGAAATACCCTGGAAATAGTAAAGAAATCCAAGAATTGCCAAGTTAACTACATTTTGTGTTCTTATGATAGACAGCCATCTAAAAAGCCCAGAGCAAGGCTCTGAGTGTTATTATCGGGGGGGAGGAAAGCAAATTAATCTTGCTCATATAATCACAGAGACCTGCAGTCCGACTCATGATTATTTATTTATTATCCTCATTTCCTGAGAAAACAAACCTTATGAAATTATCCTTCTGCCTGCTGCTTCCCTGTCTCCTTCCTAGCATAGCTTTAAAATATTGCTTAATTTCAACCAGCTTTTAGAAAGATTTCAGTGATGTAAAACTCTTTTGCCTTTATAAGAATTGGGACTGGATAGAGGAAAGGGATCCAAATCAATGTTACCAAGATTTCAAAGTGAGCTCTAAAGTTATTTGCCCTGTTCAGCTCCCCTTTGGAGGTCTTCCTTCTGCCTAGATGTCCAAGGTATCTAGGGGACATGGGAGAGGGATGTGAGTACTGTGACACAGCCAAGGGGATAGGCAGGCTATGCAAAGCCTGTAAACAAGGGCACTGTATAGGAATTGAGAAGACAAAGAGTTAGTGGAGGACACATCAGAGCTGGGAAATAAATACAAGCAAAACAGGGGCTTACTAATCCCACTACTCTCCGTGTGCTGGTCTTCACAGCACGAGATGCATTTTGACTATAGAAGCTAAAAGACAGAACTTACTCAAAATAACTGCCTGCCATTTTTGTGGAGTCATTTAGACCCTTCCTCCCATACAGACTTTAAGCTTATCAACTATCAAAGTCACTTGAAGAAACCCATTGGCTTCAGCTGGGCTCTTTCCAATTCAGGCACAAGGCTGTGAATCTTGTTGAATCAAGGACTTGCAAAGTGAGATGGAATTGTGGTAATTATTTCACGTGGTCAGTCACAAATGGCCATTAAACCTATCTGGATGCCTAAAGTAGGTGAAACAAACCTAAATAGTGTGTTGATACTTCCAGTAATAATTTTAGGAAGTATAGAGCAATACTGCAGATAATGAGGCAACCTTATCTACTTGTCAAAAGTAAAACCTGAAAAATTTAAGGACCCTATTGTATTTCACTGTAAAGAGAAGAAGAGCTAGAAGAGACTTGACTGAGGTATTCATAATTATATTAGAAATAGTGAAAACTAATCAGTCTATACTTTTTATATTGTCACATAACGCAAGAACAAGGGAACTCTTAAAATGTAAATTAATAAGCAGTACATTTAGCATTCAAATGTATTTAGTGAATTATGTTACAATTACAGTATGTATAAATAATCCACCAATTTCCATAAAACTATCTGATAAAATTCACCCATAACAATAGTTCATGTCCTAATTCACTTTTCATTATTCAAAATCCTTTAGAAACCTAAGGGAAGCTGTGGGCTGGGGATTGTAAAAAGCTGTATATTTAGAACAAATCCAAGGAGCAGACTGACTTGTGCAGCATGTACTCCACTTCAGAAATTCACAACCCTGAGAAGTTAAGGACACTAATGCAAAGGCTGGCAAAAAGGAAGGGGAAAGGAGCCTATACCACATAATTTTATGACCATTAGTAACATTTGTATCTATACAAGCTAAGATAATTATAATGGTAATCATATCTCATGCTTCAGAGCCTAAACTGATTGCCTGCAGAGGCCAAGGGAGCCTTGGAGAATTTCCATTGAAAGGATGATTAGAAATGCCTAAGATTATTCAATTTTGTCATATTGGACACAGCATAAAGGAGATACTTACTTCCCCTTTCAAAAGGTTCTCCTTCCTCCTTTTCGAATCAGTTTCTCCCCCATTGGCTTGCCCTTTACACTGGCATCCCCATTGGCATCTTCACTTTTTTTTTTTTTTTACATTTGCCATATATTTTTTGCCTGAATCTTGCTGTTTTCCTCAGATCTGTTTCCCAGCATCTCAGCCTATTTCTGTCTTTTGGTTGCCTCCTTCATCCCCAAGCATATCACCTCTCCACTGTGAAGAAGCTATCCTTGCATCCAGCATCCTTGACCAGATTCATTAGTGATCCCTGTTCTGACTTTGTTGCCCTCCTGTCAAATAGGACATTCTCATTTTATAGATTATACACTGTTTTGTTAAAAACTGAAGGAAGGAAATAAAGAATAATAAATGCTTTGTGCTGCCCTTTAACCATTGCAAAAGCTGCTATGGAATCTGATCACTTGATCTCCTCTTCCCTTCCTGTTCTCCCACTTTTTTGCACCTTCATTGCTCAGTGATCTCATGTGGGGCCATATTTGGATAATCTCTCATGGTGAATTTTAAATATCTCCACAAAGCGAGGACTCCACTGACTTCAGCGAACCAACATGTGTAATAACAGCTATGAGAGAATGTCAGAAACCAGCCTCAGGCTAAGAAGATGTGATCACTCTACACTTATAAATAAATGAGATAGATATGAAATGGTGTCCTTTTATTACTCTGTGCCACTTGCTCACAGCAACACTGTGAAAAATAATCGACAACAAAGGGCAATTATTTCCCTCTCCATGGAAGGAAGATGGAAGTATAGACAGAGATTTGATTGTTTTCTGACACTCAATATCCATGTTTCCTTGGCCCATTGCAAGGAGGAGCCCACCTCTGGTTACACTTTTGCTAGAAGTGACAACCAGGTTGTGACTTCCTGAAGCTGTGTGTGTATCGCAAGGCAAAGGAGCAGACCATGAACACATTGATCCCTTTGAGCCACTTGCTTTCTGCCTATGGTAATAGCTTTTAGCTAAAGTTTTGTATGAGCTCAAAGGATCAACTCCTTTTTTAGGAACAGAAGAGCTGTTGATGGGCCTGGATCATACTTTATGCACCTAAATCCCCTGAAGTGGAGCCTGGGCACATACTCAGGTTCTGAGCACACCTGGGACTTCTCCTGTACAGACTGCAGTGTCATCTTCTTCATGCAGATCTGCAGATATGGATGATCATCAATGCTGATCTGCAAAAAGGACAGAGGTGACATATTAGCTGATTACATATACATAACCTGGGATGTTGCCAAGCTTTTGACTTGCTCCTGCATGCATCACTCCTGAGCTGGAGTTTATGCCAAATCTGTGACTGAGTCCTGGGAGCAAGCACTTAGGAGAGCCCAGAGAAATTTATTTTCCTTGTGAGTGTGGTTGTTCACTTTCGGACACTTCAGAAGAAGGGAAATAATAATTTGAAAAATAAAGCCAGCTACAATAAAGGTATAGAGGATTATGAATGGCAGAAAGAAGGCCAAGAAAGCACAGTAAGTCAGGCTTTCTGGTAATAAAAAAATAAATAGGCAGTCATTGAATGAAATTACAAAGCAACACATTACGAATGGGTGAAAGGCAATGTTGTTTACAAAAGGTATAATTAAACTATGATATTCACTGCCCCAGGGATTGGGAGGGATGACTTTCCAGGTTCAAGCAGTGATGTGGCATTTTTATAAATAAAAAGAACATCTGCAAGGACACTAGCTAATTACAATTACAAGGGCTATCAATTCTTATGCTTTGGGGCATGGTTACCTGCTGAGGTCAGGAAGAAACTTCTTCATGGTGTAGCACTAAAAAGTAAAATGCATTATTGGGCATTGATAGGTATTGGATAACCTATTAGACGGTCCTTTAATCTGCTCCACTATGTAATTATTTTGTTCTGCCATAACACTAATCAGTGAAGCATCTTTGTGTGTGCTTAAATTTCATTTTGAAATCAATAGGACTTAAATATGTACATTGATGTAAGTGCATGACTAAGTACTTTCCAGAATAGATACATTAAGAGGCTACTTAAATTTTTAGATTTATTGAAGTGAGGTTCTGGAATGATGTTTCAGTGCCCAAGTCACACAGGCAAAATCAGTAGAACTTACTTTCTCTCATATATTGTCAACTAACTTTGCAGAAACCCACACAACAGTGTACTCCAAGTTCTGAAAAACTTCAGCCTTACATTTCTTAATCCCGTTAATTTGTGTCTTTAGCTCTACAGTTCATTTGTACAGATAATGCAATGTGCATGTAGACATAATCACACTGGTCTAAAATGGTGTCTTCATCTTTGAGCTTTGGTGTGAATAAAATGAGCTTCACCATCTGCTATAGTCTCCTCCCTAGTATTTTCATCCTACTCATTCATTCTACAGTCCTAGGTAAGGTGTTAGCTTTGTATTTTTGAAGATTTAAGCTTTGCTTTAAATTTTGAAGCCCATCCTTTTTGAATGCTGCTTTCTTCTTAGATGAGATATCTACCAAAGCTGACAGTGTTACAAGATCCATATCAGGACTCTGAATTCTCGGAAAATGCAGTGCCAATCTGATCTCTCTACAGAATCAGTTCATAGCACACACATTTAAATGTGGAAAGAGGTTTTACCTGGAGCAGGTCCTATAGAAGTATAAACAGAAGCTTAAGCATTATTCACACCATACTGGCAGATGGTTAAAACGGTTAACAGATACAGGAGACCAGGGCAATTGATGTGGCTGAAAAACAGATGTTAGTGAAAACCCAGGTTCTTGCAGCCTATGGTGGTAATCAGTTAAAAGGCTAATTATAATATTACCACAATGGTGGAAGGAGATTCTCTCCTCTGGATCCTGTGGGTCCTTCTTCCCTGTTTTCTACATTAGACCAAGTGGTCCTTGCAGAGGACTTGCAGGTACTCATAATGGGTGGCTTGGTGAAATTCAGCAGTGAGCAGCAGGGATTAATTCTTCCTTCCAAACGCTGAGCAGCACACACAGGGACCTGCACACTAAGATCAAGGGAATGTTTCCAATGACTTATGGAGGAGGTGGAATAGGCCTTTACAGAATACTAAATAATTAAATCAGATCTCATGTAGAGGAAAAATAGATCTCTTACAGTTAAGAATCAGCACTTAATAGCACAGAGTAAGGCATAATTTTCAGCCTGTATAGGTAGATATTATAGATCTGAACTAATAAGGGAAACCATAAATTGAGGGATTTTTCTTAAACAGCTCTTTTCTTCCCCTGATCATTAAATATAAAAGCAAAGATGTTGTCTTCTGTAGTCAGATGTATGGCTTGAATTGCTATTTGCTTCCATATTAATTTAAGATAAAATTTTAACAGCTTATTTTAAATGCACGCTCTTAGCTACCTATAAAAGACTGGCTTGCAGGAAGAGTTAAGCAGATGTTCTCTGTAAATCTGTTCTATTTAAGTAATTTCTAGCTCAGTGTTCAGAAGGTACCCAACCTGGTGTCCAACCATTCTGATAAACTCCTGTGATGAAACAACAGGCTTTGTAGATGAGAGAAAGTTATTGAGTATCATCTCTTAGACTTCAGCAAGGCTTTCCAACCTCCCAGAAAATCCTCATAGGCAATTTTTGAAGTATGGGCTACATAAGCAGATGGTGAAGTAGACTGAAAATTGGCTGAGTAGCTAGGCCAGAGGGTGCTCATCAGTGACACAAAGTCCAGCTGGATCCTAGTAACTAGCAATGTCCTCACAGGTCAATATTGAGTCTGGTCCTAAACCATCTTCAATAATGATCTGGATGATTGGTTAGAGTGTACCCTCAGCAGCTTTGCAGGTTAAACAAATCTGGGAGGAGTGGCTGTTACACCAAAGGGCTGTGCTTCCATCCACAGTGACCTACACAGACTCTAGAAACAGTCTGATGCAGTTCTACAAGGAATCATAGGTAACAGTAAATGCTGGGGGCATCCTGGCTTGCAGGCAACATGGCAGAAAGCAGCAATGAGTCTTTGTGACAGAGGAAGCTAATAGCATGCTCCTAATGCAATAACATTAGGAGTGTTGTCGGCAGATCAAGGGAGGTGATCCTTCCACTCTACTCAGTACTGGTGAGGCAAATCTTGGAGTGTTCCATCCAGTTCTAATTTTGACAATACAACAGAGATGTATAGACACTGGACTGAGTTCAGTGAAGTCCATGAAGATGATTAAGGGACTAAAGCACTTTACATTGGAGGAAAAGTTGGTAAGAGCTATGACTTCTCAGCCTGCAGAAGGGAAGGCTCAGGGATATCTCATCTGTATATATAAATACCTGAAGGGAGACTGCACAGTAGACATAGCCAGGTTCTTTTCAGATGTGCTCAGTAAAGGACACAGGGCATTAACTAAAACACAGGAGGGTGCCTCTGCACTTCTATATTCTATCATAGAATGGTTTGGGTTGGAAGGGACTTTAAAGATCATCTAGTTCAAACCCCCTGCCATGGACAGGAACATCTCCCACTAGATCAGGTTGCTCAATGCCTCATCCAGCCTGGCCTTAAACACCTCCAGGGAGGGGCCATCTGCAAGCTCTCTGGGCAACCTGTTCCAGTGTCTCATCACCCTCACAGTCATCTGTCATGTCTAAGCCACAAAGGAGGGGGATAAAACCCTTCTAAAATTTTTTCCAGGTACTGGAAGATTCCATTTTTTCTTTGAGAAGCACTAACAATTCTATATTGGTAGCTCCCTTGCACATGTAATGTCCTCTTTAGTCTCTGTAATGTGTTCTGGTTCAGGATTTTCTGAATTATTCATGAAGTATTTTCTATAGGATAGTTGAACTTATTATGAGATTTATAAAGATATTAAGAAAAAGAGTACTCAGTGCTTTACAATGTTCAAGTTTCTGCATCTCCACTCTATTTCCATCAGATAGCTCTGGAGTCATTTGCTCCTCACCTCTCATTTTGTGATGACTCCAGAAGTTCAGCACTCTCTGGGTTAACCCTCAGCACAAGTGAAAATCTTTATCTCACAATGTGTGGGACAAATTGGATTTGAAACAGCTGCAGATGGTCATCAATTCTTCAAATGGACATAGCATGACTCTCACATAAACTGAAACATAGCCAGTGCTTCACAGATTCATCTAGAGAGGTTATTATGAGGGAAGTGGGGGTTTTTTGAAATTCAAGGTTGTAATTTATCATGACTAGGTTCTGTTAGAAAGGAATTTAGGCAGTTTCTGTTACTGCAACTTAATAAGTCATTTTATCAGCATATTTATTTCCTTGGCTGCTGACACTTCAGCAACCCTCATACCCTCTTCGTATCCCATGGCAAGAAAACAACTGACAAATAAAGAGACTTCATTGATTGTGGACTCACTGAAATTGCATATTCCACCTGGGAAGATTGGATAATGCAGTTCAGTAATGGAGCAAAGTCCATTAAAGGTATACAGTACTCTTGCTCTCCCTCTGGGTCCCATCTAATACTGTGCAGAGAAGGAAGAGTCAGTAACCAAGCGAATGTGTCATGAAATGCCTAGCTGTAAGGAAAACTGGCAGCAGTGTTTCTGGATACAGAACAATCAAAGGTCCTAAGAGGAAGCTCAGGCTAAATAATAGCAGAGCTGGTCCTCCTTGTTTTACTCCCTTTCCAAACATTAAAAGAATTGAATAGATATCTGCCTTACCCTAGTTTAACCACTAGACCTCAGCATAATATGGGGTCACAAGTAGTTTCTCTCTGTCCTTAGAAAAATCAGCTCAAATTAGATCCTGCAAGAATAATTTTGCCAGATTTGACTCATCTCTTCTATTACTAAATAATTAACCACTTATTTGGCAAGTACTTTATATCTTTTCTTGTCCCTGCATCTGCAACCACATACACAAACAGAAGGGCAATTAAAATTCCACTTACCCGTGACTCTCAGGGATTTCCACATGCTATGAGAGTCAATATATTTTGCTTCTATTAGACTATCAGAGAAGCAAATTTCGGAGTTTAATAGCACCAAGGAAAAGCGACCAGAATAGCCAGATGTCTGATTTGGAAATTTTAAGCAGAAAAACTCAAGGTTGGTTTTGTTCTTTTTTTTTTTAATAGCTGCAATCGATAAAAACAAGTCTTGGGAAGTGAAACCACAGTCCACAGCTGTAAGGGTTTTGTAAAACAGAAAGGACATCTCTGATTGTTCCTACAAGCCATGAGAAAATTGTGCGGGTACACAAGGCATTCTTAATTTCTTCTGTCCCAGGCAGAAACAGCTTGGCAGGACAGCTTCAAGGGTAGAGCAGGAAGAATACCTGTTATGGTTGAGTAAGGAGGTGGTACCAAGCCATGTGATGGACGGCCATCCTCCTACCCACATCCTGCAGGCCATGTCTGCAGATACCAGCTCTTGTGGAATTAAGATGAAAACTTTCCATTTAGATACTTTGGACAGGAAAAAATCACAGTTTGTGTAGGTGCAACTTGTTTAATTAAACAAAGAGTGTGGACAGCAAATGAATGCATTCTCTGAATTCTACATTTCATAGGTCAATCAAACTCTAAGAAAACTGAAAAGCTGGCATGGAAGGAATAAGTGAACCAGGGGGTATAATTTTGAAATTTTGTTTACTAAAGTGGAAAGGCAAATATTGCCAAGGGGAAGAAGAGAATGTTTTTTGTAAATTCTTAGGAAAATCCTCATTTCTGGAAAACTTGATGCTTTTACTGCCAGCACATTTGCACCACAGCTGTCTCATGTTCTCTCTGATCACACATGCAGACGGCTAGCCTGGACAGTTGGGAAATACCCCTGAAGGTCATTGACACAAATGATCAACTATTTGAACCTTTCTTTGAAGCTTATTAGCAAAAATGGAATGGAGTTACTCAAGGACAGTCCCTGCCCATTCATGTCAGGATCAGTCAAGACACCGCAGCAACATGTTCTCAACAAATTAGTATAGAAAAATGATCTGCCACCTTTGTGGCAGTAAAGTCTTAAATACTGAAAGTTATTTTGCAAAGACTGAAAGATTTTTAGAGGCTGAACATACACTGTGTTGTGAAAGAGCATTCTCTCTTTCTTCTGTCTCATCGTTCATTCTTCCCACAAAATCAAACCCCAAGGGCTGAGGGTCATGCCTGTGACTTCAGTATATACATACTGCAAACAGTTTGATCTGCAGGCCACAGCACTTTCTTAATGTCTAAAAATTTGGGAAGTCATAAGGAAATTCTGCTTTTGCAGAGGAAGTCTTTTCATTCCAACTCTGATGGTACTTATTCATAGTCTGAAAGGTAGTTGTTGCTTACACTAGTAGTTTAACAGCAGGTTAAGTATTCCCACTAGTCAAAACTTAACAGTGATTATGGCCATAAAGGGAAAAAGCTCATATTAGATTCAAAACAGCCAAAGCAGATTATTTTCAAACATTGCACATAACTCCTTCTTCCTAGGCTTAATGCTGCTCTATGGAAAGACATTGATGCTTGAAGTCCTCAAAGGAGCTGCCATGGGTGACAGACCCTCTGTGAGTCTGGGTGAGCTGGAAGTGTTCAAGTTCAACAGTAAACTTAATTTGTTTAGCTTTGTTGACTTCAGAGAAATTACTGCTGGTTTTACACAAACAAAAGCACAGTTGAAGGTGATGTGAAAGAATTCAGCTATTTCTATTTCATTATGGGAAGCAATTGTTCGATCTGCCATTTATCAGGCTTCTAGCCACTGATGACAGTTGTGTGTGTGTGCACAGGAATCAATCACAGAATAGCAATGGTTAGGAAAGACCTTCAGAGATCATCAAGTCTGCCAAAGCACATCCACCAAGTACAGTTTGGACAGTCTCTAGTGTAGTTAACAGATCTGTTTACTACTAAGTCATACAGTACTTGTTATACTGTAATATTAAGTATTTATTAATAGGCAATTATTTCTTGCTGTGCATTGCAAAAATCTGCTTGCTTTTCCTTCCAGGTTGAAGGCTGACAGGTCAGAAATGCTTTTTTCTTGTAATTAGGCTCTATCTGACACTCTTTGTGTCATTTCTGTTATAAGGTAAGCATCCCTGCCAAGCTACGTTGCTCAGGCTGCAGGATGGTCAGAGAGAAGAGAGAAAAGAAGTGGACTATGTAGGTTATATCCACCTGCCAATGTAAAAACTAACCCTGAGCCAGCCTTATTTATCTTTCCAAACCACTTCATGTCAGATAGCAGGACTCCTGTCAGAGCACAGGACCCCTGCAAGGAACAAACAGGGGAATTAATGTTCTCTGTGTGGCAGGGATGGAAAAGGGTAGTATGGCATTTGTGACAGCTTACCTCATGCTTGGGAATTCACAGCACTATTTTATATCTGTTCAAAGTGAAAACTAAGAACAGTAGGAGAGGCAGAGCTAGTAAGAAGCCTTGGCTTTAGGAGCCCATATCTGAAGCCAGGATATTGTTCTCATGGGATATTTACCATGTATATAATTAAACCCCTTAGTGTTAGCTGAACTGGAAATCATGCTGCGTGGTGCGTCTCCTACTTTTAGACAGTTGGCTCTGTTTTGACACAAAAATGCAGTTCATCATAGGCCCGTTCATCTGTCATCTGTTACCTGCTTGTCTCTTTTCCCATTTAGTTGTGTACAACATGAAATGTTTTCCTCCTGCTGCTTGTCTGGCTTTTCTGCACTTCATTTTCTTTGCCGTTTTTTATGTGCCTACAAGGAAATAGCCATATAGAGTCATATTGACAGCTATAATCATGGACTGAAGCTTAAGAAATAAACAACCATCTTCATATTTTCCCTTTCTCTGAAAGGAAATTAACATATTACTAATTAGATTCAGTCCCTGCCCTCCTCCCTTCACTTTAAAACAACTAGTAGAAGACCTGGGGAAAAGTTACCAGGCATTGTTATACATACATTATTACGACACGTTAAGCAGAGAGCCAAAGTAATGACAGACTAATGCAGCCAAAGAAAATTACCTGTATTATATTGTCATAGGCAACTGAGAAACAGTCAGTTACAAGTATACAAACCACAGGAATTGTTTAAAGAGAAAGTAATTACAGGGCCAGGGGGCTCGGAGTTTTAGATAAATACTCTCATGAATTATTTACCTGAAGACAGTGGAAGATTTTTTCCTGAAAATAATTCCAAAAAGTAACCACAGAGTAGGCTATTAGCTGAGCTGTTCTAAAGTAATGACTAAGAATATATATGCTCCTGTGCTGGACTATGTCAGAACTGAATGACCCACTCTGGCAATGACAAAAGTTCTTGTTTTGTCTCTTCCTACTCCTCAGTAATGAAGAAAAATAAATTGTTTATCCAGGAATTTATCTTCTATGTGACCCTTTCCATTTAGAAGGACAAAAAATTCCCAAACCTTGGAGTATTGCTGCCTGCCCTCCTGGTGTTTTTTTTTATATACCACATGACAGCTCCTGAAGCCTGCATCCTCCTATGAAGCTTCCTCCTTTACAGACCCTGAAAATTATAAAGAAACTTCTGAGATCTCTTAAAATATTAATGATTCCTTATGAGTCACAATGCCTTAATTTTGGAGTACCCCAAATACAAAGGTTAAATTTATCTTTCATTTCTTCAAGGAAATAGTTGGAACTGGATGTGCAAATATTTTTAGGTTTCAGAAGATTCAGGATAATGCTTATCAAGATTTTAAAACATTTTTGAAGTGGTTAGGCACAGAATTCTTATCACAGACACATAAAAATTAGGCACCAAATTTAGGCACATCCTCCAGTTCATCCGTCATTGATGGAATCAGAGGGGTCCTTCCAGAGCAAAATTCAGCCCATTAAATGAGATGTGAGAAGAACATTTACATCTCTCAAGTAACAGCAAATGCTCAGGTTTCTCTGAGATCAAATGAGATTAATTCAGCCTCCATGTCCAACACCAGTGGGAGAATCTGTCCCTCAGCCACTATCTCAGGCCACAGCAGCTCTGAACCAGTGGTTTCTTCACCCAGTTGTAAACCAGGCCCAGGCACTCATCCTGCACCACCTCATATCAGCTTGGGTGGGATTGGATTTAGGAAGAAACAGGAAACATGCAGCAGGTGTGTGCACTATGGAATCCCCTTCCATTGAGATCAGTCAGCATAGTTCCCAGACCTCCAGAGCCCTGAGACAGCTGCAGCAGTGTTAGTGCATCAGTGTCAGTGTGTATCCCACATCTGGGTCATGGCAGAGGGCAGTTCTAAGCAAAATATTTCTGCACAAACCAGTCTTTGCTATCCCTGGTTTGCTGCTCCTCCTAGAACTAGTGACATTAGAGGCCTCTGTTACAGTGCCTGGGAGGCACCAGACCAGGCAGACCTGGAACACACTTCAGTGGGCAACTTGATGGGTACCTCCTGCTCCTAATAGACACAGGCTCACACCACATCCCTTGTGCTGTGCTTGTCACAGCACGTAGTCTCTTCCCTCCCATCTCTGACAGTGAAATCATACTTCTGCAAAATAACAAGACTATTTTCTGGAATATGATGAAGTAACATAGTAAAAAAGGGAAATAATTGGCCTTGGGCACAAGCAACTCTGGCATGCTCATTGTGCTATGGGCACTGATTTTCTGGGGGAAATCCATATATGAAGGTGAAAAGACACTGAAATCTATCAGATTGCATGCCAAGCTACTACTGGCCTTCACCCAGAATACAAGTTACCTGAGGAAGTTTAAAATTTTTTTAAAATTTTTGCAATAAAAGGTGCAAGTTAAAAAGAATTTAAATTTTCAGTGAAAAAGTACAGTCGCAATACTAAGGCTACATGAGAGATAGAGCAGTCAAAATAAAATCAAAATATTTAAAAATTATTAAAGCTAAGTACTTCTCTCTCACTTGAATTAGTTTTTGTGTGTCAGGAGGGTGTACCTCTGTAAAAATTTTCAGTAGATTGATTTCTCTGTTTAGGTTAAGAAAAAATACATATTTCAAAAAACGTTACTGGATTCAATATATTTCCTACTCACATTACTAAAGACAAAAAGCAGGATGGATTTACATTCATATGTAATTTGAACAACTTAAAATTCAGATACCTGCCTACACTGACCAGAGATTTTATCTGTTCTATTTATTATCTGACAGTTACATTTGCTCAAACTAGTATTTAACAGTCTATATGGGAGCTTGCTAACCATCTTGATTAACTGTCTTCTGAGAGTTCTTTGAATTCACATAGATGCTACCCATTATACATTTCAGGGAGTAAAAATATGTCTTTAAAAAACAGTAAGAAGAACAACAGTCTTTTTACAGGTTATGGAAAAAGGGGGGGAAAAAAAAGGAAAATAAATACCTCTCTAGATTAGTCTAATAAGCCTAGTTCAACTGATAAACAAGTGCTCTATGAAGGGAGCTGTGTTCATTAGTACATTGGAGGTGAGGTGGCAATGCCTCACACAGCTGAATCACAGTCCACAGCCTCCACGGAAAGCAGGCAATTGCTTACTCATTTGCCTCCTCACCGATGAAGCAGAGATGCTGACGTTTGAAACTCAAGTATCCATTAGTGTGAAGGAGGCAAGCTTAGCTCCACTCCCGCCAGATACTGAGCACCCCTGCTGGTTGTTTCCTTCTGCCACCACACTCCTGTCCTGCCTAGCACATGTGGCCACATTGGGTTATCCTTCTCCCAAGCTTCAGTCAAAACTCAGACCTGCTCCTCTGATCCACATCCTTCTGGGCCCATAGTACCTCACAAGGGCTGACTTGGTGATTGCACGAGTGTTGAACTGGAGCAAACTGGGGTGATCCCGCTCCTGACTGTTAAACTGACACAGAGGATATGAGCTGCCTAAACACCCCCTAATCCATTAGGGAGGCTGAAAGCACAGGTTTGCATTCCTGTTTCTTTCTCAATCTCTGATTCTCTGCAAGCAGCATTGCTTGTCTAAGTTTCCTAACATTTACCTTTAAAAGGCTTTATTTTCAACTCTTACTTGCTTCAATTGCGCAGATGTTTCCTGTGTGGGATTTCTCTCTCAGAATAAGTGTGGGAATTTTTAAAGTTTTAACCAAAATGGTTCAAACAGTCCCTGAAATGAGACTAGGGGAAGACAGCACTATTTTGCCATGACAGTAAGTAGGTAAAATTTTATTTTAGATACCATAGTACCCCCAACCTTTGGAGAATCTTTGGTAGAGGAGGCTTTTCTCCCTTCTATATTTGTTTCAGAAAACTGCTTTTACTTGGTGCTATAATTTAACCCAGCACACAGCTAAACACCACACAGCCATTTACTCACTCTACTTTAGTGGGATGGAAGAGAGAATAGTTTCCTATAGTTTCCTGTAAAAGGTAAAACTCATGGGTTGAGATAGTTTACTAGGACAGAAATGGAAGGGGAAATAATAATGACAGAAGAATATACAAAACAAACATGTTTTGCCAGCTATTAGGAAGAAAATTAATTGTATCACAGCCAAAAGCAGGACACCAGGTTTCGAACGCTTAACCAGGTTAAACATTTTATTTGTGCTCATTGAAGCCTTGTTAGAGCTTGTCTCCTAAATGTTTGAGAAGGCTGCAGGGATCAGCTGGGCCCTGTAAGCATTGCCCTTGAGAAAAGATATGGGTAAACTCCTTCCAGGGCAGGAGAAGCTAAGCAGCATTTCACTCAGACAAGCAAGAATGCAAGGAGCTATTAGCCTGTTTTTCCTGCCTCCCAGCATGGAGATTCCTCTAGCAAGAAGGAGAGAGCACTGTTGAACAGCATGCAGGTGAGAGAGGGATTTATGGAGGCCTAGGAGTATATATGCACAGAAGAGTGTGAAAGACAGAGGAGAAATGAAAGCCAAAGAGTGAGGAAAGAGAAGGTGGAGAGGAAAAAAACCTCCTGTGCCCTCTTCCAGCTACTGAGAATGCTGCTTTTTCCTATATTCATTATGCTTTCTTTTAGATTGTAGAGGAAAAGTTCCAAAATAACATAAGGTAAGGTCAAACACTTACTCCAGGATAAGAGAAATACCAAAAAAACATACACTGTGTTGTGTTATCACCAATTAGCAATTGCTTTCACTATGACAAATTATGTCTGAATCACTGTACTTCCAGGATAAGAAACACATAGAGAGTAATTGGGATCTACATGCATCTGAAGTGTTTATGTAAATGCTTAGTGTTAATAATAACAACAACAATAATGACAATAGAGAATCCCCTGCTTTGCATGGTTGTTGTTGCACAGAACAGCTGTTTTAATGAGACATCTGCCAGTGAAACAATTTAGCCTGAGGATAATGAATAACTGTTACTTAACTGAGACAGTATTAGCATAAACTCTGCTTAATGGGGACATATTTGGCCAGTGAATAGTGATTTTGTGGTACTTATCTAGGTGTTTAATAGTGAAAATTACAAGCTTGTGGCAAAAATAAATTAACAAATGAATAGTCATATAGTATATACTGTGAATTTTCTGGTTGCTTTAGTTTGAAATACCTTAAAGGGAACTTGTCAGAGAGTGAATTATTCAATACTTAGGGAACCTTTATGGTGGTGCCTGGAAATGCTGAAAAGTTGATGATTGCTGAGAGTCTTGGTCTTTTGCTACAGAAATTCTTAAAATATGAAGAGATAATAATTTTTATCCCTATTTTGTAGCATTATTTGCTCTCATCTGAAACTTTCCTTATATATATTATGCAGGTACATGCCCACATGAATGTTTAGTGCACCATACTCTGGATTGATTCAAAGCTGGATAATGCAAACAATCAACAGTGGCATTTCAGACAGGGATTTCTGTTCTAATTGATTCTGTTAGGCTGATTTCCCAAATTTTTCTGTTTCCTGTAGAGATGTGTTTCATGGTGCTGAGGCAACTTAGTAAAAATATCATGCTGTGATGAGCAAGCACAGTGGTATGTTGTGATCAAAGATGTAGATAAAATTTTTCTTGGACTACTGATTGATTGTCCATGCAAGAAGTAAAAGCTTGCTCATAAGTGGTAATGCTTTCAAGGGAGATGGACATTGTGTGTGTTGGCTGTTATTCCCAGGCTTTTAAAAAAATGTCTGCAAAGACTATGTTCTTGATGATATAAACTAGAATAATAAGGTTAAATGAGAGACTAGAGCAGTGTGATTCAACTTATTTGGACAGACCTATGAATGAAATGAACATGAACCATGAGACCTTGGAACAGAAAAGTTATGTATTACTGCTCTTGAGGAAACTAAATTAATCCTTTCTCTGGTAAGAGACACTGTTACCATATTAGTGAAAGAATTTACCACATTAGGAGAATGTGAAATAGTGCTTCCTTTCGTACTTACAGCTGTTTTTTCCTGTATATAAAAAATGCAGCTCCTGTCATGTGGCAGCTCTAAAGGTAGAAGAGGACCCTTGGGATGTGGAAGATGGAAAAGAATTCAGTCACCTCTCCAGGGAAATACATACCACTCGGTGTCAATCCCAAAACACTTGCCTTCATTCTGGAGCTCAGAAATGGCAAAATGGTCACCTGGGAAACATTAAGAAAAAACAACAGTTACGTTGAATGTATTGAAATATCTTGTTTCATGATTTAATACATTGATACAGCAACATATGCATTTACTATACAGAGTAATTTATAACAGAGACATGTATGTTTGAGCAAGTAGATTCCCTTTTAAGCAGGAATTTTAGGCTGTGATTCATTTGACCTATTTTAGACACCTACACTAAGGCAAGATGCATCTAGAGAAGTGAATCATACCCGTTGTTTCTATACTGCTCTGGACTCTCGTCAGAACTGCAGCAGTTTCTGGGCTCTGCTCTAATTTCCTTAAGACAGAGCACCCCCCAGGAGGGCTCTTCAACTAGAAGAAAGAATCAGAGCCCCCCCTGAAGTTTGCTAGCAGACCTATGTTGCTTAGAAAAGGGAAAGACTAGCTGTTGATGGCTTTTCTGAAAGCTGTCCTAAACTCAGTTAAATTGGCAGTTTGGTGGGAAAGCAATATTGATTCTGGAAAGTAAAACAGGCCCTTAGTCAAAAGATCTCTTCCACGTCTCTGTTGTGTACACCTAGGGGCCATCATGAGCAGAGAATTACTACTCCTTTCACCCCCTGAAGTGGGATTGATGAAGCTTTGAAATCTACAGAAAGGAGGTACTTTTGTCTGTCTGAATGTAAGTGACTGCAGTTTGCCCAAGAGCTAGGATCAGCATCCACAGAGGATAGTGTCCTCACTCCCACTCTCATCAAACAATTTCATGAGTGAGCTGGGGTGAAATTCTTTTGTGCCCTTGCCATCTCTACCCCAGCTTTAATGAATTAAGGCAGTCTGCTTTCAGTTTCACTTTGCGTCATTCTTATTGACATCAGATAAAATATGCCAACATATTTCTAGCATGTTACATAGTGCTAATGAAATTAAATGAAGAATGAAGAGGCACCCCATTGACTTGATTCATTTTAGTAGCCTAAACAACACCTGCATAGAGAAAGAGCTAGGGAGACTTCCACAATCCAGCTGTTTGGGGAACTGGCAATGAATTGAGCTCTTTTACTTATTCCAACTTCACAGATTTACTCTTGGTCACATACCTAAACCATTTGGCTCGATAGCATTCCAGCCACCTTTTCAAAATGATGCAACAGGGAAACAAATTAATTCCATTATCTGAAAAGCAATGGGTGTGCAGTCTCTGAAAACAAGGAATTTTGCAAGGAAAACACTGGATATTTCTTAGAAAACCCACATACTAATAAAAGCAGGAGAATTTGCATGCATTAATTACATACACAGATTTGAGCACAAAGCTATATCCAGACATGAGCATTTTGTTCTGGCTTGAAAACTTTTTGGATAGCTTTGAATTTCTTGCTGGACTTCTAAAACTAGTTCTATAACTGACTGTCTCAAGGGACAGCATGGTTGTCAGAGTTGATACAAAATATTTTAGCCTTAGTTACTTGAAGAATAAACTGAAAAACCTCTTTCAACCAGTCCCTCACAGCTCCTCTACACCTTCCAGAGGCATCAAAGAGAATTGATTTAATCCAGGATGTGGTCATTCTTTTGTCACATCCTAAGATACATGTGTTTGAATCAGAGAGTTCATACTACTGGCTTTCACTGATCTTACTCTTAGAGGAACATTAAACTTTTGTGTTTGCTTCTGTACGTGAAGGCTCTACCAGGGAGGACTGTTCTAGAACTGAGCTTCAACCCATAAAACTCTTGCTCCAGAGATAGAAAGATCACACAGTTGGTGAAATTGCTTTAGCCCTCTCAACCTCTGGCTGACACAAAGCTCATGTGCTTTGACCTCAGACACTAGTGAAGTCCATTAATGGTTTGCTTTTATTACATTCTTTCTCATCCACAGAAGTAATTACCAGAGATGTACCTTCATGGTGACTCTTCCCACTTGAGCTCTCCCCAGAACCAGTAGGATAGTGCACATTCATACTGGGGAGTTAAGATCAATCCTTCATCCTCACACTGCATTTTCACAAGCATTTTGGGAGATAACAAGGAGAAACCTACTTCACAAACCTAAAAGAAAAATCAAAAAGATCTTTCATGAGGTGTCAGTAATTTCTTAGTCTGTACCTTGTCAAAGGGTGCACTTATTGTGTGATATTCTCTGCAAAATAGAAACTGGGTTTTTTTGGCCTGATAGTTGCTCTGTGTACTCTACTGAAGTGCTGCAAGATCTCCTACCAGGGGGAAGTTATTTGTGCAATTCCTAATAAAATGGGGTTCTGATGTAGGAGTAAGGCTTTCATATGTGTTTATGCACTGATAAAAAAAAAAAAAAGTCATCTTGAAGGTTTGCTGGAGGTAACTTAAAGGAGCTCTCTTCTGACACTTCTATTTATGAGTAGAAGAGCTTCCCTTTTCTGGAGGCACACACATTCAATTTGGGAAGCATTTTCTCTTCCTTTTTTTCCTTTTTTTCCCTCTGATTGAAGTAACCTTTCCACTATGTGCCTGGTCTATAAGTCAATAATCTTTCCTCTGCTTCAGGAGATCTATTCATTGCTTAAGGGAAGAATAAAACAGAAATACACACTGGATCAAAAAGAAACAAGACTCCAGGTCTGAGACAGACTTGCCTTTGGCATTTCCTCCTGTCCCAATCTCACAGGCGAGCAATACTACAGGAGCCTCTGTCAGTCTTATGGAAATACATTTCATCTGAAGTAAATGTTACCCTAGCCCACAGATGCCATAAAGAAAAATGGTGGGCTTCTAAAGTTTAAAGGAGCAATTTCAATTGTGGAAAGGGCAATGACAAGTTTTAGGAGGCTTTGCTTCACCTCTCTTGATCTGCACTTTGCTGATAAATGCACACAAAGTGGCCCAACAAAGAATCCAATTATAAAGCAATTAAGAATGCGGTACCTGACAGTCCTCTTGACTGATCAAATGTGTGTGCCCTGACTGTGTGAAACAGAGGGGCTCCTGCTCACACTGTGGGCATAAAACATGCTTTTGGGGAATTCATCCTCCTCTATGGTGAACAAGAGGCTTCTGTCAAGAGTTGTGGCCATTGTACAGTACATCACTCAAAGAAATCCATTAAAAAAATTAGTTTTAAAGATGTCAGCAAATTATAGCACTGATATGTTTTATTTAACATTGGTCACCGTTTTTTCACATGCTATCCATTGTCACTACTGATCATTTTGTGATAAGGACAAATCAGAACTGAATACACAGTGCTTGTTCTCCCAAAAGTCATGCTACAGGTATTTAAGCTAAAGGAAAACCTGTGTAAACTACACGTGAGAAAGAAATTTAACACACATGTGATCTCTTCAATGTCCACTGGTCTTTTAATCTTCCCAAGCACCCAGACCAAAATTCTTCAGGCCTGGGATGCCAACACCTCTAAATTTTTCTGAAAGGACAAGAGAGACTTGGAGAAAAAAGAGAGTTCTGAAAATCCATTCTTGGCTGTGTCTCCACATTAGAAAGACTGGTACAAAAAATTTTACAGTAAGTATCTACTACCTTTCTTCTGTTCTCGCTTCTACTGATCACCACCATATGGGAAAGCATGCCTATTCTAGAACCAAATATCTCTGTAAGGCAAAATACTGCAGGAAGTCCAGATTTTAATGGAAAAGACCCCAGATTCTCATGCATCAGTCAGCAGCACAAGCTGACTCTAAAATGCCATCGAAGTTTACAAAAGATATGCAAATCTCTGTATCAGAGCAGCTGGGAACCAGTACCCCAGCTTTTCTGTATGTGCTAATCCTGCCATTGCCCCGGAGTGTGTGTGCTCACAGAAGATTTTGCATAGAAGCTCAACTGGAGGTTACTGTTGTACAGGATATGAAAGAAACAGGCTGTTTAAGTCCTCAGTTACAAAGCTAAAGTTGCGAGAAGCAAGAGACACACCCCTGAGTAATCTCCCATTACACAGGAACAACAGAAGCAGCTCTGCTTGCCAGAACTGCTCACAGAAGCAAAAGAGCCCTGTTGGCTTCCAAGAAGGTGTTTAGTGTAGTATCAACATGAGTATCCTGGGGCAGGAGTGCAGCAGGAACTGTCAAAAAATCTCTCTTGATAGGAAGATCAGTTCATGAAAACAAAAGTTAGTGCTCAAGAATGTCAGATTTCATTTGGAAAGCTATTTTGTTGTGTGATTTCCAACGTGTAATTACTACTTCAGAATAGTAGAAAAAAATATTCCAAATTCCATCCTTATAATCCCGTATCTTAATTGGTTGAGAGGAGTATCTGCCAGTGCAGAAAAAAGTAACATGTTTCTAGAGCAATAATGAAATTACCTGCCCCTACTGCATTTTTCATCAGTAGATCAAAAAGCACTTTAGAGGGCACACAAAAAGAAGTAAATTCACCATTCCTTATTTAATTAAATAATGATGCCATTGGCATTACACTTCCTTTTTATGCATCCCTATACTAAGAAAGGATTTTGTAATGGAACAAATTGTCTTTTGTAATGGGCATATCACTACTATTTAATTAAGCTAGCAATGGGATGATGCTCATCAGCAGTTTTAAAATATCCCTGACTCCACACCTTTGGGAATATAACTTTCATAGTCACATAGGAAAATACACAAAAATGTAAGATTTGCATGGGAGCTTTATTATCTCTTTTGTTTCCCTAACTACCACTAAAGCCTTTCCTCCAGGACAAGGAAGAGTAAATACCTTCAATGCAGAATGTGCATAAGTTCAGTGAAGTGGCAGAATTATTTAATTACTAATTTAGGGATGCACATAAGCCAGAGCAAAGAGGTGACAGTTCTTTATACCAGCTGAGGTTGAATTTCCTGAATTCCTCTTCAGAAGCATGATGTTCGTCTTTGATCACAGCACTTGACTCCTCTGAATCTCTGATTCTGTTGGAGCAATGACCTGTGAAAAAGTCTGATGTTTCCAAGTACAGAAGAAAAACACTGCTGCGATTTTATCCCCATTTGAAAATAAAGGCTTGATTCTGTACATATGCATGGAACTGTATGGTAGGCATTTGTAGGAATGTAGGAAGGCAGCAGCTTTGTTTTTAGTTCATGTTCAATGTAAAAAAAAAAGCAAAAAAAACCAAACCAAACCAAAACCCCTCTGCTCCATAGTGAAACACTCTCCTTTCATATTTCAGACATTCAAATATTGTAAGAAACTTCCTGACATACATTTTAATGTAAACTATAGGTAAAAGCACATTGAATGCCATCCTAACAACAGCAAGCGATCTTGTGTTCTCTCCTTAAACCTCTGAGTTAATTCATTGAAACATGAAGAAAAGAAAAAAAGGGGGGAAAACCCTATTTACTGCCTTAATTCATATTGTTATAAAACAATCTGTTTTATCCTCTTCTGAATGTACTTTCTCCTGTGTAGTGAGACCTGCTGTCTCAGAGCATGATTTGCTGCACTGGAGTGGCAGATTTTCCCACAGGCATATCCATACTAGCTTTGGGCTCCACTCTCCAATGCCCATGAGAGTGCAGACCTCAGCCCAAAATCAGTATTTGAGCATGTGGTACTTCAGACCAGTTTTACCATATGCTCTAAACTTCGGGCTGCTATTGCTACACTCACAGAAGTGTTGATGGCTCCATACAAGCTGGAGCTAGTGTTACGACAATGGTTTCAGAGAGCCCCATTTTCATTTTTACCTCAAAGCTTGGTTTCATCCAGATATTTAGTTTTCCTTGATCATAGGTTTCGGGTTCTTTCTTTCCCCCCATAACACTGGAGCAGAAAGAGAGCACAATTTTTACAAAGAATATTCTACAACCACAAGCATGCCCAAGTTCAGAGTAGAGTAGAGACAACTCCATGCTTACTAAGAGACTCTACAGCCACTTGCTGTGGCAACCAGTGGCAGTTTATACCATTGATTTAAAGATGCAAGTAGTCTTTCATAGAGAGTAAGCAGGTATTCTTTATCTACGGCCGGGTACAAGGGAGACCATTCCGCCTAACGTGCACACCCAGGTCCCAGAACCATCAGTATTTAACACCAGATACATTCATATTC
>VZTY01015134.1:265399-279763 GCA_013400935.1 Turnix velox
TACAGGGTCTCGCTTCGTATGTTAATTTGGTCCTGCCCTCTTGCGCAGTCTCACTTAGTCCCGAAGAAATGGGTCGGTGGTCGTTTGGGGGTCGCACCGCCATCTTGTGTTCAAGCACATAGTCTTCCTCAGGGTTGAACTTTTCACCTTTGTGAAAAAGTAATTTGCCTTTTTCACCTTTGTGAAAAAGTAATTTGCCAATTACTTTCACCTGTTTCTGCTGATACCTCAAGTTTCTGTGATTCCTGGTAAGGAGGCCTCGTTATCTCGTTTATACAATTGCAACATCTGGTTATCTTGTTTCTTTGTGCTCTGCCCATTGTGCTCTGCCTTATCCTGTTAAAAGCTGATAGATGCCACCAGGGACCTAGACACCACCAGGGAAACTGCATTCCAGTCTTCAATTTCTCCTTCCCCCATTCATTCCTCCGCATCTAGAGACCTATACAGGTCTCTATACATTGATGTGTCCTTATATATTTGAGCACCCAATATCATGGTTATTTTCCCGGTATCACCATGGAGGGGGTCACACCTGTCACCATATGCCTTCTCAGTATAAAAACTGAGGGACCAACAGGTCAGCCCTCCTCTAGGGATGTTTTGGTCAGCCCTTCACTAGGGACTTTTTACTCTGGAAAACCTCTTTTTTGCAGGGGATGCTGCGTGAGGAGGATCCTCTCTGGCTGCCTTAATATCTGTCTGAGACTTCTGAATCTAGATTTGGAATCCAGTTTCTATCTGTCCCAAGTCCAGTCTGGAACTTCTTCAGTTCCTACTGAAGCTCATCTGGTTTTGCATATGTTTGTATGTATTGCATATTTTTCATTATTTTGTTATTATATTAATGTTTCATTGTTTTTTTTTTTTTCTAAACTCATAAACCTTTTTATCTTCTACTCCTTGGAGGGAGATGTGGGTGAGAGCAGCTGTGGCTTGTTGGCCAGTCTGGCCTAAACCATCACATGGTGCCACTTGGTGTAGCACAAGCTTCAGTCATGGTAACTTCGTAAGCAAGTCTATTTGATGTTAATGATAGAATAGTTTGGGATGGAAGGGACTTCAAAGATCTTCTGGTTCCATGCTTCTGGCCACAGACACTTCCCACCAGACCAGGTTGCTCAAAGGCCCATAGTAATCAAGGCCAAGGGGGCTTGCTTGGACAGTGATGCAGCTTTCTTGTTCCTCTACCTTATCTGTTAAGTTAGTGCCAGGAAACAAATTCCTTTGACAAAGACAGTAATCTCCCAAATACCAAGAGAGTACCTTGTGCCTGCCAGCCTGAAGAAATGTGTGATGGGATGGGGGATCTTGAATCCAGGATGAGAAACATGCAAAGATGTATTATTCATTCCTTCCACCCACAGAATGCCTGCAGATGTGGGATCTGAGAACAGAGTGCTAGTGTGGAGAATATCAGGATGCAGAAGTGTGGTAGGCAAGTGAGATTACCTAACCCATGGTTAACGTGCAGTGTAGGCAGGTTTTATTAGCAGAATTCAGACCATAATGTACTAATTAAAGAAGAGGTTGTCCTAGTTGCTAAGGAAATGAATGCTTTTTGTACTGCTGTTTCTATCCCAACAAAGCATATTCTCAGCTGTCCCTCCAGTTACATTTGCATGAAAGAAAGGGTCAGGGATTGCTATTGTTGCTTCTGTGATTACAGTGCTCCTGTAAACTGATTTTCAATTCAAGAGTCATAGGGGAAAGGGATGCCAGGGAAAAGTGCTTTAAAAACCTTTTAGTGACAAAAACTCATCATGAAACTAGAGGTTTTAAGGTATACTCTTTTGATTTTTGAAGCTCAGTTCTGCTTCTCCTGGGAAAGATGCAGCCCAGACTAGTAGATCTGCATGCTTTAACTGTTCTGATCTGCTATCTAACCGTTTGGTCTTCTGTTAAGACAGGGGTTGAGTGTTGGAGCTTATTGAAGAAACTGGCTACCATCAGGTGGGCATCATGCTTAGTTTAATCTCATGAGAAACCATTCTTTGATTCATTCTTCCTTTACTGTAACCCATAATGTGCATAGGCAGCTACTGGAGACATAAGGACACATCAACATCAACAGAGTTGAAACTTGCATAGTCTGAAGTTGATGTGTAAATGAAAAACTGCTTCTTTGGGTGGTCCATTGATGGCTACTATTCCTACAGCAACCCTGTCATCCTTCATTTTCAATGTGAGATTTATGTCAGTCCCAGCTTGAAATTTAAATTTGTTTCATTGGACTAGATCATCTCTTGAGGTCCCTTCCCATCCCTGATATTCTGTGATTCTAAGTATAAAATGTACCAACTCCGTTTATCAGAGCATGTAGTGATAGAACACGGGGCAATGGTTTTAAACTACAACAGGGCAGGTTTAGATTAGACATTACAGAGAAATTCTTCACCATGAGGGGTGGTAAGACTGAAACAGATTGCCCAGAAAGAGGTGGTGGAAGCCCCACCCCTGGAGGCATTCAAGGTGAGGCTTGATGAGACTGAGCAACCTGATCTAACGCAGGATGTCCCTGCTCACTGCAGGGGGCGTTTGACTACATGAACTTCGGAGGTCCTTTTCAAATCCATGGCTTTGCTTAAATTATAAGTTCATCTGTACTCAGAGTGGATACTTACACCTTCTTTTTGTAAGATATGAAATCAAGGATAGACTCAGCCCTTTCCTCTTAACTTTTTCTTCAGTTATGTAACATCTCTTTAGTGTGCAGACTAACAGAAGACAAGCTGTTTTGTCATTTCCCTATAATATCTATAGAATTATCATTATTATACTCGATGTTCTGCTGCTTGTTATCTCATTAACTGGCTTCTCTATTCAAGTTGCCTACTGGTGGGACAGTTGGGGTCAACAGTTAATTACTTGCCAATTTGAACAATACTTCCACTTACAGGATGCATCTTTAGTGGTATAGAAACTATACTGCATTTCTACGGAGGAGGTTGCAAAATTAACTTAAGGTACTTTAAATGTTCCACAAGTTAGATGAGACGGCCATTTAGTAGACTGTGAAACTTGGGGGATACAGTTTGGAAACAGTTTTTAGCCTTCACTGCTTCACCTCTATGATCATGTCCTAGACTTCATTTCTGTGTCAGTTCACTTCTGAAACAGCAAAATCTTTTTGCTTTACCTTTTGTATTTATTTTGTAAGTCTCTGACTCCTCTGTCCCCTCCCACCTTTTCTTTCAGCACGCTGCAATGTCTTCTTCCTGCCATGCCCCTCTATCCCCATAACTTCTCTTTTGTTTTTCCCTTTGCATGTTCTTAATTATCTTATTTTTTTTTCTTCTGGAGTTGAGTTCTCAATAAGATACCAAAGATATCAAAGGAATACTAAGATTGCAAGCATGCACTCTGTGGAAAATAGTGAGGAAATTTGGCTTTTGAAAGTTTTGCCCAGAGAGACTGTGGATGTCCCTTCCCTAGAGGTGATTAGGGCCGGGCTGGATGAGGCATTGAGGAGCCTGGTCTAGTGGGAGGTGTCCCTGCCCATGGCAGGGGGGTTGGAACTGGATGATCTTTAGGGTCCCTTCCAACCCAACCATTCTATGACTCTATGACTTTATAATGTTCTAATAAGGTTGTTTCATTTTTGCTAAAGGAAAAGTTCCTCTTGTGGACATTCTCTATGCTTTTTGTAGAAAAGATGTAAAAAAATAGTATTAAAGGTTGAAAATTTTCAGTGCTTTCAACAGTACAAGCACTTAAATATATACATATATTTATAGAAGAGAATCAGAATTAACAGTGAGTTAAAGCTTTTAAACTGCAACTCCCACCAAAACAGAAAAGGAAAAAAAATGTGCAAGAAAGATGCAGCAAAGTTCAGCAGTGCCTTGCCTGTGCTACATACAATTGTCCTCTATTCTGGCCATTTTTTACTTCTTCTCACTGCCCAGATGCTTTCACTTGCACTCATGAATTACTGCTTTAACAAATCAAGGAAGTCTGGAAACACATGAAGTGAATAGATCACAAATTTAGAAAGGAAGTTCTTATAATTGCAGAAGTTGGGTAGATTATTTTTTTTACTGTTTCTATCAAACCAAAAAATCCAGCTGTGTATCACAGAAAATTATTACTTATTTCCCAAAATGATGTTTCCATAATATGATAGAAGATTTCACTGATTCTTTGCTACTGTGAAGAATTTTTTTATTCTCTCTGAAAAAATTACTTATATGATAATCAGTTCAGACTTAGTCCTTTTTTGAATAAAGGGACCAGTAAATGTAGGGGAACAGAAAAGATTCCTGCAGAAATCAGTGGAAAGTTTTAGCTTGATGAAACATAGCTCAAGTGCAGTTTTAGTGGAGACCCTGTAATTCTAGGAGAGGATTCTGCATCACTCAGTCACCAAGTCTTACAGTTCAGAACACCATGATACCTCCATTTTGTATGTATATGAATGTTAGTGATTTAAAATAATGTGTGGATCTGTCTACTCAAGGGGTAAGAAGTTTATTTTGACTGTTGCACTTAGAGAGGTGGTGAATTCAGTTGTATGGAATGCAAGAAGCACCACATGGGATTTCTTATGTCTGTTTAGACCTACTAAGAGGAATACATTTAATCAGTATTTCTTGATAGGGAGATATGTAGTGAGCTTTTCCTAGAAATAAAAAAAGTATACAAATAAAGGAAGCAATCATATGTAATAATCACTAGTAATAAGTGGTTTATGAACATTTGATTTACACCTGTCTCCAGTTCCTATATTGTCCTAATCTGGGCCATCTTCTGCCATTCCAGGTTGCTCAAAAAGCTGTTTTGTTTGTTTGGATTTTTGACAAAAACTACCAAAGAGCCAAAAAAGACAGAACCATTTTTATAAGTAAACCAGAGAGGTTTACTTAGATATGGTGTACATGCGAGTCCTGCAAAATAAGGCAGGCTCAGCAGTTCTGACAACATACACAAAATGCAATATTTCTACCTTTATGCAGAGGGAGTAAAGATGGAGCTGCTATTGCTATGGAAAAGGAATTGAAAGGAGACAACCTTTAGAACATGGGAAAAATCACCACCTCCAGCTACTCTTAGGGAATGAGTAGAATGTTGCTAGACACGGCAGTACTGGAGAGGCCTCCCTAACCCAGCAGTGGACATCGCAACACACTTGCTTGCTCTCTGGGTGGCGATGGCTGCAGGTACAGTGGCCAGCCTAATTTTCCAAGGCCTGAGGGACCACAGTTTACTTGGTCTGCTGCAAAGTTTTACATATTGCTGTGGGAGCCTTCTTGATTTCTCTGGGGAAAAAGGTAGCCTGCAGCATTGCATAGCTTTTTGTGAGTTGTGGTCTCAGCACCCATAGACTTTGTTGAACCACTGAGGCTAGAGATGGGATCTTCAATATTGATTCAGACTCAGATTTCTACTGAGCCACAGCACTTGCAACAAGCTCTGGAAAATTTCTGAGCTTCTGCAGCTTGATATCACAAAAACATGTAAATACGTTATTTGAGATAATTTGTAGTGATTGATAAAATTAATTCATAACTTCCTCTGAGTTCTGTTCATTTGGACTCATATAATACAGCATGTTCAGAATCCGATCTAATTTCCATTTGATTGGGGCATAATTTTTAAAGTGCAGACCAATTAGAAACTATGAAATTTTTCTCATTAACAGCCTTAACCAGTCAAAAAGACACTTGTGCCCTCATTTCCATAAGTTATATTCCATCCTGATGTACTGTTGTGTTCATTTCACCTAAACTTTTTAAGTATATGATGTAACTCTTTGGTTCCTTACTCTCTGCTTGAAGACCCTTCTAACTCCAATCTTTAGAGCTGTTTATGGTATCTCATTTGCTGTGTCACTGCTGTCTCTCAGGTTTAAAGAGCTGATGTATTGCTGATGTGAACAGGAACCAAGGTCTATGTCTCAGGGAAGCAGTAGGTTTGAGCAGCAGTACTAGAGGCAGAGGAGGTGACAGCCATATTAGCTACAGGAAGAGGCTTAGGAATAAATTGTACACTCTACCCATCTACAGAATGGTCCACTCTACTAACCAGTTTAGCCTTGTCAGGCTTACAGCATTGTGCAAGGTCTCCTTGTACAATGTTTGCCCTCAAGTACTGCTGCGAATCTTTTGGGATTTTCAGACTCGTGTTGGCAGTCTGGTGTTGAATAATGGATCCTTCAGAAGTATGGTAAGGTTTCAGTGCTGTTTCCTGACATCTGCCAGCTGAAGATTTGGTACTCAGTCCCCAGAAGATGAAGTTTCAAAAACTGAACACGGAAATTTCTCTTTTCTCTTTCCTGCTCAGAGAGGAATAGGTGTGAATTTAAACTGGTGGGGGCAAGACATGGTATGGTATTTCTTAATACCATTTCTTAATACCATTAAGTATTTATGATATGGTATTTCTTAATAATTTCTATTACCTACTTCTATATTTAGTCTTCCCACATCATCCACTTTTAGAAAACAAGTCTTTATTTTTCTGTCCCTGGTGAAATGACACACATCTATCGGAAGAGAACATACTGATTTCAGAGTCCTGGATTTAGCAGACTGCTACAAAGTTGACACATTCTTTTGAGATACCCATCTTCAGTGTCTACAGAAAAGCAGATGCCTCAAGGTCTGCAAATATTGTCTTGTGAGTTTTAAACTTCTGTTTACAAGAGAAAGGAAAAATAAGATACCAAAAATTAGAAGGTTTCTATGTGATTGCATCAAAATTAATGGAGAGATACAGAGTTCTTGCACTACTGATGTTGTGTAATCCTGTCATTCAAGGGATGTCAAGCAGTACAATGTGTCAAGATTTGGTGTGGAACTGCACAACTATTCTGTGGACAGGCTGGAGAATGGGTTTACTGAAACATTCTTCTAAGGATGCCTATGAAGTAGCATGTTAAGCATCAGCTATATCAAATATAGAATCATAGAATGTTTTGGGTTGGATGGGACCTCAGTAGAAAGACCTGATTGAAGCCCATTGTCACAAAATGTTTGAGTTGTCCAGGGAGCTGAAGGCATCAAAAACACATCTCAGGTAGGCAGTGCAATGGAGTTTCAGCATAGCATACATGTCTGATGTAGTTGATGCTTAACATGCTACCTTTTTTCCCTCTGAAGCAGCATGTTATTTTCCCCTGTCTGTAGATTAAATTCTTCTTTTAACTGACTTAAACACATGTTGATTTCATTGGAAACTCTCCTTGGTCTGGTCATTTCTTTTAGGAACTGCAGGAACAGTGAATTCTGATGCCATCCATAGTAGTAAAAGCTTGTTTTTTTCTTTCATACACACTCTGATCCAGACTGCAATTTCAGATGTTACCAGCATCTGTGTAGCTGCCATGCACAGAAATGCGAGTACACACACACAGAGTAAAATAACTGTTGAATTGGTTGGGCTTTATTGTATCTGCTGCTGGGTCCCTGCGATGTCACCTTCTGACTTTGAAGGACTGTCCTTTTTCGGGCCTGGCTTTGTCTGCTTGGCCTCTGGCAAGTCTGAGAGCTTTAGTTTCACCTAAGAATCAATGGAAAAGAAAACTCTACCATGTCAAGATACAGTCTGGATCACAGAATATTGAAGCATTAAAGTACTTTTCTGAAAAAGAGGTGTTTAATGTTGACAGGTTCATTGGCACTAGTATTGGTCTTGCTTTGTTGCTTGACCTTAGCATCAACTTCTCAGTTACTGCTGTTGAGACTGAGGAGGATTATCCTTTTGTTACTGACAGTTTCACTGCTGAGATGAGGTGACCTTTCCTATTCTTTTGCCAACATAGGAAGTCCAGATCATAGCTCACACCTTCTTAAATGCCAGCAGGAACACAGAAACTTTATTTAGAGTTGACAGTCTTGGCCAGACAGCTGGATGCAACTCAGAGTCATATCTCAGCCGCAGCAAAGGAAAATTTCAGTTGACTCACAGAACATTTTTGAGGTACACAACCACATGTGGTCACTACATGAGTCCATGTTTGTATGATTTGCTGTTTGGAATATTCTCCCTTCTATTCAGAAGAATGTGCGTAATATTTCTGTTGTGATTTTGTCTGACAAGGACACAGAAGTGGACTTTCTTCTGTCAATTTTGTTAAACAACCAGAGAAGATTTTTACTCTTATAATGTCTAAAACCCAAACAAGCCTGAGTTAGTAGATAGGATCTGAGTTTTATTTTAACCTCCCTTCATGTGTGTGTCTATTAATACATTTCTGATTCCAAGAGAAATCCTTCAGAAAATACGTAAAAGAACAGCTCACACAGAGAAAAAATATGAAAGTTCTAGAATCTGACTGAGAATTACAATAATTTATTTTTGGTCAAAAACTATTTGACTCATTAGGTATTGATTCTTAAAAATAAATTTGGGTTAATTCCTTTCCCCTCACTGCCTTTTTAAAATTCAGATTTTTTTAAATGCAGATTCTAAAGGCCTAACTAGTTATAAAAATCTTGATATTGTGCATTAATTTGTAATAGGATTTATGTTTTTATCATTCATCTGTCTCTTTTAATTTTGATTACATTTTATATTTCCACTTACTATGAAATTCTGTGTAAATTTTTTTTGTCAGACTTACAGGATAGTTAATATAAAATGAGAATAAATTTGCTGGCGGCTAGATGTGCTATTTCTAATACTGGCTTCCTAAGGAAGCAATCCAAGCATTCATATGGCACCCTCCAAAAATGCCTAACATGCCAAGTCAGGGCCAGAGATGACAGATGATGTTGGCCATAAAGGACATCATTTGGACTGCATGGAACTTTGCACATCTTAACATTGTTTACTTAATCATTATTAAGCATCACTATATTTTCTTAATAAGTATTAAGAATTATTAGGCTTACTGTTTCTGGTTGTCTGAAGAAGCTGTTTGACTGTGGGAGTAAGTAATTTGTCACAGCTGTTTTCTGGGTTCATATAACTGACAGTTATTCCTACTCTCTGGCAGAAGCTCTCTGTCAATGATTGAATGAGCCATCTTGCTCTTTTAAAGAAGACAATATTCTTCAACTACTGCTAGGCCAGTTTTCCTTCTAATTAACATCCTGGCTCTGGCAAAACCTGTATTGTTAACACTTTCAGAAGTTAATGAAGCTATTAGGAAAATAATTAAAACTTCCATGTGTAAGAAAGGCACTTCTAGTGAAAACGAGGTAGGGCAACCCCCATTTTCACCAGAGCAGTGAAAGGTGAACTAAGGTGAATTAGAATATAACTGTGCAAGCATAAGAGCATTGGAGTGATCCATTCTGTGCTTTATTACTTCTAGGTAGGATAGCAGATTAGTCGCACAAGTCTACCGTTCACTTAAAGCTTTTTATAGTTTATTTAGTATTCATACTGCAGAGTAATAAATGGAAAAGTCTAGTGTAACGGAGAAACAAGAGGGAGATGCTATATCCACTATTTGCTTGGAAGTGAAGCAGTCAGATAGAAACAATTACTAAAAAAGAACTTCATAATACTGTCTGTATAGGTATTTGTGAGTGAACATGTATATATGTGTGTGTCTATTGTTCCAGAACACAGACTAGGACAAAAAGGGTAGTTCGTATTGGATAGCACTAAACCAGTGCAGTTGCTCCACTGGCTTCAACATACCTTGATTTAGGCTTGAGAGTACATGGGTCAATTCCACCATTATAGACAGTGAAGTTTTAAATTATTTTCTTCTGCTGCTTTTCTTTCCCAGAAGATTATGTGAAGGGTATAATGCATGTAAATACAGAATAGTATGCTATGGTATGTTGTCCAGAATTTCACTGGAAACAGCATTAGTGTGAATATCCCTTCTTAAAAAAAAAGAAACAAGAAACTTCAAACACAGCACATTATTATTTTTTTTTTAAGGATGAAGTTATGCATTACTAAAAGCTCTGGAAATATTAGCATTGACTTTTTTGAGTATGACATTAAGTCTTTTATGAGTTATGTAAGTCACAGTAGCAAAGCAGTCAACAACTATTGATCTAGGTAGAAATACAGGATTGATTAGACCATGGTGTCCTGCTTACCCCTAGCACAGGCACAGGTTGGGTGAAGAGTGGCTTGAGTGCAGCCCTGAAGAGAAGGATTTGGGGGTGTCAATGGATGAAAAACTCAACATGAGCTGCCAGTGTGTGCTTGCAGCCCAGAAGGCCAAACAAATCTCAGGCTGCATCAAGGGAGAAGTGTGACCAGCAGGTCAAGAGAGGTGATTTTGCCCCTCTGCTAGGCTCTGGTAAGGCCACATCTGGAGTACTGTGTCCAGTTCTGGAGCCCCCAACCTAAGAATAACATTGAGCTGTTGGAGCTGGTCCAGAGGAGGGCCACAAAAATGATGAGAGGGCTGGAGCACCTCCCTTATGAGGACAGATTGTAGAAGTTGGGGCTGTTCAGCTTGGTGAAGAGAAGGCTCAGGTAGAACCTCATAGTGACTTATCAGTACCTGAAGAGGGCCTATAGAAAGGCTGGGGTAGGACTTTTTAATAGGGTACACAGGATGGCAATGGAAATTGGAAGAGGGCAGATTAGGCTGGATATAAGAAAGAAAATTCCTTACAGTGAGGGTGGTGAGACACTGGAACAGGTTGCCCAGAGAGACTGTGGACATCCCCTCTCTGGAAGTGTTTAAGGCCAGGCTGGATGAGGTGCTGAGCAACCTGGTCTAGTGGGAGGTATCCCTGCCTATCACAGGAGGGTTGGAACTAGACGACCTTTAAGGTCCCTTCCAACCTAAACAATTCTATGACTCTATGGTAGCTCCAAACTTCAAGAAATACTATCAACCTGAAATCAGATTAACTTTATAAAAATAAAGTTGCATAATATTTGTTCTGCATATTTTTAATAGTTTTTGTGTTTTTAAAAGACATATTCCTTAAAAAAGACCAAAACCCACCATCTCTTCTCTAAATGACTGAGTCACAACAAAGGCAAAGTAGTAATTGGCAGTGTTGAAAAAAATTTTGCCAGAAAGTTCTGACAGAGATGTGAAGCAAACAAATTGGAAAATAAGCCTTTCCTTCAATTTTTCTTTGATAGCAGGTGTAATACCATCTAAAACTCCATTAAGATTTTCACCTTTTTGTATTTAGAAGTGCAATTGAATTCTGTGAGAAACCTATATGAAAATAAAAAAGAGAATAGCAGAGAACAATTAGTTTATTGCCTGAAATCTGTTATTGCATAAAAGAGAAATTATTTCTGGTTTGATAGCTTAGTTTCCTTTGCATCCTGACAGTTTAAGGTTTTTTATAATATCTTCTAGTTATGTAAAGACATTCAGTTTACTAGTCCTTATTTTTCCAGTTGCTATAATGCCAGGGAATCCAGATCTTGCTCTGACTTTCTTGGCTTTTGCGGCTTTTTCTTTTTAATGCTACATTCATGGGAAAATCACCATTAAATTTTAATTTAGGGCCCATTGGGCAGCACATGTCACAGAGTTCCATTTTACGCTCAAGAATTGGGAATTTATTTTTCCAGAGTAGATTAAATTTCACTTATTTCTTGTCTGAAAGCCTTTTCCTATTACAAAAAGATGTTATGTAGCCTGTTGCACAGTAATCCTGTATTCATTGCAGTGGCAGACATAAAAAAAGAAAGAATCTAAAGGGTTAGGACTTGCTTCAGACTTGTGGTCTTGCTCTTCATGCTCTGATACTGTTAACAGCTGCACAATTTAGCACCTGGGAGTTATGAGCAGCAATTTATAAACAAAGGGTCACAATCTTCTGCGTTGAAGTGGATCAGTTAACACAATCCAACCAACCTGTTAAATCAGACTTGAATTTCTGATCCCCATGAGAACACCCTGAACGGTTGATTTTTATGAGAAGCAGCTATTTCATCAACTCCACATAAAAGCAGGTCTATTCATGTCTCATATCTCGAGTGTGACACGGCAGCATTGGCCTCCTTAGGTATTTTAAATGCTGATTAACCACAGGAGTGTGTGGAGAAAGGAGGACAGGACAACTTCCTGGTTTTCAGGAATATTTTGGCTGCTCTTGTAGGTGGGACGTAATGCACTGTAAAAGTACTTTTTAGTCAACTCCTGAACAAAATACTGTCTTTTCCCTCGAAAGACTTCATTGTGGTTGAATTCAGATAGAGTAATTAATCAGTAAGAATGTAAAAAAGACTTCACTGCTGTTAACCAGGAGATGAGCTTCATGCACTTTTATAACTGTGAATACCTGAGACCTTTACACCTCTTTCACATCAAATTTTTATATTGAAAAGAATTTTGTTATTTTCATCAAACCAAATTTATCAGTGTTTGATGACTTATAAGCAGAATTAATGCTATTTTACTTATCTTCTGGGGTAGTGGAAGTAGCATAATGTTTGAAGTTGTGTACAGTTATGTCTTTATCTCTTGTTGCAATAAGGAAAAACAAGACCAAACACTCTGATAATTTTACATCAGTATAATTTGATCATATAACAATATCTCAAAATCAACATGCTCCTAATGAAAAAGAATTGGTTTACATAACTTTTTATTAATAGAGCTGTTAAAGCTTTGAGATTTTCAGCTTTATCTGATTTTTAAAAACTGTTTGACATTGCTGTAGGTTCTCCTTTATTGTTTTTGTTTTGTTTTAAAATGTAAATAGACATCTTACTCCGGAACCTGTGTAGCTTCTGGAGAAAGCTTCCATCTGGCTGAATGAAATCTGAAGTGCAAATATTTGCATCTAATTTCTTCCACCTATCCTTGGTATAAGGATCCTTCTGCTCTGCTTGTTTACTCTATGTCCAAAGCAATTGCCACTTCAGGATTTTCAAGGACAAAGACTGATGGAGTGATTTTATGATGAATAGGAAAAGATTATTCGCTTGTAAAGACAATTTCTGAAAAACTCTGTCTTCATAGGTAGGCATTCCTCCTGTCCCTGTTTAGTTTTTGTAACCTATTGGTAATCATTCTCAGCTGGAGTTTCTGACAAATGCTGCTCTGGGTCTGGAGTACTGTTTTCCATTTTGAGATTGTCACCAACCTGGCAGATGCAGAATAATTTTCAGGAAAACATTGTGTTTCAGCAGTTCCATCTTTTGTCACATATGGTAGCACATTAGGTAATCCTAATAATTCATACTGCTCTTGAAACCTACAAATTCCTGTGGGTGCTGAGAGTACCCTGCTCTAATAGTAACTAAGAACATTAAGAACCTGCAGAAATTGTTCAATATTTTGTAAGATCAGAATCTGACAATTTAGTGGGTTTAAAGATATGGCATGAGACTAAAAAAAGCAAAACTGCTGAGAATTCCACTAACAGGCAGCAGAGAATCTGGTTTTATTAATAATGAAGCTGTATACACACACAATCCTGTTCCTTCCTCCATACATCCCCAGCAATTCATTCACTGTGACTATACCAAAGCAGATACAATCCTTCCACAGTGCAAGAGAGCATGGTTACAGGAAGGCTGAGCTTTTAGCTTCCCATGGGAAAACGGGCTGAGTAAGTCACTTCAATGTAGCTCACTTGTGACTTCGATTTGCTGAGGAAAATAACAAGAGCAATAGGGACTGATCTCTATATTACTGTAGCCTCTCCAGAAAAATAATTCACATTGGAATCCAATTACAAATATGCACGTTTGGGGTCGTGCCCTCCCCTCTCCCCCCCAAAAAATGCTCTTATAACTGTTATGTTAAAAATCTGCAGTTAATAGCACTTATGCGATGCCACTGGTGTGTTCAATTCTATGATGTACTTCAGTTCATCTAATACCACTCTTGACAAAGGCACCAGTATGCAGGCACTGCTGGCCACAGAATAATAAGCTCGATGGAACAATGCCTTAATCAAATCTGGTAAATACTCTCTTGCCATGAACAATGTGCTCCAGACTTCAAAGTGTACTGCAGAGCATAACTTGTGCCCACAGTCAGGCAACTTCTGAGCAAGTCATAACATTTAAGCAGTTCGTGTGACAAGTGAAGTTTTCCACCTGTGGTAACTTTCATAGAACAATATTTTTTGCTTAAAACCATTCGCTTATCATTCAGGAAGAAGAAATCAGCAAGCGCTGAATAGTATGCTTGTTATTTCTATCTCTGATTATTTACATTGTAATTCAAAACAGGGGTATACATTCCTTCCTCATCCCTTCTAAGAATGAATCGATGCCTTTATAAAATCAGACCCTACGCACAATTGCTCCCCTCCTCTACTCCTGTTCTCCGTGTGCGCCTTTCAACATTTCAGGCACCTTCTCCACCCATACACAGTCTGTCACAGCGTCCTCTTGCCATGCTGATGTATCACAGCAATCCTTGCACTGCTAATGAAGTGAAAGAACGACGATGAATATTTTTTTTTTTAAAGAGCATTGATGCGGTTGTTCTATGTTTAGGCAGGGGAAAAAAAAAAAAAA
>VZTY01015134.1:281800-321031 GCA_013400935.1 Turnix velox
AGAGGGGGAAAGACCGGACTGAGCGCCCGTCCCGGCGGCCCGGGAGGCAGAAGGGGGAAGGTAAGCGGTTCGCTGGGTCGCTGCCGCTTTTAGAAGCGAGGGGCGGGGGAGAGCAAGAAACAATCGGTGAGTGTCTCCCTTCCAACAGCCAGGGAGGGGTCCGTCGGAGCCCGGCGGGGCTGGAGTGGGCTGGTGGTTGTATCTCCTGGTTTGTAACCCCCGTTAGCTTTGGAGTTGGAGTGCTGTTGAAGCGGGGGCGAGCTTTTCGCTCCCCCAGCACAAAGCGAGGGATATCTCCCTTTCCACTGCCCCCATCCGAGGGAGTTTACCCGGCCCGCCTTCTGCTCCTGTCCGTCCCCTTCTCGAATTCCACGGGTGCTTGTTTACACCTCGCTCCGTGGGGGGCTCCCGCCGTGGGGCGCAGCGGGGACAGTGCCGCCGTCCCGCCGGGTAGCGCCGGGAGAGCCGGTGGTTGCTGCTGTGCTAGTGGGAGGCTGTCACTCCGTGGTGTCCTTCGTTCTTCACGCTCCAGGAAGAGACCTGCCCGAACGGGACCTACTCGGGGCAAAGCTGGAGTTTCTTTTGTCGGGACCGCTGAAGCGAGGAGTTTGGCTTTTCCCCATGTCCCCCCCTATCCCCCCCCCAGCCTCGCCGCTCCAGCAGCCCTTCGGCGCAGGAAGCTCTCCTTTGGGAAAACCATCACCTCTTATCCGAGAATTGTGTCGTTTAGATCATTAATCTCTGCTCACTGTGGGACTTAGGAGGGGGAATAGCAATATGCGGCCTCTGGGGAGGTGGCATGAAGTTTGACAGTGCCTTATGTAACGCTTTTTGGACAGATTCCTAGTTCTTCCACTGTGCTTAGTTTTGTTTTTGGGAAGCAAGTGATCTCTCCTCTTAGTAGAGCGCCATACGAGCAATTTTTATTTGTGTTTTCACCTTCTGCTTTGTTCTACTTGGGGCAGAGGGGTATTGCTAGGCAATATTTTTCAACTGGGTACCTGAAGAGGTATCTGAGCAGCAGTTACAATGCGTTGCCTTTTTGTGTATGAATTGTACTTGGGTTTTATAGCAATCTTAAAATTACTACAGGAAACATTTTCACAGCACTGATTGTCGTTTATGTACTTTGGGTGGTATGGATGCCAGGGTGGAAATGACAGTGAATCAAATGTCGATAAAACACTGTGAGCTTTTTTTTTTTTTCATAATACAGTTTCAGTGTTAGAAGGCTCAGGAAGCACCTAGCTAAACAAAGTGCTGTGTTAAAATCAGACCTGTCAATTTGCCAACAGGTCAGCATATTTTATTTAATGAAATCTTCTGGATACAGATTAATTTTCTTTGTGCAACATTTGTTTTTTTACTTGTTCAGAAATAGAAAGAGCAGGAAATTAGGTAAATGGAATGAAAGGTTGATGACTTTCCCTGCAGTTTCTCTAAGAGGCTATATCTTCTAAAAACTAAAAAACCTAGTTTCATACAAAAAGCTATTAGTGGTTTGCCACATATTCTTTAGACTCTTACTGCAAAGGTACGCTAGGGGGACTAGTTTGGGTTATTTTTCATATTTTTTCCCCCATTCAGTGTTGAAAATGCACAGACTATTGTTGTAAGACCTGTGAAATGAAGGCTTTTTTCCTCACTTGATAGAGCTCTATTATTATACTGTAAGCTTGGAGAAAAATGGCATCTATAAACTCGGACAATGAATTCAGTGCAGGGAGAATCATCTAACGAAGTCCTTCTGCTTCTTTTTGCAGACGGAGATAGGTTACCAAAGGCTAGTTTGCTTAAAAAGCAGAGCAAGTTAAAAAACCTCCAAATCCTGAATGTTCACATTGTGTTGTAATTTTCTTTAAATAGAGAAATCCAAGGTGGAAGAGGTATCCATGTGCTTCTTGAAAACTGCAAAATGCTGATAAGTATTTCAAGTTTAAAATGCGAAATTCTTATTGCTTAGGTGTCCTGCGATGTCTGTTGATCAGGAAGGCTTCAAGTCATGTAGAAGTTGCAGTAACTGCAGAGTCTCTGATGGATAATTGGTTTGGTAGGTTGTTTTTAATGATTTTCATTTTCTCTTTTAATTGCCTGCTGTGGTAGCAGATTCCTATTCTCCATCCTGTGGATGTTTAATTTGCAAAATTTTTGATCTATGTTGTGTGTTGCATCTTTTCTATGCGAAGTACATACACCCTTCATGGTTGCTGGTAAAACATAGCTTGGAGTATATGGATGGCAGTTTGTAGCAAGATTTTAATTGTTCTTTTTAAATATGTGAAATATGCATAAGAACTTCGTTCGTCTCTGTTCAGGTGACATAGAAGTATTGTAAGTTTTCTCAGGCCCAGGGAAATATTCACTGGGATTTTTTAAAGGAGCACTGAAAATAATATTACTAATACGTTGAGTTCCCTTTGCCAGCTATTCGGTCTACAGGAGCTCCAAAGTAGAGTTCTCAGAAAGCCAAAGCGCAGAGGAGTGGGTGCCTCTTGATAATACCAGCTCTGTCAAAGGCTTGATCTGCGTGCAGGTCTTAAAATCAGCAGTAGTAGTATTCAGTTTGAATTAATTATTTTAGTAAACTAGTAAGATTAGGAGTCTCCCTTGTGCAGTTAAATTGCTGAAGTGTGTTTAGTACAATGATTTTGAAGGAATAATCCTCCAGATTATTACTCACGTGACTGTTTCTTGCTCAAATTTGTATTTCCTGTTTTTCCTCAAATAAATGATCAGTTGTCAATAGACCATTATTGGAATACTCTCTTATTGCCTGGTTTCTGGTTTGTATGTGTGCCTTTGTAAGAGCAGTCTTAAAGAACCAAACACATGCATACACAAAACCCAAGGAATTTTGCCTGATGTTTATAAACTGATGTTTATAATGGGTAAAGATCATAACTTGACTACAGAGTATTTGCGTTTTATGGTAAACTTGAGCTACATGTGGGATGCTTGTCTAGATTGAAAACAGCATATATATTTTTTTTTTTCCTGGCTTGTTTGAAAGCCTATGTTAATTCTTCTGTCTTCTGCATTAGAAAAAAATTTAAAAATACCTATTTTAAGGATTTGAGATTTCTGGTGTATTTTATAACCTGTGTGCTGTTAGAGACTTGCATGAGAAAAGGATGTAATTGCCCATCCAAGTTTGCATTCTTCACAGCTTTTTCTCCACTCTCCAGAGTTAGCTCTATTTGTTATTTGCCTATTTCTGTGGCTGAAGAACTTTCTGAAAAATAGTGCACACATAATCACACAGACTATTTTTGCTCTGTCAGTTTTCTGAGTTAGGCTTATCTTCCTTTTTGAATGCTAGCTTCAAAAAGCAATCGTTTGTTATCCCACACTTGGCATAATTTAAGAGCTGGGGAGTTGGCACTACTATCAAGGAAGGTGACATGAGGGAAGGCAAACTGTGTGAAATAGTTCCATTACCTGCTAAAACATGCAGAGTAGACCAGGTCTGCTCTCACAATTCTTAGAGGAGTATACACATTGTTACTCTTTGTGGGGAGTAGCCACTATTTGTACAACAAGGGTGTTAACTGGGTAGAAACTCCACTTAAAATTGTTGGGAACCCCTGCCATGTTTTTCTAATGCTATAGCAAAAGGCCAGATTTCATTACATTGAACCACTGCTGGAGGAGGCTGGAAACCCCAGACGGTGCAGGCAGAACACAGTCTTCCTCCCTAATATCTGCATATGATAGCCATGCCTGAAAATGAAAAGAGAGAATTCTTTAAGAAAAGGTGT
Organism: Turnix velox; assembly: GCA_013400935.1. Lineage (NCBI taxonomy): Eukaryota > Metazoa > Chordata > Aves > Charadriiformes > Turnicidae > Turnix > Turnix velox. Next base: position 285,559 of record VZTY01015134.1, read on the forward strand.
TCCTGACCTGTGCCTCCCATGCATTTCTGAGTATTGATAAATCACTTCTACTATTCTGTTTTTGTACCAGTTTTCTATCTTCAAGGAATAGTTAGTTGACTATGCATGCTGCCTGTGGGGCAACTGCTCAAGGTTGACATCAATTAACAAGTTTCTGGTTTTGCTGGTTTCCTAGGCATCTGTGGAAATTATAAACATTGTAATAATTTTTTGTCTGTTCTGTAGCAAAACTGCAAGTAGCAATACTAACACCAGATCTATAGCTTCCTTAAATCAGGAAGACAGTGCACATATCAGTTTAAACCTGCTTTCACATTCTGACACTGATGTACTTATGCAAGAAAACTTATGTTCAGCAAAAAAAATTTCACTAGGCATTTTCTGATTCTTGTAACTTCAAGGAAAGTTGTGTTGTCACTTTCAGTTGCAGCTTTCAATAGTTCCTCTAAAGCTCATGTCAGAGTGATATTTGCATACTAAATGCCATCATTTTAGTTGTTTCATTAAGTGTTTGGATTTTATCTCTTAGTAGGAATTTGACAGCTTACACCTAGGACTAGAAGAAAAATAGAAAACTGTGGTTTTGACTGATCTTCATTTAAATGAAGGGAGCAAGAATGAAGGATTTTGGTTTTGAGGTGGAGGAAGATGAGGTAAAGGGCAAAGAAGTGAAGGAATTGTGGAATTTGATTTAAATTCTTTAAAAAATTAAAATCTTTGCTTTCTTAAAATTCCCAGATGGACTTTTGTACCTGCTTAGGGACCGGGGGGATTAATTTGTCTTATGCTGGAATAAAAGGTGTTATCAGAGAGTGAGGTGGGAGACAGCAAGAGCAATTGTGAACTGTTCAGATAAAATGAGGTATCCTGCTGATATTTAGGATTCTCAACCCAGCTCCTCCTGACTAGGTTTCACTTTCTTCCTCTTTCTGACTCGCCTGCTGCACTGCTTAACCTCATCTGTTTCAGTACTAAGTTCCCTTGGTACTTACTTTCCTTACTGTGTTCCACCAATGCTGTGGCTAGTCAATACTGCAGTTGGAATTTTCTGTACTTCTGTACTTCAGTGTATAAATCTGCTTAATTTTCAGGACAAAGGTACTAGAAAGGCTACTGGATAGAAATAAGAAGTGAAAACCATTCATTTTGGCATAATTACATTTCCAAATAAATGTTCTGTATTTGGATCATGTTGTTCTTGAGAACAGTAGTTTTCTAACAGAAGGGAGTCCTAGGCTTCCTGTTTTTATAGGAAATGAACTGATACTAACTGAGGCTCTACAAGCTGCAATTAAGTTCTGTGTTCTCATCTTGTTTTCAATCGTAAGACTGGTTCTACAGAGTGAGTCAGATTTAAACACAAGGCAAGGAGGTTATAATTTGTGTTTGACAGGTGTCTGGCATGCTTGAGAATTCTTAAGTTAGCTAAAGATGGTACCTCCTGCTTTAAAAGGGTATGATTGTCTTTATTTTTGGATATGTCAGTATTGAGTGTAGTGTAAGACAAGTTGCCCTGTCATTGAAGTAGAAAAATGTAGCACTGAAGCATGAGGTTCCTGTAAAGGTGGCGATTCTCTTGTTCTTGGAGTACTTCTTAACTTATATCCTTGATCTTGGTCTTCCAGAGCTCTTTAATGTCTACTACATTGATGGGAAGTTTGATTCTTTTCAGTGAGTAGTTGAAATCAGTCAGTGATGATGTCATAAACAATTTTTAGTACTAGGAAAGTTGCATGTTGACATTAACTAGCACAAGGCAGAAAATGATCGGTATAAAGAAGCTTTGGTGTAGAAAGGATGTCTTCCTTCATTGAAACTTACATTCATTGAAACTTACATTCACAAAAGGCAAGACATTTGTAGCAAGATGCTCCAAACAAAGAGAAAGGGGAAAATATCAGTTCCAGTATTGAGTGTACAGGAAGACAGAAAGAATTTGCTAGTGTGAAAACGAACTATTGGTGATGGGCAGCAAAGGGTTTGACCTTGATATTGTGGATTTTATTATTTCAGGCTACTATCCAGAATGCAACCAGGCCAGTAATTTGATCTTTTCTATTACCTCAGAGAATAACAATAAAATGTACAAACTGAGAACATCTCAGGTGCATTTGTCTTAAATTCATTGGTGCAGTTTATATGCAACCATGTTGCAGTTTAGATGACTTTAACATGGAAGGGATGTGTATAAAAAGAAATTCACATCCTTCTGTAGTTACTCTGAGACCTCAGGTGTGAGGAGCAGTGTATACTATCTGTGGCTTAAGTTAGTACATTTCCTTCCAAACACTGTGTTCTGCCTGCCCTTTCTATCATTCTCACTGTAAACAAAAGTGTAGCTTAAGATTGCTAGGTTAAATTAGTAGCTTCTACCAAACTTCTGAGATAGTTCAAACTCACATTATATAAATTTGTGGTGCAGATCCTTTATCACTGGGGACTGCTCCTTCCCATACAAAGACATTCCTTTGGGAATAATTCTTGTGTGGCCAAAATCAGGTCACTTCCGATGCACAGTACTGCCCTGCAAAGTGGTTATCAAACTTGGAATTTAGTTATCTATTGCTGATACTCTGAGCCTCACCCCTTGCTTTTGCATGCCCTACTGGGATCCTTGAATGTAAAATCTTGACCTCCTCATACTGCTAGTATCCACTGCACTCCCACCAGTGTTTATACCTGAGTTATATCAAGCTGTGTCATTTACTGGAAACATCTGAAAGTGGTGTTCAGTAAGCTTAGATCTGGATTTGTGTTACAGTCACAATATGAGTAACTGTACACTGTTGGAGAACAGGCTAAGAAGAAAGATGTTCTTAACTTTTTATCTTAATCAGGATAAATAAAAATAGTAATGTGCCACTAGTATGCAAGGAACAGAAAATTATTACAGTTACTTTTCGAATGCAAAATATATTTGCCAGTTCTCTAGTCTTAGGCAAGTTGTGGAACTAAATGTGGATGTTCTGGAATGCTTCACAGAATCTATGCTTTACAGAATGCTTTAGAGTGAGGAGAATGACACTGATAACTGGATCCACTGCAGGTGAAGTGATTTGAGCAAAATTGGCCAAATGGATAGTCAAAAAGCAAGGAGTAGAACTCTAGTTTCCTAACAGAGTCACTGTCCTGTGTTTTAATCACATCACATGAAAACACCACTCTCTTTTGCAAAAACTATTGCTTAGTCTAGCTGTGCTTTAGATGATAAAACCAAGTCTGTGATGATAATGAGCATATAACAATTATGCAAATATACAAAATATATGTGCATCTTAAGAAAAAAAAGAACACAGTGAAATGACAGCTGAATAACTGGTAAAAAAACCTCATGCTATCAGAATTAACAGATAACCTCTGTTGATTCAGAGGCAATGATATGACCAAATGAAGAAAGAAATGTGTTTTACTTCCCAAAATAGAAAATAGTACATCATTTAAAAGTGAAGGAAATGGGAGTATGCTTGAGAAAGTGAACCAATATATCTTGGTCTTTAAAGGCTATAGGTTAATGTTCTTTAAATATATGACATTTTATCTGTGTCCACGTGGTACTAAGAACCTGGAAGAGGAAACTGGCACAGTCCACTGCCATTTGGCAGAAGTCATCATAAAGCAACATAAAGGAGACAATGAATTATTGATGCAGCTAGCTGGGTTAAAAGTGACAGAATTTTATATCAGTTTTGACCAGTAAGAGGGGGCAGGCACAGAATCTATCTGAATGGTAGACTACTGCTGTGTTTGTATGGAATGTATTCCATTATGCAGCTGGGCAATTTTTTTAAAGGTGAAGGATGCAAAGAGAAATAGCACAGATGTGTATCTGTATCCAACAAGTGTCTGAAGGCATGTAATGTGATGCAGAAGAAAATTTGCAAATGTCCTTTTTTGTCCCAAAGTCTTCATGTTTTTCATAGATAATGTTCTTTGTGCTCTCAGACTAAAAAGTACTGTATTCTACGTGAGTAATACCAATTTCTGTGCCTGCAGTTAGTGTCAGGAATTCTCTGAAACAACTAATTTGTCAGTGTATCAGTGTATTTTATTTTCTATGTTTGAGTTTTGTTCCTCAGTTGGGTTTACATTGCATTGGATATTGGTATTCTGAGAAAGCCCTGGGTTTGATGATTTAATATTGTTTTTTCTTCCTTTCTCTTTTTCTCCTAGGCATTTGTATTTTAAGTTTCTGTGTATGAAGGCAGTATGATTTGGGAAAACAACTTGACTTTTATGGCTGAAATAGGGGAATTGTTGATGTAGTATAGAAAACATTTATTCATGTTACTAAAATGCCTAGAGGCCTTGGTTGAGAGAGGGTTCCCTTCATGCTGGGTGAAGCACAAATATACAGACTCTGTGTATCTTAAGGGTACTTTATGGAATAAGAAGGCTGGTATAAAACAGCAGTATGAACAGTGGTGTGTGGCTGGAACTTTTCTGATGCAGCAGGGCTTTTGGAGAATCACAGGATGATTGAGGTTGAAAGGGATCTCTGGAGGTCATCTGGACCACTCTGCCTAGAGCTACCTAGAGCAGGTTCCTCAGGACTATGTCAAGATGGTTTTCTAATATTTCTGAAGAGAGACACTCTGCAACCTCTCCAGGCAACCTGTGCCATTGATTGCTTGGTCAATGTCACTGCATAAAACAAAGAAATAAATAAAATTTCCTGATGTCTGGAGGAAGCCACTTACATTTCATCACCTCTTTTCCTGTTTACTGAGCACTGAGAAGGATTTTGCTCTATCTCCTTTCCACCTTCCCTTCAGACATTTATAATGTTCCTCATCAGTTTCAGCTCCAGGTGACTTCTGGCTTTTCTGGCGTCATCACTGCATGCTCAGATAGAGGCTCTGTATTCCTCTCAGGTTACCTGTCCCTGCTTCCATCTTTGTATACTTTCTATTCGTGTTTGATTTTTGCCAGAATCTCCTTGTACATCTCCTGGCTGATTTGTGTGTTGCTTTCCTGAATTGTTGTTGTTGATGAATTGTTGTTTAACTTGGAGTAGATGATCCTTGAGTTACCACCAAGCTTTCTTGAACCCTCCTTCTTTTAAGGGCCCTATCCCATGGGGATCTCTTCCCCTGAGGAGACCAAAGTCTGCTCCCTTGAAGTCCAGAGTTGTGACCTTGCTTTTTGCCCTGCTCCTTCCTATCAAGATCTGAATGCCACCATGGTCAGTGTCTCTGAAGGCTGTGTTTGACCTTTGCATTTCCAAGGAGCCTTTCTTTTTTCATAAATGTAAGGTCCAGCTGTAATTGTGCCCAGGCAAAGCCCTATGCATTCCATTAGGGTACTCCACCTACTTGTCTTTCCAGAATGTCCTTCCCAAAGAGCCTGTTAGTCCATTGCAGCACTCCCAAGCACATTACAGCCCATTCCACCACCTCTCTCTGTTATCCCAACAAGATCATAGCTGTATGGACATCCACAGGTCTGTAATGCCTAATGTTTATTCTCCTAGTGTTTATTCATACAATTTTCTTTTCCACAAATGAGAGAAACAATTCAGATAAAAGCACTATTTTAGACAATATAACTGTGGCTACTGTGGTAGCTTCTGCTAGCCAAGTTTTGTCGATCAGCAGTCACACTTCACACCATCAACCAACATAGCTCAGATGTCAGAAATTCCCAAAGCGAGAAAACGTTCCCGCTTACAAAGAGCTTGCAAAATACAGAAGGGTGTGCTGAAATGTTTGAAAATTGATAGCTTGTACTTTCATTTTTTAATTTTTTTTTTAGACTGTACTATTAATCTCAGTAATTTTGAAATTTGAACAATACTGTCTTATTTATTGATTCTTTTGTTCATTAAATATCTTTGGAAAAAATTAAATTGTATTCTTAGAATCGTAGAGTTGGTAGGGATCTTCAAAGGCTACCTAATCCAACCCCCCCTGCAGTGAGCAGGAACATCCTGCACTAGATCAGATTGCTCAGAGCCTCACCAAGCCTGGCCTTGAATATTTCCAAGGATGGGTCCTCCACCACCTTTCTGGGCAACCTGTTCCAGTGTGTTGTCACCCTCGTGGTGAAATACTTTTTCCTAATGTCTAATCTAAACCTACCCTGCTCTAGTTTAAAACCATTGCCCCACATCCTCTTGCTACATGTCCTTGCAAACAGTCTCTCCCCTGCTTTCATGTAGGCCCCCTTCAGGTACTGGGAGACTGCTGTAAGGTCTCCTTGGAGCCTTTTCTTTTCTAGGCTGAACAACCCCAGCTCTCTCAGCTTGACCTCCAAGGAGAGATGTTCCAGCCCACTTGTGGGTCTCCTCTGGACCCTCTCTCATAGGTCTATGCCCTTCTTGTGCTAAGTGCTCCAGAGCATTACTCAGGTGGACACTCCTGAGAGCAGAGTAGAGGGGCAGAATCACCTCTCTTGATTTACTGGACACAGCTCCTCTGATGCAGCCTTGGATAGGGTTGGCCTTCTGGGCTGCTGGCTTATGTCCAGCTTTTCATCCATCAGTACCCACAAGTCCATTATCATAGGGCTGCTCTCTATCACATCACCTACCAGTTCTGTATTGGTAACAAGGTTTAGTCCAGCCTAAGTGCAGAAGCCTGCACTTGTCCTAGTTGAACTTCCTCAGGTTTCCATGGGCCCACCTCTCCAGCCTGTCCAGCTTCCTCTAGATGACATCCCATCCTTCCAGTTTGTTGACTGTACTGCTCAGCTGTACTGTACTGCAGACTTGCTGAAGGTGCACTCAGTTCCACTGTCTGTATCATCTGTGAAGATCTTAAACAGTGCAGGTCCTAGCAGAGATCCCTGAGGGACACTGCTCGTCACTCCTCTCCATCTATACATTGAGCCATTGACCACAACCCTCTGGATGTGACCCTCCATTCAGTACTTTATCCACTGAAAATCCCACCCATCAAATCCAATTTTTTTGATGTTTGCTGCCTTTGAGTCATCAGAGACTTTGCCTGACTACCATGACTTTTCAAATATTATGGGGAGTGGGTTGGCGACTACATCAACCAGTTCTCTCAAGACTCTGGTATGCATCTCATTGTTTGTAATTTGCTGGAATTACAATATGAGACTGTTCTGGAAAAAATAACTGTTCTAGGACATAATTGATTGTCAGGTTACACTGTTTTTTTAAATTGAGATGGTATTTTAAGTATATTTTAATATTTGACTTGAAAATGTTAAAGTGCTACAGTAGGGTATAACATTTTTTGAACTAGCCAAACAGAAAACTTTAACAGGATGGAGACAGATCCCATTGCACCTGCTGCTTGATGGTAATTTATGGAGGTGAAATGTATCTAACATGTCAGGAGTTGGACAGCAAGAAATCCAGGTTCCCCTGTGTTTTTGTGTCTCTTTCTCACATGTATTCACCATACACAACTGTGTTTGTGATAGTAACTTTTTTGATCACCAGAAACTTGTTCTTTTTGGTCTGTCATGACTCAGACAGGAACAACTGTCATTTTTAGGACTTAGTATCTTTGACTATGTAGAGTAAAATGGAATTTCTGGTGAAGTTTTAGTGAATTGAGCACTGGTTTTCTAGCAGGCCAGAGGTAACATTGAGAAGTTTTCAGGAACTTTTTGTAATGCCAACTTCAATCTCTGTAGTGAGTACTCACTCTCTAATTGTTAAGATTATCTTGGGTCCCTTTTCGAATGCTCTTTATTTTGAGCCAAGGAGATTGTTAAATGATACCCTCTAATCTTTTCAGTTCCATATTCCTGTTGAATATTCACTTGGCAGCCAACTTCCATGCTTTTTTAGCTGGTCATAACTCTTAACCTGAGTTGACTGTGGTAACTTGGTGCAAATTCTCAGTAAGCCTGCTCAACTAGGCTGATTTATGGGAGGACGCTCCTTGCTCTTATGCTGCTTCTATTCCTTTCTCTGTAAAGTTCAAGCCCTCAAGTTTTCAAGGCCCTACTGAAAAGCCCAGTGGGAATGTTTCAGACAGGTTCACGAGCTTTAATGAGCTGAACACCAAAGTGAAAAACTTTTGCCATTTTTGCTTTACTTTTCCTCTGAGCTGACTCACTGAAATGAGTGCTGCTAATAGTGGAGTGAGGAAAGTATGGGAAGAGTCCTGCTCTTTGAGATTGGTTCTCAATCTGTCAACTGTCATTTTTGCCATGATGGAGTACTGATTAGAACACAGTGATATTTCTGGATGGCATGGAGTTATCAGTAGAGATCCCAACACTGATCCATGTTAGTAGTATTAGATACTCCAAATCAACATGAACAGATCAGATAATGCTTCATGATGAATCTTTTTTAAAGTGTATGTCTTTTCTGTTGGCTATGGCTAAAGAGCCTCAAAGCACACGCACAAAAAAAAAAAAAAGCAGCAAACTAATCCAGTGGAGTATGTAAGGGACAAACTTAAATTACAGCTTTGTATCGAGCAGCTTGACTGTGCTGGGCATATGTGCCTTTGGAAATGCAGCAGTGGCACCTGCAAAGGAAATACACTTTATTCTCTCTCAGGATATAAAAGTTTTTTCTTCTTGCATATGGAGTAAATTTTTTTTGCGTTCTTAATTGAAGAAAAGCAACAGGAATTTCAGAGGGTATTAATGTTAAAAGTAACCTGTGTCTACCATGATTTGTCACTATGCAGTAATGTGATATTTCTTTGCTATCCTAGTATTACAAAACCTATTTTGGTACCTCACTAAGATGGTAAATGTCATGCATCCATCCTGCTAGCAAATTCTGTATTCTCTTTTCTTACCTCCTTTCACTGAAACAATGGTTCGTTTCTTAGCATGTTAATATTTGTAAAATGTTTTTGAAAGATGAAATGCTCCAGAAAGGTGCTTAGTATTCTCGCTTAGTTTGAACCAATTTTCATTTAATATGTTCTTGTTGTGGATGGGATGCTGTTGTTTTAAGAATTTTTGGCTTCTTTGTTTTGCTGGCAGAACACGAATATAGGTATGCAAGGTTTTAGTCTAATTCTGTGGCTCAGGAGTAGCTTTTTAATGCAGATGAAGATCTCTTTTTTAGAGACTGCTTCACTAAGTGGTGGCATAGAATTGTGTCAGAGATTTCTTGTTACATCTAGAATGCAGATTGAGATGCCTTTAGCGCATTTAATTTGTCCTCTAGGCATCACTGAATGACCAAGTTGCATTTGTAGGGCTTTTTCTTTCCTCTCCCTACATGTCTTTAAATAGCAGGTAGACTGAAGTTTTGGGTTCTTAGATACTTACTTCTTTTAAAGCAGCAAATATTCAAATATAGTTGAGATTCGCTACTCAGGCTTACCACAGTTAGTGAAGAATTTCTTTCCATTGTTAAACAATAGGAAGAAGTTCTGCAAGAACCTAATTAAAACATATTTGTATATAATAACTCAAAATTGTGTTGATGCTCTGGATCTGTGAGAAAAACTTGATTTGAGATGAAGATAAGTTTGGAATATTACATATTCATAATTCTTATCTTTAAGGTCATTAACACCTGTGAAATTATTAAGTGGTGATCTGTAAACAATTTCTAAGATTCTTAGTTCTTGACTGACTAGAAAATGAAGATCCATGTATGGTTATTTTTCCATCTGCATGCACATCTGCAAAATATTCAGTAGTTCACAAACTGAAACTAATGATTTGAAATAAGTCATAAACTGATATTGTTCTAATGTTTTTTAAGTGCAGCTTAGGATGTTGTTTTAGGTATATTGCAGAGCTATTGAGATTTGCTCCAACTGTATAGGAATTTAATGACATAAATCCTGCTGAATTGAATTTTGGAACAGGACTCAAATATGTGATTCACTTTTAACTGCTCCAAGAATTGTTTTCTTTGGCTCTCAGTGGTATTTGTTACATCTTAAGTTTTGCCTTCAATTGTCTTTATTGAAGTGCACATTTACTGTAAGAACTGATGGCTTGCTTCACAGAATAAATTAAAGACTTAGATGGTATTATACCTCCATGCATATTTTCAGTATTATGGGAAATTTAATGTCATAAGAAGCATATTTCCCCATGTACAAATGTGAAATTATGTTGTAAATGAAATCTCTTAATTACTGCTCAGCTTTGCTAAGCTTTTTACTTGAGTCAGCAACTGCCTTGCTGAAAAGTACTATAATTTTGAAGCAGAAATTTAAAACTGAAGATTTTAAGCCAATTTCTTTTTTCCTTGGCATTAAGAGAATAGTGGCTTAGCACTCAGGAAAGAGAGCATTCTGGTTTATAAACAGTATTCATGTTCTTGTTTCTCCTCCACTGTTTCAACTGTTCTCTCCCTTTTGGTTTTGTTGCTGGTTCCTTATGTTCTTTCACTAATCAAGTTTTGATCTACCGTTTGGATCAAATATGGGTTTGTGTCTCTGGGAAAGAGGGGTTGCCTTGAGAGCAAAAGTTTGCTGACTGCAAGAAGAAAAAAGTTGATGGCAAGTAATGTGTTTGGGAATGGTTTTATTTATGCATCAAGGTGTATTCTGAAAAGCATTCTTAGAAATCATTATGTGTGTGTATCACCTCAGCAGAGGTGACATGGCCATGTATGGATGACCTGTGTATGGTTTGTGGTTAGGTGAAATTTTTTGTCTGCTTTGGGTTGTCATGAGCATCAATTTCTCATTTAAATTGAGGTCCAGGTTAAAATTCTAGATTGTACTTGGTACAAACAGAGCAATTTTCCTTAACTCTGATCTTTGAGTTTACACACTGAGGTCTGTACTGAGTGTTCTGAATAAAGCTGGTGATATTACCAGAGAATAATTACTGCCTCATTGCATCCCCAAATGTGTGGTGACCACTGATTGCTATACTTGCCTTGTTTCCTCTGTGCTATAGTTGTATTCCCTTAGTTTGACCACTCGTTTTCCTTAATCATACCTTTGGACCATGTGAGTACCTTCAGCCAGGCATGATTTCTTTATTAGGTATTAGCACCATGTTAGCAAAGCAAAACCATGGGTATTTGGTGGTGCCTGGCAACCATAGTCTGTGATATCCAGTATAGTGCACAGTAACTAAATGTTACACAGTTGGACAAGGCTGGCAGGGCTCATTAAGGTTACTGAATATACCTTTAAATACCCCAGCTTCTCTCTTAACACCTGAGAGGGTTTTTCTGTTTGCCATTCATAACTACAGGGGGCTCTAGTCTATAGAGAGTGCTGGTAATAATAGCTACGATATTGAAACAAAGATGAAGGTACTGAAAACAAAGAGGGAGGATGCAAAAGCCATTTGGTAATCTGCTGGAATAATGGCCTTAAGCCACATGTCCTGGTGATTTATGCACTTGGTTTTATTTGTCCCCTTTGATAGAAAGCTTTATCGCTGAAGAGATTTGATAGCATTGTGTTCAGTATGATTGTAATCTCTTGTATTCATGTAATAAACCAAATAATTTTGGACCATTTATGGGTTTAGTAATTCTTGCTCTGTGCATTCTTCCTCTGAATGCTCCTTCAATAGCTTAGATGGAGTTAGATAAGGAATTTTTTCTCATTTAGTTTTCTCCCATGATGAGACTACATTTTGTACTTCGATCTAATGGAACATAAGTATTGTACCTACAGTGTAGATAAGTGTAGTTGGCATATCTTAATATAGGTTGGTTGAATATGCAACTTTGTGTACTTAAACCAATCACTGCAACCAGTGAATGCCTATATTAAGACACACAATGTATAGCAATGGGGAGAACTGGCAAAATAGAATTTATTTCTTCAACTTGCAAACTTTACTGCTGCCTTGGTTTTACAGTAAGTAAGTGTTGCGGTGACAGAATCTATAAAGGATGGAAATGAGTTCTAGGTCTTAGCTTTCTCATTCCAGGAACCATGCACTCAAGCAGCTGAAGAGAGTATATGTGGAAGTAATGTAGCAAGCTAGTGCCGGAAATGAAGAGATTAAGCTATTGTTGATTTATTTTGCTGTTTGTGAGGTGGAAAATCAATCTGAGGGTATTTTTTCTGGAAAGGAATTTCTTCTGGAAAGAAATAGAAATAATACTTTGACATTGCTGGTTCTCTGACTGTGCGTCTTTTCTCTGCATTAAAATCTTACCTTTGTTTTTTATCCATAACCTTGTAATGAAAAAAGCTGTTCTAGAGATAGTCATTTATGTTCTTTTAACTGAGTTGGCTTCCCTGCTGTGATTTCAATAATGCATCGTTTCGTAAGTTGGAGGATTTAATGCATTTTGGGTGAATTTTGTGAGTTGCTGTTAGATGGTTAAAAGGAAAATAGATACAATCAATTGAATGCAAAGCTGCTTCCCAGCTTCTTTTGCATTCTGCCTACTAATATGCAGAAGCATCTGTGTCTCATTTCCTCTTTGCCTGGTGCTATGTGTGAATGCATTTTGGCAAACATTTTATGAAAAGAGATCTTTGGAAAAACCTATGAGATGACAGTGGTGAAAAATGCAAGTAGTTCTCTTACTAGTGCAATAGAGGATGATCCCTTATCAAATCAAAATATTTCTGTAATAAATGTTACTGCAACAAACTAACCTGTCATCTCTACCTCTACTGAAATGTCGCCTCTCTAAATTTGTAATGGTTACTTACAACTTAGAAAAATGCAGGGGATTTTGTCCTATATTCTTCATAAATGTTAGAAGCTGCTTTTCTTTTTGTGAGGTTTCTTGAATATATATTCTGTCTTTTGTGTTATCTGAATGCTGTGTAAGGGAGGAGGTTTTTCCGTTAAATATTATGATTGTGTTGTGACAATTTAGGTGGCTTTATTTTTAACGTTCTAGGCTTTATGTGTTTGCAGATGGGAATTATGACTGAAATCTTTTCTGTAACGGGAAGAATGATTGATGGTGTACAAAAATGCATAATAACTTAGTTTTCCAAGTATGCATGATACATGTTTCATTTCTTGAAACACATGTGAGTGATGCTTTCAACATGGGAGGACTTTGAAGCTCTACTTTCTTTTTTGTTAAGTGAACTTGATGCAATGGTTTTACCTTTATTTTTACTTGCTCCTCTAGTGTAAGGAGTTTTTTCAGTAACATTTACAACTTGAAAGAACGAAATAGTGTACTTGCTGAAAACACTACCAAATCTTTTATAAGTGAGACTGCAATTTAGAGCATAGACGAAGCTTTCAATGATTTTGCTGACATCATGCAATTGGAGGATTGTACTCATTTGAATTGTATCTAATAGCTGTCTCTGTCTGGTAAGAAACTGGCACAAAGGAGAGCCAAGCAGTACTGGGGAATTCTGCAATAATATCCAAGACGTAACCAAGTTGGCTGTTGTGAGCTTAGGTTATGCATGTGCTGATGTGAGATGTATTCCTGGTCTAATAGGGTCAAACAGTGTGAATTTGTACCTATTTCTTCTGTGTCCACTTGGTTTGCGTATATTTGCTCAGATTTTTCTATTTTCATCAGACAAAAAGTTTGTTAAGATAAAGTAGGATGAGGATGCTCGGGACATAGACACATCTATATAGAGTACAAGAGTGTTCAGGGAGTCATGTGCTGCTGGCTTCAAAAAGAATTTTTGAACATGGAAAATAGTAAAACAGTAAGCGAATGGCAGCCATGTAAAACCAAACGTTATTGTTAGGTTTTATTGTTCCTCAATGAGTGATTTTTTGCATTGATATGCCAGAAGGATGTTATTAATTTATATTTTAAGTTGACTCTTTACTTGTTTGTACTCCACCTTAAGTTTCAAAGAGTTGCTGTGTAAATTTAGACTTAAACCCAACCAACCAAAGAAGCTGATAGCAATAAACCCTTCTTTGTCAGGTACTTGGTAGACCTGTTTATTGTGAGAACTGTGTTAACTTTGTGGGAAGTTCTTTCTGCAGCAGAACCACTCATTCAGTTTGTTTCAGTCACAACAGGCAGGAGTTTCTAGCCATACAGCTCCAGTGAAACCAAAAGGATTTCAAGTAGATACCCGAGCTTCTCAAAGGACAAACATTTCATGTGACTGACTAGGAAGTCTGACTTTTGAGTTTAAAAAACTTAATTTAGAAATCTGACCAAACTTCTGTAACTTGATCAAAGGTCTCTCTTCACTGCAGGATTCTTAAGTGTTGGACTGGCTCCTAGTAAGAAGAAACCTTGGCATTCTACTGAAGCCTGGGGAGAACATTTTGCAGACTACTCTACAATGCTATTTTAGTACGTTGGCTTAATTGACTAAATGCTCTGATGCTTAATAAAAAAGAAAAAGGTAGTTGTCTTAATGTTTGACCACATTAATGTGATTAAACTTTGCTTGAGGGGAAGAAGTTGGTAGGCTTCATCAATTGTTTGTGATATTTATTTTTTCCAAATACACTTTTTTACTGTTATGTAACACTCTTTGTTTTTATTATTTTGATACATTTTTTTGCATTCAGTCTTTATTCAATGTGACCCACTTCTGTTTTTTTGCTTGTTTTAATTGTATTGTTGAAACTGTCTGTTGTCCAGAGTGTACTTCTTTTTGTACTGTCCATCCTTCAGAATGTTAGCCTGTCAGTACAGGCTTTTGTTTTTTCCCCTAGGAGTGGTTGCAGAGATTAGGAGAACAATGAAATAGTAGGGGAAAGCATCTGGAAGGTAAAACTTTCCAGATGGATATCCTGTTGAGATATAATAGGGGATATGCTTGGTGTTTTCTTTTTGTTTGGTTTTCAAGAGAATAGGGTGGAAAAATGTTTTTTCTTGGTTTCTTTCTTTTTATTATAATGAGATGTTTGCTAATGCCAGAGGAATTAATCCGATCAGCTTGGCTGATGGATTCAGGCTGTAGAATTCTAGCAGCTATTCTTGGCTCCAGGAATTAAGAATCCATAAATAATAGAATTATCTAGGTTGGAAGAGAGCCTTAAGGTTATTGTAATGGTTAAGCTGTCTGTAACACTGAGATTTCCAATCTTAATTTTGGAGATTTTGAGTCATAAAGAAGGTACCGCATTTCATGATCTAACCTACTGGTTGTTTTATTAGTTGTATTTCCTGGTTTCTTCCCCAGATGGGTATGTAGGAAGCTAATTGATCAGTATGTCCTAAAAGCACAGACTGTTCAGATAATGTAGTGTACAAGTGCCCAGATGACCTTGAGAAAATACTTCAAGAGCATGAATCAAAACAAAAATAATGGGAACTTGAAAGCCTGGATAGATACATTTACATGCATTTTAATAGTAGCAAACCCTGAATTGCATAAATCACAATTTTTCAAAGAAATTTAAAAATGGTGAAGTACTTTTCCCTAATGTCTAATTTAAAGCTGCCCTGCTCTAGTATAAAACCATTGCCCCTCATCCTCTTGCTACATGTCCTTGCAAACAGTCCCTTCCCAGCTTTCATGTACGCCCCATTCAAGCTGGAGCCTTCTCTTCTCTAGGCTTAACAGCCCTAGCTCTCTCAGCCTGTCCTCAAAGGAGAGATGCTTCAGCCACCTGATCATCCCCATGGGTTTCCTCTGGACCCTCTCTGACAGGTCCATGTGCTTCTTTTGCTGATGTCTCTAGAGCTGGATGCAGTACTCTAGATGGGATCTCATGAGAGCAAACTAGAGGGGCAGAATCACCTCTCTTGATCTGCTGGCCACGGCTCTTAGCTTATCAAGATTAAAAATTATACGCAACTTGGAATTCCTCTTTTTGCCCCTACCCTTCTAAAATACTGTATTGCTTTTTGGCTGTCCCAAGAACGCTATCTTCCCACAAGATGACTTGTAATTGAAGGAATATCACGGAATATGTTTCAGTAAGAGTTCTCAAAATGTCTTTAAATAAAGTAACTAGTCCCGTGCCAGGAAATAACCAAACTGTTTTTTCATGGAAGACTAATCCCTTTCTTTTCTAATGCAACAATAATCTGGTATTTTTCTGAACAAAGTAAAAATCAATAACTGATTTTGGGCAATCTGGTCCCTTGCTAACTGCAGTGTCTACTGTTACTTTCCTGCATTGACAGCATTTAAGTTGCACTACAGGTCATTTTCTGTTTATTATAGAATAATCCCTTATAATGTGAAATGAGTTTTCAGGAAGCTTTTATGATAATTGGACACTTTATCTCTGTGGTTGCCTGAATGATTTTTATAGGAACATGAGGTAAATGAAGGGAACAGAGATAAAAGGAAGACTACAAGACTGGCTAGATCCCAAAGCATCTCAGACTTAAAGGTTCTAGTTTTGGGTTTTGGGGCAGGTGTCTGACTAGAGCCACTCTCAGCTGACATCTGTGGAGTATGTGATCAGCTCTCCCTGAAGTTCACTACTGAAGCACCGAGTTCAGTCAGCATCAGTCTCAGAGCATCATCTGTTACCCTCAAGAGACTTAGTAGTAGCAGTCACTAAGACATGTTTATGTGGAATTCTCTTCAGGTCCACTGACATCATCAAAAAGTTCCTTTTTGAGCTTTTTATGGAGTGGTTTACTGTGCAAATATTTTTCCTCTCCATCTTCCTGGCACACATGTGATTCTTGATACCATTTGGGAGTGTTCTCTAAACAAGCTGTGTGAGTGGGCTCTAGGAATGGCAGAGAGTAATACTTTATATGGAAGATTTTATTTCTTTTTTTACAAAACCGATATCTTTCTCATCTAAACAGTTCTGCTTGTATAAAAACCTGTATTTAGATCCACTTGCAAACAACTGGAAAACATTAAGCTGTTTTTTGTTTTCTGTTTAAAACCTTAGAGGGCTGATGAATTTTGTTTCAGAAATGTAATCACTCCTGGGTGAAGCCAAAAGTACTCTGGCATAATTTTATGTTCATATATTTTGTGCTAGAGTGGTTCTGTGTGCTGCTTCTGTCATGAGAGATGCTACACTAACTTACAGAACAAGGATTACTTTGCACCTCCTCTATTAAATTTGCAAGCTCAACTAAAGGGTTAAAGGGAAAGATTAGTCTTTCACTTTAAAAAAACTACTGCTCTTTTCTGGTTTTAAATTTTTTTTCTTTTTTTAACCTGATGTAGAATTAAAGATATTTACTTACTTAAGACTTATAAATTTGAGAGCAGACTTTTGCATTAGCATGTTTGGCCATGTTTTGCTGCCTCTGCCAAGACTTGTTTTTCTGTCTATTAATTGGAGTTGTCATTGTGAATGTCAAAGTAATGGTGATTTTTATATGCAGAACCAGTACACTAATCAGTAATAAGTCACAAGTTCAAAGTTCTACTCCCTGGTGTATTGGTAAAGGTTCATGTCTTGAGTACTACCTTCATCTCATGGAGTTTATTTCCATTTCAAATTGATGCTATAAGTTGGAGGTAATTCATTACTGTAAGTTCCCTTGCAAGTGGATATTTGACCCACGTTAATAAGCACCCTACTTTAAAGTAAGGTAGTCTGCTGGGGTAGTGGCTGGCTTAGACATTGAATGTGTAGCTATTCCTCGTGTTCCTGAGTGGGAACTTCTGAAGGATTCTTGTAAAATGCACAATTAATGGTTATCTAATTTTGCATTTTTCAACTACTTATAATATTTCATAAAGTTGATACCAGGTGCTGTCATGTTGTAGACTGAATAAATGTTCTGATTCTGGTTGGATGAGTAAAATGTCACATCCTCTCGGACCAACTATCCTTGCTAATTTACTCAAAACAAAGGACCGCTGCAGAGGAAAAGCAACAGTGGGAATCTGAGGACAAAGTGAAGTGGCTACTGACTTCGTATACTTTAGATTAAATGATTTTTAAATCACAGACTGCTGTGATTATCAAAACTTCAGAACCACCTACCATGACTAGTAAGTATTAGTGCATGACCAAGGAGTGATCAATAACAGCACCCTTAGACACTCATGAACACTACTGGTGTAGAAGAGGAGATTTGTGAAAGAAACAGTATGATTTTATAAATGCAATATTAGTGAAATGCATGCATAAATAATAACCAGAAAAAACAGCAGAACGAAGCAACATAGTTTAAGCATGTCCTGTATTGCTGATGAAGAACACCATTCCCAGCAGTAAAACTGAGGAATGTGGTTTCCAAGGCATATATTCGAAATGAGGAAAAAACAGACAGTGATTAAAAACTAGCTTAAGATTTTGGAAATGGAATTTAGCAAGACTTATGAGACTGAGAACTACCTTGTAATAGGTGATGATGCATACTTCAGTGGTGTAAAAGAATCTGCCTGAAAGTTGACTTATGAGTGAACAAATATGGGGACTTGACAGCTAATCTTCTATGTGCAGACTACTCAGGCACATACATCTTGTGGGAATATAGGCTTGAGTATGTAAACGAATGAAATCTATGAGAGAATGAGTTCATGTTATGTGATAGTGATGCGCCCCCACTTGTGCTCCTCCACTTTATATTGCAGCTTTGATTCTCTCTGGATTTCTACACAGAACACGCTGAGCAAGGATTGTGTAGACACTTTTGTTGAAAAAGCTCTCCAGTGTTATTTTTCCAACAGAGAGGAAAAATATTTAGAGATTTTACAAATAAATACTGTTTTTCCCTTGCCTGGGTTTTTATTTTACAGTAATTTGTCTGTGTAGAAATATGTATTCTCTCAAAAATGTCAGTTATTAGAGTGATTGTTTTTTACTTTGCTAAAAGAAGAACAAAAGTCTGGGGAACTGGACATTGCTAAAATAAGTGCTGTATTTGATAAGTATAGTAGTTATTTTTCAGACAGCCAACCTATTTCTGTGGATACTATAATTGTCTTGAAATTTGCTTTGGAAGCTTTTGCTTGTTTCAGTAGAATTTTTTTTAAGTTAATTTCCTTTCCTTTTTGAGAAATCAAAGTTTTTGTTTGTTTCCTTATTCTTGATCATGTAATTAACTCAACTGTTTGTGAGCTCTTGACCATCCATAGCGTGCAAGCCAGGAAATGTGGTAGTCAAGGGCTTGCTGTGTTGAATGGCTTTCTTCTGTAAATTTGGTGTGTCACTCAGCATTTTTATCTAATCTTTTGAATTTTTGTGCTGCCAGTCACTACACATCTGTGCAGTGAAGTCCATAAGAGTCTTTCTGGAGTTTTTGTGCTTTGACCTGGCCTTGGTTCTAGAAAGGAATTTTTTGGTTTTTCCTTTTTTTTTTGTTTTGCTTTACAAAATAGAGAGTAAAAGCAAGAATCTCTTTTGCTCTGTAGTGTTCTGTCATTGCAACTGTAATCTTTATTGAAACATTTTGGTGCCATTAAAAGAAAATTTATGAAACGATAAACATAGGTATTTCAAAATCTGGATCTAAACTATTGAACATTAAAGTTACTCCAGAATGCATCACACAGAAAATGTGCAAGACCATAAAATTTAAGATTAAGGTTAGAAATACAGCTGTTAATTAAACCTGTTGTGAATGGATTTCTGGAAGAGATTGTAAAGCAAATATTTTACCTTACAATACCAGCTGAGTTCCACAGCAGTGGAACACACTGTTGTGAAGAATTCCTTGAAAAGTGCTGAGAAATGTGCAAGACAGGCATGTTGTTTGACCTTATTGGTAGATTCCACGTTGTGTGACGAGTGATCATATAAAGGCTTGTTGCTCAGTGATTCATGACAGGAGCTGTATAAAGCTCAGACAGGAGCACTGAAGTTATACAAGTGATCTCCTTGTGCTAGATGTCAAATTGCAAAGCATGATGTAACAAATCTGAACAAAATCAACCTGTAGGGAAGCAGAATGCACAGAAAACCTCACAGATCTGAGGGTTTTGGCAGAGGAGTAACTGAGTTGAAACAAGACCTAGCATTAAAGGTTGAATCTCTGTTTGCTTTCTATAACTAGATAAAGAAGACTTTATTGCTATCTTTGTCAAAACCAAAAAAGTATTCTCTTTCTCACAATTTTAAAACACTGTTTAAATACAGAATTAGAATACTAGCTGGTCCAAGCTGGTCACTCCAGACCCAAACCTCCTTTTAGGTCTGACATAGCAGGAGGGTTTCTCATTCTGCTAATTACACTGAGCTGTGTAACACTGCAGAATGTATTACTGACACTGGAAAAGAGCTTAATAGCCAGGTTGATGCTCCCTACGTATATTTTTTTTTCTGTCATTAATAGGTAAAGTTCATTCATACATGTTTTTCCTTTGGTGATGGTGGTGGTAGGCAAGAAAAGGAGTAATAGATGTAGTGAAATAAGGAAGGGCTAACGTTTGTGATCTTCTTGATCTACAGTGCTGCACTTGAGAGCTGAGCTGTTCTGCAGTATTAAACTGTAGCATTTTGAGTTGTCCTGGAAGATGATAGTGTCCTGCATGGCTGATAGTGGGAGCACATTTAAAGAAGAAAGAAAATATTTCAGCACGTGCAGCCCAAAAGTATGAATGTCAATACTTTTAAGTCATCCCTTGAAAATTCAATTTTTCTTGTTTAAAACTTGTTTGACTTTTTTCTTTCCATAAAGTTGGAGATGATGCCTGTTACTGTAGAAATGTAGATGTTTTTGCAAATTTTGCTCATAGTTATGACTGTAAAACTTCAGTGCACATATGGGGAAAAATGGGCCCAATCTACAGCTTCTCAAATTCTTGAGGTATCTTAGTACAGCCATATCAGTAACCAAGATCATGATACCAAAAAGGAATACAATTGTGAGAATTGTGAGAATTTTTTCCTTGGTGTTCTTAACAGAAACTCTTTGCAGCTCTTGACATATGAGAGAATAATGAAACAATGCACAAAAGTGTTTTAGCATACTTCCTGGAGTAGGAAGGAATGCTTCCTACACCTCCAGCAGACTATTAAAGAATAAGTGTCAATATTGCTACCAGTTTGCCCATCTTCTGGTGGGTGATAAAAGTGCTGAACAACCAGCACTTTGATCTGTGGATTCTTTTTACAGCTCCTAGTTCTCTCAATGGACAGCTGCCAACTTTAACTATCCTTAAAGATGGGAGACTATGTAAGCCTTTTTAAAGCCTTAAAATGAGTTTCCATGTAAGTGTTGTAAAAGGAGCCATTTTCTTTAAATAAGAAGTACAAAACCCCGCAGAACTGTAAAAGTAATTCTAGTGATGATAAACTTACTTTATAGGATGACACAATTGTTATTGCCTGAAACCCAAACACTGCCACACTTACAATATGAAAGCTATTCTGATTGGACTGAGTTTCATTATCCATCTTCAAAGAGGAGCAAACAGCAAGTAATGGACTTTTAAGTTCAATCCAATGTCTTTACTATTGGGATTTCAAAACCCTCCGAGTCTTAGCTCTGGGCTGTAGTGCCTCGGGTATTATTTCTTCTTAACCACTGGGTTGACTTAAGCTCATACTTGGGTTCTTTTCTTCAGAACTATGAGACCAGTAGTGTAGATGATGTTTTCTTAAACAGATTTAAGTATGGAAGAAAAGTAGAAGGGCAGAAAGTGTCTTTAGGGTAACTTGTCATCTGCAGACCTGCTGTTCTTGAGCATCAGGTCTGGATAGTTACAGCTTTACCTACCAAGTGATTTGTTTCTTTCTGTCAACTTAAGAAGACTCCTGGAGGAGCTTCCCCAAAACAGCCTAATCTTTCCTTTCTCCTGCAAAGTTTTGAAATCACTGCTTAAATGTTGATTCTTCTGTGTTGCCAGATCTCTAGATGTTCAGAAACAAATCTTATGACTCCCTCAATGTGTCATATAATTTGAGTTGTTGGGTGGACCCTCAAGAAGTCAGCTAGTCTGCATCGTAAGTTAAACCAGTCAGAAAACAGCCGTTTCTCTAATTCACTGCTAAGTAAAGCCTGCATTAGACATGACAAACATTTTTCCAATAAAGTCACTGTAAACTTTAAAAACACTTCTTAAAAAAAAATTACTTTTCATCTGTTGTGTTTTTTGGGCCTCTTTCTCTTCCCTTTCTTAATTTTCTCCCCTTCCAGGTAGTGCTTTCTTGAGTATTGTTTCTGTGATGGACTATTCTCTTTGCACCAGTGGAAAGACAGGCTTTTGTCTAATCACTTTCATGAAGTTTCAGGCATCTGGGGCCCTATCTGACTTTCTCTGGCAATATTGATAATCAGAGGAAGGGGATGTGAGACTTATGGCTGAAAATGAAATGGAGAAGGGAGACAGGAGATGCTGAACTCATTTAACGTCTTTTTGAATTGCAGAGTGGCATATTTTCCAAATGTATTTGGGAGAATTGCATTCAGTAATGTTTGCTTGCAGAATGTGTAAAAAGCCTGTAAAATTAAAGATTTAGGCTTGTACTACTACAAGTTGAAGGAAGTAACTCTAGCAATGAGGAAAGAGAAAATGCTGCTGCTTACAGGACACCTTCAGCCATCTAAGATACTGAAATTTTTGGTTGTTGTTGAGAATTAGTGTTATCTATTTTAGGTGTATGTGAGAAAGTTTGTCTTTTCACAGCATACAAAGATTTTTCAGTGCTGATGCCTCTTTTATGAGCACTGAACTTGCTTGTGCTTTAGAGGAAAGTGAGATGTTTTAGTACTTCAATTACCCAACAAAGCAAAGCTGCTAGTATTCATAGTAAAGAAAATGCTTCTACAGAAGTCTGAAAGGAAAAGGAGCTTAGCTCATCATCTATACCATGGGAGTGATGCTTGTCAGTAAAACAGTTTTAAAAAATTCAGTATTTGGTCAGTTAAGCTGTAGTGAAAAGCAGTACCTGTATGCATAACGTTGTTTGAAGCTTTATAATAAAGCAGGCAAGAACAGAAATAATTGCTAGTTGTGAGCAATAAGTGACATCTAAGGAGAGGATTTAACTGGTACTGTATGATTCATGGCAGTGGCAATGAACTGGAAATGAAGAAAATAATGAAGAAAATGAAGAAAAGTGTTTTCTGCTGTTGAGGATGCTATACAGCATCCCCTCTCTCAGACAAGGGAACATGAAATATGGATGCAGAGGTAGATATTTCTGTAACACCTTTGATGGAGCACCAGTAGATAGGTCCTTTCATCCCCTTTATGTCTGGTGTGAGTTCTAAAGTTCTGGCCTTTAGTCAGCCAAGTTGAGCTCCCTTAGGAAGTGTGAATGTCATCAAATACTGGTGACATTCTGTTAAATGCTCTAAATCAGGAGACAAGAAGGGAGCTAAAGTTGTAGGGCTATATCTCATTTGAAAAGGCAAAGCTAGGCTGCTTCAATAAGCAAAGTAATTCCTCACACTTCTTTCTTTCTGTCATCTCAGGCTGCATTTCTAGCTTCAGGGAGCGACAATCTTAGAGTCAGCTGTAGAGTATTTTTGCAACCTTGTGATGTGTGTAGATAGGTATGTAAATTAAAGTTTAAGATTTGCAGAAGGCAATAAATCTTGTGTCCGTTTGCCTTGCAAAATTTGTTACCCACAGTTGGTGAGTGGGAGAGTGTATTTGTTGCTTGCAGAGCCTGTCAAATCTATAATACACAGTTGTTTTAAAGAAAGTGATAGTATAATCCAACTTTCTAGAATGCTTCCCAGTACTAAAAGTTTTAAAACAAATGCACTTAGTTTAGACTGGAGATTTTGCCAAATTCAGTTTTCCTGACTGGGAGCTGTCAGGATTATAGCTGTTATTAGATGTTCATTATACTGCCAGTGTAATGCAAAGTTCTTTCAGTCATTGAAACTATTTCTCTCGATCCCTCCATGTGGAAAATTTTGATCTGACTTTCAAGCTTGTCTGTCTTAGCAGTACATGATGAACCTTTTTTTTTTAGATCAAAGTCATCTTTCTGGATCTTTTATTTATTTATATTTTATATATATATGTAAAAAGTATTTTTTTTTATATTCAATGTTAAATTAATTTTGGGAATGTGCAGAGATCCTTGTTTTCAGCATGAGCTGATATTCTTCCCTCCTACCTCACACCTCCGGTTTGTATGACTTGTGAGTAAGCTTCCATTTCTGCCCTCTCTTACTTGAAGCTGGCAACCTTATCTGTTTTTCATCCTATGCAAATGTGCTTCATTGCAGTATGCATGTGCTGTGGCAGCTGTTTACCACAGCTTGTTCCAGAGGAAATTATTTATATAAATCATATGCAACAACAAGGAATTGTCTCACAAACCAAAATTTCTCATTGTGCATACCTATCAAATGCAGTTTGTCTGTGGATGACCAGATGGTTGCATGTTGCAATTTGTTTTCATTAGTTTGAGGATTTTGTGTTCCTTTCTGCAAGATGGCATCTGAGAGTTTTCTGTGAGGAATCTTAACTCTGTCCTGTACAGCCAGAAATTGTTAGGAATTATTTTACTGTATCATTTTGCATAGTAGCAGTGCTGCTGACCTGTGATCGCTCTGTTGCATCTCAGTGACTTTTATCATTTAACCATGTGTCTAGCTGTAGAAGCCAGCAAGTAGAAGTCAGCACTATTTTGTAGATTTTGAGCTACTTATTGTTTCCTAGATGAGGAAAACCTGGTCAGTAATTCTACTTGACTCTCAGGATTTGGAAAGATGTCTAGCAAAATGGTTGTTCTGTACCTTGGACTACACATGTGCTTTTATAAATGGTCATAGGTTGTAATTTAACCTACTCTATTAGTGCTCTATTGGTATATATATACTTATACTATTGTGAAGAGGAGACTTTAGATAAATTGCATTTTACTTTAAGTAACAGTCAGTTCACTTGAATTTATTGTCCAGTTTGTAAAGGCAGCATTGACATGGAAGTATGCTTTAGAATTTTATTTTGATAGTGGTCTATTCCAAATTAAAACTACTATTAATTCTTTGTGAATGAATCCAAGTTGTCCTGTGACCTTTTGACTTCTGCCCCTCACCAAAGGATACCTTCATTATAGAAGACCTGGGAGCGGCTGGAGAGAGAGGAGGAATTTGTTCTTATTCTGATAATACTAAGAAGGTCTGGACTCAGTGCAACAGGAAGTGCAACAGATGCATTTTAAACTATCTTTTGTCAGTCACTGATGAACTTTTGAACAAGGTCTGCAGTTGTTCATAGAAACTGCATGACACTACCTTAGCAATATGAACCCTTTTGGAGATGTATGAATAATCCCACATTTTTAGTGAAATGTTGTAAGGAGAACATTGTTAGGAGTTCTGGGGAAGTTTTCAGTTTATGTTTTATGTAATGCTCAACATTTACAACAGTTGTCTCTTAACAGTAGCTCCAAAACCAAGTTTAGGTGTGAAGAATTCTTTTGGAAGAATTTTAGTATGTGCATGCCTTAAACAGATGAAATTCAGATGTATCTCCTTGTGCGACTAAGATCGTAATTTCCAGCAGCTTGGGATTCTTTGCCATGTGTGGAAGGCCAGTGATAGTAAAATATCTGTGTTTACACTGAGGAGATGTGTGTCCCACTCTCACAGATAGCTTAAGCTGTGATCTGACTGCATTAGATAGGGAGGGTCTGAACCCTTTCTCCTCTTTTCAAGAGAGATATTAGAGCAGTAATAACTACTAAGTCACTAAGTGCAGTGAGTGATCAAATATGACTGTTAGTTCCTAGGCTGCTGCTGTCTGAACCAAATTAGTACTCAGATTAATGATGTTTAGGTTCTTGCGTAAAAATCTTGACTGAAATTATGTAAGGATCCAGGCCCCAGACAGGAGATGAATTCCCAGTGGCTTTCAGTAGGAATTGAATTCCTTATTTATCTCTGTGCCTTTGAAAACATTCCCTGTTCAAACTTAAAAGAAATGTGCAGTGTTTCATGGCTGAGATTTTTCTAAAAAACTATTGAATCTAATTAAAAACCAGGATAAATCACTAAGTCAGAAGTTCTTTTAAAATAATGAAAGAGACTAACTAACAATCAACTAACTGCTACTCTGATAGTTGGAAATAAAGTATAGTTGAAAGAATTTCTGTCTCCTTTATATTAGCATAAAGGAAGAAAAGTCAAAGTTATTGGGAGGCAGATTTAATCAAACCCTTTTTTTCCCTCCCCTCCAATAATTGACATATGAGCCTTTGAAGTTACATTTAAGAGAAATACAAGGTCAATTTGTGATTTGGACTCTGTATTTTCAGGCTTGAAATAACAAAAAAAAAAGAATAGACACAAATTAAAGTATCACTGTGATGCTGTGACTTTCATTATTGGCATATGCTTGCAACCATATTTAAGAATGTACATGTTTTCCAATCTGTCACACTCAGATGAACGTATGGGAATTGCTGGGCAGAGCCTTCAAGATTCTGAAATACATAAAAGTAATTACATGAGTGAAGTAATGGCAGGTATAAGCTACAGTTAGGAGGTGCGATCACAGATTCTGCAAATAAACAAAAGCTAGATTTAATCCAGCTAGTGTAGGAGCTAACAGTGCAATCTGTGGGTTTTAGCAGTGATGGCACTGACTAGTCCAGGAGTCCTGGTTCTTATATACTTGGCCACCAAAGCCCAAATGTGCAGGTACCCAATGTGCATCAGTCGCTTTGCTGCAAGCATTTTGCATCAGATTGCAGGACAGCTTAGGACTGTTGCAACCCACATGGAGATTTTATTTTGTGCAGATTTTTTTTTCTTCTGGAGGTCAAAGTCTTAGCTATGTGAATTTTACTCCCATTCCATGAGTTCCAATTCCATGTCCTGAAGCAGTGAGCAGTAACGGTCAGACAGTTAGCTTATGAGCATCAGATCTCTCCTCCCCTCACAATTAGATACACACCTGAGATTTTTCATATAGTGGACTGCAATTTGTTTTAATTTCCAAGCAATGAGTAAGAATCTTTAATTACTTAGAGGGGTTTATTCCAGGAGCTATAATTTAGAGCTCCAGCACATGAATTTAACAAAAAAGTATCCCTTTGATCAGAGACTTCCTCTTTAAGTATTTTGTATGTGAAATCAAGGATTGCATACATGGAGATACTAAAAACCTAACCTCTATTATTAAACATGTCAATTTTAAGGGACTTACTTTATCTTGATTAAGTCTTTTGTACAGATACTTTCATCCTATCTGAATTGCGTCAAAACAAGCAGAACTCTTGATTGTGAGCAAGTGTAATTCAAAAAGATATACTTGTGAATGCACATGTGTAAGTAACATGGAGTAATTTTCCTAATGCCCTCGGGTAGAAAGACCAGTCATACTGACTTTCTTCTGTTTACTTCTGGTACTGCTTCTTGGATCCCTGTCTGACAAGTATTGAGGTAAGGTAGTTTTTCTTCTGTACTGGCTCTTGTCCACAGAAGTTAACCAAGTGAAAATGAGTTAGCCTTTATCTTCTTGCAGCTGTCAATTTTGTCTTTAATGTGGTGCTCAGATGAGAATACCAAATTTGCTCCCATACTCACTGACCTTTCCTCATGAGCTTCCCAGGTTTAAAAATGTGTGGTGAAAGGCTAGATGGAAGGTAGAAAGTAAAAATTACTCCAAAGTGAATGTACCGATCAGGTAGCTATCTTAGTATACTTTATATAAGTCTGGGCACATGCTTTAAAGATAAACATCATGAGCATGAGGGAATTTTTGAAGCACAAAGAGAAACAAAATCATGTTTGATGTAATTAGAAAAGTATGATTTGCATCCCACACAATTCCTGGTTGCTCTGAGACTGAAGGCCTCCCATATGGAAGTAGGGGAAAAAGAAAAATGGAAAATCCTTTTTGCCAATGTTGCATTTGAGTTTTTTTAGTTGTTATGCCTGTTGTTCCCCTCAGTATGGACTTTTTCTTCTGCAGTAATTCTAAACAAGGTTTTCATGGTGATACCAGGGATATCAGTATATATATGTGTGAGCAAGATGGAGGGAATGTATTTGAGAAATCATTCTATTTGTTCTAATTCTACGTATTGGTAGATATATTCTGAAAACACAAGTTTTGGAAAAATCTCCACTTTTCAGTATTTGCATGTTCATCAGGGGAAGGCTGTGCCTTTGAGTAGAGGCAGAAGTTCAGAATTTCCCTTTGTTACTATTTTAAAATTTCTGTTCATTTTATTGTCAGTGCTGAATGGAACTGATCAAAGCTTCTTTGCAGGGGTGTGTTCTTAAATTCTGTTGGGTTTTCTTGAAATAAAAATAAAGAATAGTCTTCCATACAGTAATATGAAAATAGGAATTTAGAATCAAACTTGCGTAAATTATAAAATGTGGACCTGTTTATATAAGTATTCATAAATAAAAGTGACTAGATGCTGAAAGCCAGACATCTACAGCAATGAACATTGATTGCTTAGAATTGACAACAGCTCCATGAGTAGTGGCAGAAACATGTAATTGGCACTGTACATCCCTTGTTTTGTATTGCTTTTTTTTGGTATCACAAAGAAACTTTTCTTACTTTTTTTCTTCTCAGTTCAGATTGTCTTTCTCTCACTCATTTGACTGTTTTTGTACACCTAAAGACTTCTGTAGGGATAGAAATTAATTCAGCATAGAATGTGTTTATGTTTGTTTCTTTCATTTGTGCATGATAATCACTAAGTATCTCAGTAAAGATCTGGGAATAGTTTCTTAGCTGCAGCTGCAGAGGAAGTTAAAAAAAATGCATTTGCGTGTGTCCTATGTAAACGGGCTTTTAAAAAAATCCATTTCTCAGCATCTGTTGTAACAAAAGAGAATTATTTTATTTTAAAAGCAGATTTCTGGAGTCTGGAAAATTTACCCCACTACAAGTTTTTTACAGCTACAAATTGTGCCATTTAAAAGCTGCTGTTTTAATCAGTGCTTGCTGTATTAGTTGTGAGAGGGAAGACTTTTTCAATGAATATTGTAACAAGTAGTGTTGTCAGATAAATACAACTGAGTAAGTGCTCCATGCTGCAAATTTGAAGCAGAATGAGTAATAGACTTGTTCTGATTAAAACATTGAGCACGTTTTAGTTTTGATCTTGGTTGGTCTGATTAGTGATGGAAATGTAATTAATTTGGTAGTTCAGGAAAATACATGCTGATTATATGGTGATTTGCTGTAGATTCTTGGTGGGAATTCTAAACTAAATAGTGCTACAGTGAAGTAATTGGATAAAATTATAAAATCCTATCCTCGATATACTGTTAAGTGAACTTAAAGTCTCTATATTTCACATAATCAAAGGTCTGCATTCCCTTTATACTGCTGATATTTGTAGTATTATTTCAATTGCCTTGCTAAGTTGGATGGGGGATATGGAGTAAATTTGATGTTGATATCTGGGTTTATTGAAGCATTTGTAGCGTTGTTTTGATTAGAATAAGTGCTGAGAGGGTAATATAGTAGGTCAACTTTTGCGAGTTTTAAAAATCATTACATAGCTGAATCAGAAAGAACAATATACATAGTAATATATACAATATATAGTATAAACAAACATGATCACAAGTCTGTGGAGTGAGCTATTGGAAACTGTGATAGTTTTTCTGAACCTCTTTGTTGAGGCAGAGGCTCTCTAAACAAAATCCCTTTTAAACATTACTATGCTATGTGACGATCACCTTATTTTTAGACTCAGCTCTTCTGAAAATAGGAAGGGAAGGAGGGGCAGAATAGATAAAACCCAATAGTAGCACAGATTGCTTCTCAGCATCCACCTATTATGAGCAGTTTGTGGACAGGTGGTCGTACACAGATGAAGCTTTTTAATGAAAATCAATTGTTAAATGGACTTAAAAAAACCCAAAGAAACAAACAAAAAAAAAGCGTTGTTACCATTTCATCTGAATTCCACTGCCAAATAATGTTTATATGCCATATTGCAACCATGGCATTTCTGGATTATTGGCGCTGCAGTCAACACTTTAGCTTACTACCAGTCTTTTGACTGTGATACACAGTTTGAAACCTGCTTGTAATCACATTCAGAAATTCCAACCAAAATCAGTGCACTGTCCCTCTACTTCATAAAAACAATTCTTGACTGGAATAGTTCATGACCTAATAAAAATGAGAGCTGGAACAAGAATTAAGAGAGACCAAATATTGTCTCAGATAGAAAACTAAAACAGCTGTTATTTGACCAAATTGTGCAGTTACAGATAGAATTTGTATCTCCAGTCACACCCCTTTGCTTTTCCTAGAAAATTTAGCTGTTTTTAATCTTAATCCATCAGGTAAGTAAGTTAATGATGAGCTCATGTGCCACTGAAAATTGCACTGAAGTATAATTGTAAACACTATGGAAGATCAATCAGAGAAAGAAGAGGTAATGTACAGCTCTTTTATTTGAATTCATTGCTTGATCATTATGAATTTCTGTCCTTCAGTGCCCAAAGCTAGGCTTATTCATTCACCTGGTCAAGCAAGTGTTTCTATAATCATCATTGTCCCATCTGAATACTGGATCAAACAGTAGCAGTTTAAAACCTTTTAATGTTATATTTAACCTTTTAATGTTATATTTTAATATATTTCCTTTGTCATTTTTTCATTGATAATGTCTCTTGATGATACATTTATGAGTGTTTTAAAGTTATGTACTAACTTGTCTGTATAAATACTTCCATTAGAAAATACTTTAAAACTTCTCAATTATGTTAGTTGCCATAGCAATACTTGTTAGAGATTCATAGAATGGCTTTTATTTTCTTCCCATCATTGGAGAATTCACATGGGAGATTCAAAATCTGTTTCAAATACAGGGGATTCAAATACAGGACTATGTGCATGGGAGGCTGTGTGAAGAAAAGGAAGGAATAAAGAAAGTCCAGGCTTTATATCTCTTTCTGAAGCACCGAAGGGATCTACAGTGATGAGAAAGCTTACTGCCTTTGGTTGTATCCTCTATTTGGGTGGCAGGGGAGCTTGTCTAAAAGCAAAACTGATTTGGAAAAGAGGCGCCTGCAGAAGAAATTGGTTTTCTTTGTCTATTCTTGTTTTGCCACCTACAACGTGATGTGCATTTTATGCTTCTTCCTCTGATCCCTTTTGTGGTTTCAACTGGGAGAGAATTAGCTTTGTTTCTAGCAGCTGCTCTATTTTGGGTTTGATGTGAAAATAATGCTGATAATGCTTATTGTTTTTGTAGTTGCCAGGTGATGTTTATATCAGTCAAAGACTTTTTGAACTTCCAGTAGAAGCTTGAGAGGGAGCACGAACCAAAGGAATATTCCATACCATAGATGTCATGTTCAGTATATAAAGGAGAATTGACTGTGGGATAGGAAACAGTGATTGCTGATTGGGATGGGAAGGACAACCAATCACTGGGTGGTAAGAGCAACTTGGGTTGTATTGCTTTATTTTCTATATCCTTTTGCTATATTTTTTGCCTGTTCCACTATTGTTGTGTAAAACTGTTTCTTTTCCTCTCAACCCATGAGGATTTTTCTGATTGGTGTTTGTTTCCTCCCCTTTCTTCACCTCAATTTCTCCTTTTTTCCCTTACCCTACTGAAGGAGAGAGTTGGGGGGAAGGTGATCAGTGAGAGGATGAGTGGTCCTAGTTGCTATAACTCTTCTTGGGATTATGAAAGCAGAATGGGCAAAAACTAGTCTCTGAAATTGTCATTCATTGCTAATATCTCATTAGCTGTCTTCAGAAATCTGGTATGAGTAGTTCCCTGTCAATATTTAATTTTTTTGAGTGTCAGCAATTGCAGCCTTAATAAAAAACTGAAACCCCACATAAAGCTAAATTTTGAATAGCTCTGATTGAATTCTCTTCCCGGTTTCAAAACTAGTAGGAGGCCTTGGAAAAGTTTTCTTCCAAGTGTGTTCACACTCTTTTACTCAGTGTTTCTAGGCTTGGCTGGTTGCAGAACACTGGACAAAAAAGTCTTGATTAACTGTATGTGATGTTTTGTATTTTATTATTGAATATTTAATTTGACAAGTATGGTAATTTACAGTGAGATCTCAGTATTTTTATTTCTTCTATGGAGAATGTCACCACTCAGAATCTAAAAGACCTGGTTGAATTTCACATGGTCTCAAGAGCAGCTGTTGTTTCCTCATGCCCAGTGAACTGTAGGAGTGTAATGAAGTGGGGACAGTATTTGATTTTGGGGGAAATGACAAGTCAAGTTCAGTATTTTGTCTGTATCTCTTGATTTCAGAAGTGTAAAATAGTGTAATATTGAATAATATATATTTTAAATTTTGATTAGCAGTGGTAAAATTTGAACAAATACTGACATAAAACATGCTTGCTTTTGCTCCTATTCTAGTAGTTTTTTCCTTTTTAGCTGAGAAAAGGAACACAACATGCCATTGTGGAAGGAAATTCTATTTAGGGTTTTGTAACATTTTACTTATTTAAAGAGTTAATGGGTCTGGGGGAAAATATTAAATTGTACACTTGATGGATGTTTCCCAGCTGCAGTCAGAATGAGAAATGAGGACAGTCCTTGGAGTACACTCTTGTGTCAGTTTTAAAATCAGAAGGTTGCTAAACACAGAATTTTTAAATAGATTGTTCTTATTTACATCTGGGGTTTTGAGCTGTTATGGTTCAGTTCTTCAAGCTCTTAAAGCTCTTGTGACTTGGAAGAAGAAAAACAAATATCAGGCAACTTGTAATTGCAAGAGCTGCAACACTGAGATAACAAAATATTCAGAATGCAGTTCCTCTTCACTTAGGCTATAGTTCTGCAAACACATAAGCCATGCATTCACTTTAGGAAAGTAAGTAATCTTTTACAGAATGCTCTTGTACAGTCTGCTCTTGGTGATGAAGTTAGGCATTTGAAACTATGTTGTCAGGGCTAAAGCTGTACCAGTCTAGCCTTTGATTTCAAGGTCTTGTGAGTAGTTCTTTAACATACCAACAATTTAGTATACCTTGAACTGATGGAAGATGTAATTTTACATAGGAGATGTGGGAAATCTGCTATTTGGTTTGTTTCTACAAAATCCAGCAAAACTGTTAAACTCATTTAAGAATATGTAAGTATATAGTTAGAAATGTGAAGAATAAGTACAGACAAATCCAGAAGATTACTGCAGAAGCTAGAAAAGAAGATTACTTTTCCCTTAATGAGTTCCAGAAGTAGTTTGTTAAGCTTGGAAAGTTAGTCAATCTAAAATACCGAAGAACTCAAAAATGGGGCTTCAAAACTCAAGCTGTGTTCTTCCTGGTTCATGTATAACTAGAAATTTGTTCAATTCCCTGAAGTAGTCAGATGGAGCCAGAATTTCTGTCCTTCTATAAATTGTATGAGGGCAATTCCACATTGCAGGAACTCAGTTTTTAATTTTCTGTTTCTTTGCCTTGAGTTGAGAAAGAATCCAGTTTTTCATAAAATGATTGTCCCCCATCTCCCGAGTCTTTAGATTTCATGTCTTACTACAAGGCAGCAGTAGACCTGAGTGAAAGGATTACATTTTTCTTTTTACAGTGTTACAGGTAATGGATCCCTGCTTTCTCTCCAGTAATATAACATGGGATTCAAACCCATGGAAATAAGCACTACACTTTTGGTATTTGCCTTCTTTTCTTTAAACTTTCAAGATTTAAATTTTTAAATAATTTCTTGCTGTACTAAAGGTTAGAAGTAAGTTCTCACTTAATGTCTAGATCTTCATGCAGTGGGCTTGTGCTGTGTTTGTAGAATGAGAGTTGAAAATCACCATCAAGGAGAATTAAGGATAGAATAAATGCTTCTGTAAGTACAGATGTCAGATGACAGTGTGATCTCTGAATCATAGAATTGCCTACTTCAGAAGGAACCATTCATTGGGAGGTTGAGAATAAAGACTCATCTGAATTCTGGATCTTTCCGTTCTGGTCAAACCTCAGGAATAAGTTAAATTGTGACTTGTGAGGAGTGAGAAGATACTGTAGCTTCTTAAGTGCTTCTACAGCTCTTGTGGACATAACCATGGAATGGCTGGGGAAGATCATATAAAGAAAAGGAAAGATGTAAGAAAGAGTGAGATAGAAAAGGGTGAAGAAGTGACTAGACTGCATAGCAAATGATAACTGGAAGACGGAAGTATGGAGAAGGGCAAATAGAAGGCACTTTTAAGTTAGGAAATCACTGTCCTACTGCATCTATAAATTATTTTTGACAAAAATAAATGATCTTCAGACCTCTCTTGTTCTTTGTTCCTTTAGCTCTTGGTGCAGCTTTCTTGTTTCCCTACATTCAGAGAGTTTAGAGGTAATACTGTTAGATTTTGACAGAGTATGTGACTTCCTCATCAACTTTTTTCATACAGTATCCTACATCACTAAGTTACAAGGGAAGAAATGATAAAGAACATGGTGAATTGAAGACTGACATGCTCAAAATTTATTCACTAAGTTGGAAGTTTTTGATGTTGTTTTGAGGAGGTAAATAAAACATCATGGTGGAATGGTATTCTGTGTTTTGTGAATCTCCTTGTTCTGATCAGTAAATGGTTTCTGTGATCATAGGTGCTGTGTGGTATATAAATTCTGATCACAATAAAATTTTCAATAGAAATTAACTTCTATAAATATCAGTAAAGTAATAACTACTACAAAAGGCTAAATTTGAACAGCATAATTCTAATGAAATGAAATTGGTGACATGGAATCCATCTTGAAAGCACAAGAAGAATAAGAAGTATTCCTCAGTTTAAAAAGTTTTAAAAGACTACTAAGGAATCTCAGTAGCTAAATTAGCTGATTGTTGTAACTGCAACCAAAAATATTATTATTAAAGGATGGAAAATAAAGCATGCTTTGGTTTCCACACAGAATTTATGCTCCTTCTGGTGGCGTATTTAAAAAATGTTAATTATAGAGAAGTATTGCTCAGAAAGAGGTAAATGTTTATATTTTTGTGTTTGATTCAGTATTTTTATAAAGCACAAATGAGGAAGTATGTAATATTCAGATGAGTTTATTAGGGGGAACAATAACTTTGTCCAAATCAAAAGAATAAAATTGATGAGAAAATGCTAGTGTTTCAGTCATTAAAGGTGATTTATGAATAGTGTTTCTGAAAATCTGGACTGCTCTATTTTTGAAGTTTGTTATAGTATCCTGGGAGCTGATGGGTAAGTACGGGAAGGAGTTTTAACCTATTTGTTTTCAAACTCCATTGGCTGAGGCTCAGCTTTCTCATATGGTGACTGAGACACCACTTTGGTAGCAGCAACTTTGAATGCAACTTTGTCAATCAGATTAGACTCAGCAATCTTGTTATGTCTCTTCCTTTTGAACTGTACTGTGCCCAATGCCTAAAAGGCTGCCCTGCTTCCATTCACTTAGTTCTTGCAGAAATAGGAAGCCTGAGATAAAAGGGAAGGCAATACTGCAGCTCTTGGTGACAGTTCAGATTTAGATTGGCTTAAGCTGATTTAAGATTGCAGCCAGTATTAGTGTAATAACTTGCACAACAGATTGTTTCTCTTTACCAAGAAAGGTAGAAGGACCAATACCCTTGGATATCTCCATGGTTTATGTTGCTCTCTTCTGAAGTGAGATGCCTAAGTTTTATTTCCTACTACACATGCAAGGTAAAACAACATCAAAGTGGGGTACTTCAGTATATGAAGTAGGTCTGTACATCAGAAGCTGGATGGTCAGATTACTTCAGTTGAAGAAGAAGCTGAGAGTGTCTCCAGTGCCCTCAGTGAATGCCCTGGGCTACAGAACAGAAGGGCTCCCCCTCTATTCTTTTTGTAATCTTTTCCTGGCAGGATGTGGCTGCATCAAACACACCTTCCATTCAGCGTGGCCTTTTCAAGTGTTTTTTTTTTTGGTTTTTTTTTTTTTGT
>VZTY01015134.1:321060-365097 GCA_013400935.1 Turnix velox
TTTTTGGTTTTTTTTTTACTTTGATCTCATATGAATTTTTCTCTGAAACTCTGATACTTGACTAAGTATCAATTATTTACACAGCTCTCACTACCAGTTACTTAAAAAAATTTAAAAATTAGTCATACGTTACAATATGATGTGGGTTTGTTTGTTTGATTTTAAAGTAGCCTACATTCTATTTATCTTCTAGTTCAGAACCCTTGTGGGATGCATGGATTACATTTTCATGATATGTTCAGAGCTATACCATACAGTAGAAAAAACTTTTTGCTTTAATCCCACTGCTTTGGTTTTCTATATTAAAAATCATAACAATTTAGAAATTTCCAAAATTCAATGATTTCTCTTAGGTATCCACAACTACCACTCTACCACCACTCTGCTTTATAATTATTGAGCATGCTTTCTGATTTATAAATCTACTTGTCCTAAAAAGAGGTGATAGAAAAGGGCAAGAAAAAAAAAATTTAATTTCTGCAAAACCTAAAGTAAATAAATCCTATCTAGTGTTACATGAGTTAACTGCCAGCATGAAGAACCAAGTGCTGTTGCAGACAGCAATGACAATTTCTTGGACCAGTTGTCTGCCATCCTTCGTATGATGTTTAGTGAATTATCAGCAATCTCAGAGAGACATGCAAGTTAGCCAGTCAGTGACAGCACAGCTTACTCTGCAGGAGAATGGAATTGAACACAGCAAGTGGAAAACTCAGTTGGACAGCAGATGTAGATGTATGCTCTACTAAATGTATGAAGAGCTCAACAAGAGCATAAGCAACATTAAAGCAGTCAGTTTATTTTCATTTTCTGTATTTTAACCAGTTATGATTCACACCTTAGGAAGGAACCTGTTCTGAACTTCAAAAACTTTAAGAGAGCTGTGGAAATGCAACATAGGGTTTTGGTTTCTTGTGTTTTTGTATTCTAAAATCACCTAAAACTGTTCCTGTATCTCAGCCTAGAAGAACTTCCATAGTTGTCATAGAAAACAGGTGTATCATTATGTATTGGTCCTTGCACATCTGTTTCTTACACATTAGCTGTTACCTTGAAGAAAAAAATGGCCTAGGAGGCCAGAAAGTTTTTTACTTCTGTATGTCACTGTTGTGACCTGTTCATTCCTATTTTATGCAGTGATCACATTCTTTTTTTGTCTGTTATTCCCAAGGGGATGTTTTCTGGTTCACTAATTATACTGAGGAGTGTATGGTAACAGGGCAGCTTCATGCATGTTTCTAGTATCCTTGCCTTTGACGGAGTGAAGTAGCAGCATTCTCCTTGTATCCTGGTAATTTGTCCTAGACAGTGCACAATATTTCTTTCAGTGATGCTGGCATAGTAATGTTGCATGTGCTCAGGAAAGCCTTAGCCTGGTGTCAGTCTGATTCTCCTGTGGTAACTATTTATTTATTTATTTATTTATTTATTTATTTATTTATTTAATGGGACTGCAAAGAGTTCTTTAGCCTATTCATTGATTACTAACACAAGGAAATAAAAACAATTATGAGAGTAAGAGAGATTAATAGAGAAATGGATATTTGTGCACCTAAGGCTTCCAGTAAAAGTTGGACAAATGAGAAAAATCTAAATTTCTTCATGTGCCTGGATGTTTTCCATTTGGAAAATTGTACTTACAGGTAGAAATTGATTCTGGGAAACTACGTAGCAGGGTGGGGAAATAATTGGCTGTGGTGTGTGGGGTTATCTTTACTTGATATTGGATACAATACAGCAACATCTACTTGGACTATTCAGTCCATCCAGATTTTCTGGGGAAAACTAAACTTTCCTAATGTGGGTATGATTTTTATTTTAACCTTTGAAGAAATAGCTATGTCTAGAAAGGCCTGCTGGTTGAATAATTGCTAATCTTAATAGTACAGAGCTACTAAAAGAGGCTATTATGCAGAACAGCGACTTGGGGTTCAGTTAGATCTTGGAGTAAGAAGCAGAATTATTTTGGGGAAAAAGATGTGACAAGCAAAAGACTTGTCTGTACTTATAAAATGATAATCAACATTGTCAGCGAAGTGGGATGTAAACCACTGCAGGCCATGCCTGTAGTACATAGCTTGGCATGCAATAATTTGCAAAATAGAGCTTAGTTATTTTTCACCAATTCTGTCACACTGTGTTTAGCAAGAGAAAACAATTTGACTTTTTCTGGATTGAGTTTCCCTACAAGACTCTGGATCGAGGAGTCCTACTTTCCTTATGAGGGATAATC
The DNA here is from genome assembly GCA_013400935.1 of Turnix velox. Taxonomy (NCBI): domain Eukaryota; kingdom Metazoa; phylum Chordata; class Aves; order Charadriiformes; family Turnicidae; genus Turnix; species Turnix velox. The sequence continues at coordinate 323,294 of VZTY01015134.1, forward strand.
TGATATAGTCTTGATTTGTTTTAAACCATCCAACCAATTGCTGTAGTTGCTGTTTATTAGATTTGTTTTTCGTATTTTAATGAAGATAGTCAATATAGCACATTTTATCCATATTTAGTACATTATCCAGCTCTTTTACAATGGGGATTGTTTTTTAACAAAAAATTAGTTACAGGGATTTCTTGTTAATTTATCTAGTAATAGTTTGTGATATGTGAGTTTATGCTGTACTTGTTTTATAAAGTCTCTGGTAATTTGGTAGTAATGCATAAGATAATGAGGGAAGGAGAACATTTTGCACATTACTTCTTTTCACATATACGTTTTCAGGAAAACATGTTTGGTTCATCATTGCTTCTTACTGGGTAACAGTTCTTGTAAAATTTTGGTTATGTGTTGCAGCTGGATAGCTAGATAATTTCATCTGGGCACTCTTTCCCATGAAAGTTTGGACCAGATGATCTTCAGACTGAGTTTGTTATATAATTATATGATGCTATCTATGTATTTTCCTCTTTTCTGAGAGAATAACGGATTGTAGACATTCAGATTAGGGCTATTTGGGGTCTGTGGATAGTTTGCATGAGAAATGTAATGAATTTTTCTTAAGAAAAGATCAATGCAGAATATTTTAAAATTATTTATTTGGGGTTAAACTTCTTTATTTTTCTTGTCTTCTATACTGTGAGTCTAAGTACAGGCAACCCCAGTCTAGTCGGTAGTCTCCTCCAGCTCAAGTTTGTCAAAGAACTGGATTTAGGAATCATCAAGTCATAGAATCCTGTGGGTTGGAAGGAACCTCTCAGATGATCTAGTCCAACCATCAACCTAACGCTGTCAATAATTGTTGCTGAACTATATCTCTAATCACTATGTCTACCCAACTCTTAAATAGTTCTGGGGATGGTTTCTTGACCACTTCTCTGGGCAGCCTGTTCCAATGCTTATTAAAAGTCCAGTCTAACCCTAATATCTTTCCTAATACCCTGTGCAACTTGAGGTCATTTCCTTTTGTCCTATTGCCTGTTAATTGGGAGGAGCCTCATTTCAGGCCATTGTAGAGAGTGAGGTCTCCCCTCACCTTCCTTTTCTCTAGGCTAAATAACCCCAGTTCCCTCAGCTGTTCCTCATAATATTTGTTCTCCAGGTCCCTTGCTAGCTTTGTTGCTCTTCTCTGGACTTTCTCTAGCACCTCAGTGTCTTTTTAAACTTTCTTTAAGACTATGATTATTGCACAAACTCTAGCTCAGAAAGTGTCTTCTCTGGGAGTCGTACACCTAGAATTTTAGACCGAAAATTACCTTTCCGAGCATACATTCTAGAACAGTTAGATTTAGGAAAACAGGACAGAAAATCCCCTTAGGATGAGCATCCTGTGTATACATCCATTCTTCTGTGGTTAAGTACTCTTTGGAATAAACAGAGATTTAGTTATCTAAAACTTGCTTTCTGTAGTGAGCATGCAGGCAGGAGGAACATGCTCAATGTCATCAATAATAAAATTTCTTCAAAATCTTCAGTGTTGCTGTCACAATTGGGGTGTAGGAGTCCTACATGTGTGATCTGGATTTATAGCTACAGAAATTTGATCATGCTTATTTCAGTTATAATTCTGTAAATTGTGACTTGGACTTACTTAATGTGAAAGCGATAGTAATGTAGATAAAGGAAAGGAAGTCTTACCTGAATAACCATCTGCCTTTACACTGGTGGTAGTTCCTGAAAAACTGTTGAATAGTCTCCTAGTTTGTTTTTGTGTGGGTATCAGTGAGAGAATGCATGTTCTCAATTGAAGAATTACTTGTGAGGTCTTCTGATTGGTTCCACCTCATTCCTTTATTAGCTATTTTTAAGTTTGTGCAAATTCCAGTGAGTGACTGTTAGTGTCCTGAAGTGCCTTGAATATCGAGCTGAATCTCCTTCATGCTTAGAGCTGCTGGAGAGTTATCAAGAGATTTGACAGTAGTATTCCAGGATGCTGGCAAGTCTTTGCCTGTACCCTTAGTTTTCTTTCCCTCCCTGCATTTCAGCTTTATTGTAGGTTCTTCTTTCTTGTTCTCTGTTTTCATTCTGACCCTTATGTATCAAATTTCTTTCCTAATGCATCAGAAAGCTATTTTTACTTTATACGTATTTGCAAACAGTAACCTGTTTTTCTTGACTGAATTTCTCCTTAAAACACACATTCTGTGCAACTCCCTGTCATTGTGTGCATGATAGGAAATAAAAATCTTACATTAATTAAACTAAGATCTTAGCAGTTTCACTGACTGTACTGTGCTGATAACCAATTCACAGTTACTTCAACAGAGGTCAGTGGTCTGCCAAGTGTCGTTCCAGTCACTTGTGCTTTGTAAACAGTTAAACTTTAGATTTTACCTTCAATGCCGTAACTATCTTTGGGAAGGGATATTACAGCAATATTACATGCCAGGAAAGGTTCCAAGTGAAAGAAGTAGATGTTTTTATACAGTTATATCTCTTTTCTCCACTCTAATCTGCCATACTGTCTGTCATAACTGAGGACCCCTTTTCAGGGAGGATCTATAATTGAAAAGAAGAGTTATTGCAGATCAGGACAAAAGTGGCTTGGCAAAGCTGTGTGATTAGCATACTGCAGGCTTTTTTCTTCAGCCAATGCTGCAATTTCCTCGTTTTGCATAACCCACAAATCAATTTAAAGATAAACAGAATCTTTAAGTCTTGGTGATTATAGCATTGTTCTTAAAATGAGTTCGATCAGTATCTACTGGGGATTTGACGCTGTTTTCATCCTGGTTTTACTGAATTTGGGTTATATTAGTACTGCCTTATTCCTCACTGGCAGTACTTCACCTCCCCAACTAGTAATCTTAAACAAGCCAACTGAAACCTGTAGACAGTATATCCATTCCTTCCCTTTACCTTCTTTGAACTGCTTCAAATTTGTCCACATGTTCATGGGATGTCTACTACAGGGTAATTGGGTGATACTGTGAAAGGCATAAGAATTTTCCATAATGGTACTTTCTAGACTGTGACAGGTATTTTGGGAATGTGGAAAAAAGTTACATTCTACTGATTTTATGTAGATTTTCTCTTGTGGAATCCCTTGAGTAGTTATCTTGATAAATAGGACACTTTTTTTTTTTCCTGTTTGCCCACTGTAGAGGTCCAAAGACGGTACGATTAACGTATAAAGCTATTATGTAAATCTTCTTTGCCCCAGTTTAAGTTAATGCTCTACATATGGTATGCCTGGTAGGGTGAAAATTGGTGTTCACTGCTTACCCAAGCATTGCACAGCAGTGCTGCTCTTCGTGCATTGCTAGAATAAGAGAGCTGGTCCAATGGGTTTATGGGTACTGAAGCAATCATTTTAGTTTTTCATATACGGGATACAGATGACTCACTCTTTCTGCGACATGAGACTGTTCTGTAAATAGCACATGTTCAGAAATAGGACACCTCCCACTCCCATTAGCTATGAAGTCAAGGTAATGTAGCTATTGGGTTTTAAAACAAAAAGCAGGAGCAGGTTTCAGTGCTAGCAGCAATCTGGAATTGCATTTTGAGATAAGGGGACCAAGTTTATTTCCACTTTCTGACAATAGGTCAAATTACTAGTTGTAATCTAGGAGATAAATGGAAAATAAAGAAATAAGGATGGTTAAGACATAACGTCAGGGAGACTGATTGTAGATAGACCAAGGGGTTTTTTTTTTTCCTTCTCTCAGAACAGCATTTAAAGATCTTGCAGTAAAATCTGAGAGTTTCTGAAAGGGAAAAGTAGTAGTCTACAAGTGTGCTGATAGCTGAAGAGTTTGCAAGACATTATGTCATGCTGAATGCACTTTTTGTGTAGAACAGTCACGTTGTGTAGAATAGTCACGAGCATTACTTGATTACAAAGCTGAGAAAAGAGAAGAGGGATCACCTCAATCTCTGTCTTGGAAATTCTGTATCCCTCCTATATTTGCTTGTGTCTGACAATCCAGATGTGGAGCTGGGATTAAAAAAAACCCCTAAAAGCAGAAAGAAATCAAGAAGGGGAGAATGAAAGGCAGATACAAAGTCCTGCTCCTGAGATGAAATCAATACTTGCAGTAAGTACAGGCTGGGGGTAGAGTGGGTGAAGAGTAGCGTTGCAGAAAAAGATGTGGAGACCCTGGTTAATGACAAACTGAACATCAATCAACAATTTGCCCATGAAGAAGGTCAATTGCCTACTAGATAGTATTAGCAAGAGTGTAGCCAGCAGAGTGATGTGAAAGATTATTCCCTACTATTCAGTGTTAATGGCATTCCATTCACAGTACTGTGCCCAGTTTTTCTTCCCCAGCAAAAGAGGGCCACGCTTACATGTGTCTAGTGAGAAGCTACCAAAATGGTTTGGGGAGGAAATAGTCCTGTACACTTAGAGGATTCTGGTACTTAGGCAGGTTAATGTAGGTAATGAATAACTTATGCTAGCTGCCTGTATTGATTGCCCATGAATTTACCATGGCTCCATGAGAGAGTACTGGTGTGATAGCTTGTATCTTTTTTAGCAGAGGTGAAAAACTTCATACCTACTGCATTTTAGTGTAGGATACAAATCTGTATTGGTATGTTTCTCAGCAGTTGGTACAAGTTAACTACCTGCTTTATGGTATCCTGTGTATATATGAGAGTAAAGAATTAACCTATTTAATTACATCTTGCAGCAACACAGCTGCCTTATGAGTTGTCCGTGTTCATGATAGTATTTTTCTCATATATTTACTGCTGTGAAAGAATGAACAAAAACTGTTAAAAACCAGTGATGTGAAGATACAGTTTTGTATATTTTAATGTACAATAGTTTTAAAAGCTTCACAGGTATTGCAGGATCCTGCTGTGTTACTTCTTTACACATATTCTTTGCTAGATCTCCATAGCCCAGGTTTCACATTGAAGGCTGTGCTAGTTTCTTTAAATTTTTTCTCTATTTTTGGGATTAATTCAGTGATTCCCCCTGGTGAATGAGATTGTTCCTATTTATAGAATATCCTTTAAGACACACTCAGTGTTTAAGTTTGTATCCAATGCAGAAGACTAGATCTGTTTTTAAAGAAATTCAAAACACATAGTAAACAGATCTGTAATTCTAAAGGTAATGAGAGGATGAGAAAGGAAAAATGAAAACACCATACAGAAATGATTGGGTGGTGATTAAAAGTAATCTGCATCTAGCCAGAAAGCTAAATGAATGCTCTGCTGTTGTTTTCAGTAAAGATAATAATGTAGGGCATGTAGGGAAGACAGGATAGCTCTTGGGAAGAGGTATATATAGAAATGGAAATTATAATTTCTGAGGTGGAAGCGCACTGCAAAGAACTTAATGTATTGAATCAGAACAGACCTGATAATCCCTGCCTTTGAATATTGAAGTAACAGCACATGAAATTGTAAATCTACTGGTTAGGAATTGTTTGTTTGTTGGTTTTTTTTTTTTTAGGATTTATCAAGTGGGACATTATTTTGTATGGCTGGAAAAGGGTATCTGTGTTATCTGTTTTAAAAAATGGGGCAGGGACACCTTCATGACCACAAACTTGTCAGTTGGATCTCACTGCATTCCTTTAGAAAATACTTTAAGGTAGGGGGTTATTCTAGACATTGAGAATAACAAATAAGATTAAATACATAACAAGCAAAAAAAAGAATTCACAAGAGAGCAACACTAATCTGCTATCCAGCACTACAACTAATTATATAGGAAGGGGCAGGAGTCCTCCTTTGGCTGGATCTCAGTAAAACATCTCTGCTACACTGATAGGTGTAGATACTAGATACTAGTGATGATAAAATAAAGTTTAGAATAAAGAATGAAAAGTGGTCAAGAGAAATGGCTGAAATTTATCAATAGGAAACCTGAAGAGAATGCTAGATAGGAGGGAGGATACTTATGGAATACCTCAAAGATTGGATTTGAGAATATTTTAATGCTTTATTGTTAAGGAATTTGGCATGAAAAATAAGTAATCTGCAAGTTTCTGATGATGTTACAGTGGAACAGCAAAGAAGGACTGAAAATAAGCTGGACAGAAAATAAACTCCAAAGCATGAAGTGAAATTTTAGTGCTCTTTTACATCTTGGAAATATTCTTGCTTTAATATGACCGAAGAACAAGAAGGTATTACTGTCAACTGCAAGATGAGTGTGAACTGTGACTGTGATGCAATCCTAAAGGATAGTAAATGTGTTTTTAAAAGAATCAGGAAAGGTATTATTGAAAAATAAAGAAGTAACAGAACCATTATATTTCTGTAGTGTACCTGCCAAGCTATACCTCCAGAATTCTAAATTCACCTGTTGAGAAAAGGTGAATATAATCTGGATAATAAGTAGAGGGGGAGGTACTGCTATGACATATTTGGTTATTCAGATAGAGGCAGAGGAGGGGTAGGCTGCTCTCTGGGAATGAATTGTGGATGGAATAGGCATAGCACTGTGAAGAGCTATCCTCAAGGTCTAAAGCATGTTGCCCAAAACACTTTCTTGCACTATGAGAAATATAAGTATTCAATCCTTACCATCAAATGAACAAATTATTCTTGTAAAGATTCAAGACTGTATTTTTCAGGTCTGTCATGAAGCCTGTTTTGAAGCTGTTTCCTAGATGCATGAGCATTGCTGATCTTGAGGGAGGAAGTTTGTATCATTTTTCCTATTTGACCTGGTAACAGGAGAAATTCCACTTGTAAAGTTATGACGTTACTGCATGATGTGAAAAATGGAAGTTTTGGGCATCATCTGTATAGCTGGGTCTTTTAATTTTATGTAATTAAGCTAATTTTTAAAGTAAAATGCCATCTGAGGAGGTATAAGGGAATCTGTTTTTCTCCTGGAATTGTAAACAGACCTGGAAGGGTTCCTGAATCCCTTCTTCTTGTCATTCTGATTTGGCATTCTTTCCAGGAGAGTGAGGAAATTTAGATTTCCACTTTCATAATGACACCCCTCAACTTGAGTTGCATTTCAGACTGTTGTCTGACATCTCTTTACAGATCTTCTGAGTTTTATATCACTAAAGTGTTGTCATAATTATGACTAAATTTTTCTCTATTTCACTAGTTCAGTTTTCAATCTTTTCTAATGTCAAAATGCTATTTGTTCTGCTAACCACGGCACTCAATAGCGCACTGAGCATGGAATTTAAATGTAAAACATGTTTCATAAACAGCTGAACTAATGAGGACTGATTTTCTATTGAAATGTATCCTGTTATCCTAATTTAGCTCTCTAGAAAACATTCTCAGATCATTCTCGTATCACCTACTTGCTGGAGAATTAACAGCAGACAGGGTAGTTCCTGCAAACACATTCACATGCTAAAGTGTTGGATAAAGAGTGAGATGTAATTACCCTCCTTCACTGAGAACACTCACTTCGTGCCTCTTCCTATGCTTCCTTAGTTGCTGATTTACACAAAACTGGCAAGAATTTAAACTATTGAATCTGCTGATGCTCTGTCAAATTTAGATGAAATTAGCCAGAAGTTGTGAATGGGAAATACCTAGAAAAAAAACCATCCCTTTTTAGAGGATATTAAGCTAGAGACCTTCGCAAGAAGGAAATCTGCAGTCACTTCAGGTCTCGATTATCTCAACTAACAAGTGAAAGCCTCCGTTTTTTTCTATCACGAATAATTTAAAAAATACAGCTTGTGAGGAAAAACAGGTGATGCAGAAAGAGTTTCAGTAGAGACATTTTCTGATCATGGCTATCTCAGTCTGCATAGAAGCAGAGCTATCCTTTTGTCTGTGCTGGATATTTGCAGGCAAAAAATGTTTCTTTGGAGACATTTATGTATCCAGCTTCTTCAAATCTTATTTCAGACAATAGGAATAAAGGAGTGAGACACTTGTTAAATGTTGTTTGAAAACTGTAAAAACAAATGAGAAATACTGGAGTCTTATAAAGGACTTCATTCTTTCTTGAATCTGAATTAGTCAGTATCATTATCTTGCTTACTTAACGTTCTTACCATATAGCACTGAGTCGACTGAGCTAAGTTGAGTCATTTCTACTCAATACTAATATAGACTGTATATACAGTACATGAAGTACGGATATTCTGTATCATCTCTGTGCATAATTCTGTGGTCGAGTAGGTGGGATGGGTGGTGTTGGAGGTGCTAATACACAAAGAAAATCTTAATTTGCATAATGCTAGGAAATAATGAAATGCTATTTAGGAGTTCCCTATATTTGATATTCTGTATTACTTGGGAATGAGAAAATTTAAGATAAATTTTGGTTACTTGATTTTTGTATGTTGTGCAAGTACAATATACTACTAGTTCCTAAACGAAATAGCAACTAAATCCTTTCTGGGAATTTCATTGATGATATAGGCTGTTTGAGGAATTTATTTTTTTAAAATGCTAGTTGCCAACAGAATCAGGAAAACGGGAAAATGGAAGAGAGAGAATGTGAATAGAGGCCTTATCCTTTTGACTGGGTGGGAATCAGATGTGAAACGGTTGAAGAAACAGGAGAGTTCCTGGTAGTCGTCTTATGCTTGCCTAAAGAATTCACGTGGCTGATGCTGCTGGTAATGGCAGTATTTTTGACTGTAAAGAAAAACAGATGTGGTTTTGTACCCTGTAAGACATTATTATTGTTCTCTTCCAGCATTCTCACTCCACCTCTTGTATCTGATCCTAAATGATCTCTGCCACAGGTTTCCCTTCGGTATGGGGGATGACACTGCTTTGAAGATACATTGAGCATCAGTCAGAGGAGGGTAAATGAGAAAGACTGGGAGGTAAACAGAAGAACTGAAGCATCATTTTTGAGGAGACGTGTGTGTTGCAAGAGGAGTGAAGCAGTGTGGTCTTAAGTAAGTGTAGAACAGATATTGCAGAAAAGCAAAAAAATTCATTTGCTTTTAAGAATCAGGCAAGACAGCCTTGAATTAAACAATATGTAAGCATAAATATAAAGAATGTATATTCACACATTGTACTGTGGATCTTACATGCTTTTACATACTTTGATTTAATGGACAGCTGTATATGATTGACCTGCATGATGAGAAATGACAGTGAAATGGTAAAACTATATTTCTCCATAGGAATGCTTATAATTGAATTATGCATTTACTTTGTATTTCTAATAGAAAACTTGAAAATCGGGATAGTAAATCAAATACTGCTTTTGGAAGAAAATTGAAGGGCAAAATGCTGGTTTCAGAACAATAATTTTTAAGTGCTCTCATTATTGCTCTATTTTCCTGAAAGTAAAGGGCAAAACTGTGACTCCTTTCAGTTAGGGGGAAGCTAGACTGGTACCAGGCATTTATAGGGGTCTTGATTTATAAATAGTCTTTAAAAATATTTGTGCGGAAATGGAAGATTTTTACATCAGGAGAAAACAAATAAGCCCTTTCTATATGCTTTGGGAAATAGGCCAAGGTTACCTGGATAACCTCTACTCTGCCAGTGCAGTGCTGCCAACTTCTCACATCCCACTTAGCTCATCCTTTGTACCTTGTTTTGGATTGCAGTTCTCCAATGAATAAGTTGACAAGGCTCAAATTTTTGCAAGATTGCAGATGTCTAAAATTGGAAAAGTCACAATAGTTTTTGTGCTCAGTATGCAAGAATTTTTACAAAATGTATATTAGTTCTGTATGCATTTTGTTTTCAGGGTTCTTCACTACCTTCTTCACAGGGCATGTGAGGAAGCATGTGCAAACTACAGAGGTGCAGTGTGAAACCTTTCCAAAGATAGTCTTTTTGAAATGATAAGGCATATGTTCCGAAACATAAAAAATAAATTGCAAACTCAACCCTTTCAACAAGTAGTTTCAGAAACAGGCAAGAACCAACCACCTGTCCCCTTAGGGACATCAAAAAAATTTTCCTCTGTCTTGACAATTTGTGATTTTGAATGATATGAGAATGAATGGAGGAAATGTTCTTTCAAAATTGGTAGAAGTTGCCCAGCAGATTCACAAGTTATTAGGGACAATGAAGAGCAATTGCAGAAGCTTTGTTTCTGTAGGAAATCTTATTAAAAACACAGGTGAAGTTCAGCTTGAACAAAGTAGCAATGTATAATTTGCTCATGGCATGTTTTTTTTTTTTCGTAGCAGTGAAGAGAACATTGTAATACATTCCTAAGAGTGTTATTCTAGTTGTGTTTTCTGTTTTGTGTTCTTGAAGTATTTTTTATCTGTTTATTTGTGGAAGCTTACTCCACTACTGTTCCTTTCTCTTTTGTCTTCCTTAGAATTTCATTGATTTCTTTACTATTTTTACAAATAGCTGTATTTGACTTAATTTATGTTTGTTCATCTTTTATTGTCTTTACAGACTGGAATGTGTGTTGATCTTGTAAACCCTTTGGATTACAGAGACCTTATTGTTTATGCAACCAGAATTTTTAATCATGACACTCATTTGGAATGAGTATTTAGAAGTACACACTGTATGTGGTCTGATGCCAGAGCTCCCATTGCTCATGCTCACATTGTAGTGTGAGAGGTGATTAATACAAAACTTATATGTGAGTAATTCTATATACAAAGATTTTTTCTCCTTGTTTAATATTGATGCTTATTCTTTTGTGGTCTTGAACTGGTTAAAATTCTGATCTACTGATAGACTAGAAACATATGAGGAATTTTAGTAGATGTGAAGTGGACGTAAACTCTCAGAAACTGTTAGCGGAGACTCATTTTTTCACTATATCATGTATGTTAATTTTCTTGTGAAACACTATTTTTTAGTTTTTTGGTTGCTTTGCTGTGAAATATGAGGCCTGAGGTAATTGTTGATCATTCTACTTTGGTTTCTCTTCTCCAAAGCAACAGGTGATTGAACAAGAGGAAATTACCTCAAGTTGCACCAGGGAAGAGTTACTGGAGTTATTCAAGAGATGAGTAGACACAGAGGTTTAGAGATGGTTCTTGACAAAGTTAGGTTGATGTTGGATTAGATGATCTGAAAGGTCCCTTCCAACCTAGGCAATTTTATGATTAGATGTATATCTATTTGATTTCCCAGCAACTTGAGACTTAATAGCCATGTGAGTGTATTTCAGTTATGGTTAGATAAATGCAAATAATTTAAAAAAAATATAATCCAGTAGCCTATTTGAATTTTTTTTTTTAAAAAATATAATAAGAATGTGGATTGCATCCTCCCAGATCCTATACTGAGAATTATACTATTGACTATTAGAGGATTTTACTCCTTTTATATTTAACTCCATTGTTTAAAATATGTGGAAAAAAGGATTGGGAGCTAAGTATACAAGCCTTTATTTCTTCACTGAGGCATTAATATTTGTCTCCCAAATGCAGATGATTGGATGTCTATTTGGAGGGAAGAGTAACTACAGAGATACTCTTCTAAGCCTTTTAATACAGCATCTTTCAAGTACAGCAGCTGATAATTGCCATAATGACATATTTGTAGGAAGCATAGTAATACAGATAGTTTTGAAACCAGGTGACTGACTGAAGGGGCAATTAGATTGTCATTTATATGATCTCCACACATGGTAAAGGAACTCTTTTAACCCCCAAAATAACTGTTGGGCAGCTGCTGCTAATTCAGCTTTTCATTTGCCTGCTACAGTAGAAACCCTGGAATTTTCAGGGAATGTTACTATAACCTGTGGCAACAGGTACCTCCTACTTAGGATAAAGCCATTGTATATAAATTTTTTATTTGTATTTGCATTCCCAAGTCTGACTGCAGTGTAGAACAGGTTTAAACTAAAGCTATTTTTAATAAGGACAAGATGGGGGGAAGGCTGTCATGATTTTATCTGGGATGTGGATGCTCAAAATCATCATGTCAAGGCATCAGGTCATGTCTTTTAATTTCAGCTGGTCAAAGCTATGGTCCTTTCCTGGGATTTGGACTGGTTCATTCTAATTTTATTCTAAAAAGAGTTGCTACTTTATATCATAAATGATAAGACATTGTAAAAACTGAAGAAAATAAAATTCTGGTACCTTCTACAATTTCAAATAAAATCGAATTTTGATGCAAAGCTTCCAAAAAGAAGCAAGAAGAAGGTAAAGAAGATACACAACCTACCCGTTGGAGTGAGTGAATCCAAAGGAGGGCCACAAGGATGGTCAGAGGGCTGGAGCACCTGTCCTATGAAGAAGGCTGACAGAGCTGGGGTTTGTCAGCCTGGAGAAGAGAATGCTCAGTCATATAAAGTTAGGGGGAGAAGGGATATTCAGAGTTATGATATTTGTCTTATGAAGTAACTGTTACGCATTATAGAGTCATGTCTTCCAGGAGATGACTGAACATCTGCCCACTGAGGGGAAATTCATCATTTAACTTTACTTCCTGAACTGTCTTTTAAAACTCTTGCTTTTACTGTTCTGATTAAGCCCCTCAACCCCATATCTTGCTAGGGGTCAGTGAGTGAGCTGCTGGTTGATGCTTACTTGCTGCCTGGTAAACCATTATGGTTGTTTTCAGTGCCCAGTATGAGACTCTCCACTGTGTTATCTCAAGTTAGATGCTGACAAACAATGATTTAAAAAGCCTTGTCACCTCAGGAATTGTATATCTCTGAGTTATGGAACAAAGTAGCAGAGAATATTGAAGGTTAGACAGAACTATGCTAGTTAAGGTATAATGTGTATAAGAAATATATACAATTCCTACTTAGAGAGGATTTATTCAATGCCATTGATCATGACACATCTGTTTTTACGGATGTTAAAAATCTAACCATTATTTAAGACTACAACAAGACAGGCTAAAACCCCTGGAATAGTATGAATAGGTAGAAGTTTTAAAAACTGAATAGCATTTGTAATCACTCAGTAAATGCTATTGGGGAAAATCTGAATTAATCACAGCATAAGAAGCATACAGAAATTACTTGTATTCATAGGCACTGTTGCTGTGTAATTATCAAAAGGATGAGTCAAAACTGAGCAAGTCTATCAAAATTTCAGCTTGTGTCAGGAAATAATTCCTAGCCAATAAATAATGTGCCAGAAATCTCCCCTGAAGAAATTACCAGCTCTTTTGCATATCTGAATGACATGTAATGGGAATAAGTGAATACAGAGTCAGCAATTCTGTGAGAAAAGAAGCCCTATTACATTACTCCTTTTGTTTTTGGCTGTGCCTGAGGTCAGAAGTTCCTTTGTTCTTTCTTTACCTCCCATCAGAGCAAACACAGTCTGCATCTTTTTTCTTAAGGCTCTTTTTTTTCTGTCCAACTTTTATTTAAATAAAATCAAAATATCTGTCTGTGTTGACTGCAAATGTCTGACTGTGTTGGCTCATTATTATTTTCAACACTTGCATAATAATGACATGTTGCCTTTTCCTACATTGTACTGCTTTCCAAAGTGAAAGACCTTCTTTAAAGTGGCAGAGTAGTGAAGCTGTAATTTATCGAGTAAAAACTTCAATCAGTCATAGTTCATGTGCGTGCTGTTAAAGTATGTTAAATCATGCATCAAGTATTTACAGTGTATAAAGCTACTTACGTAATAACCTGCTTTATTTGTTCACTCTTCTACAATTTTGCATACTACTGCTTTTTCAGATGTGGAAAATTGACTCTCTTTGTTTTGCCTTTCAGCTTTCAAGCTCTTTGGGGCCAGCATTATCGTTTGCTTAAAAGTCGTTAGTGCTCCATTAAATGCAATGGAGAATCCATTCTCTGTAGATGCTTACAGCAGGAAAAAATAAATTATAGCATCCAGTGTGTGTGTGTATGTGATGTTTATATGAATTGAAAAGGATGGTATGGACTGCAAAGGGTGAACAGAATTGTTTCTCAGATTGCTTTTGTCTGGGATCTGAACTGTTACAAATTTGTGGTGGTGTCATGGTTGTCACTCTGTCGTTCACCATGACTGTATGGAATTTCACAGAGACAGCAGGGTTAGGATTTGTATCTGCATGCATCACAAATGTTGTCCCATTGCCATCGAAGGAGGGACTGCTTGGTTTTGGTATTCTTGTATGCGACTCTATTAGTGTAGATTACCATACATGAGGAAAGGCAATTAATTACTGCATTAGTACCAGTAATAATAGTAGAGCTATTGGCTTTTATTTGCTGTAGGACATTAAATTGCTTTATCTTTTCCTTGTGCTTAATTTCATAGAAGGCAGCAGGACTTGGATGACAAGGGTCTTTATACTTGAGTGACATGCAGCTTTTTTTCCTGTTTATGAACAGATTTTCCTAATTATTAAAATCCCAGCATGTAAGACGCTTAGGGGTAGTTATTTCATCATGTGGCATATGTTTTCACATGAGACTAGGCAATAAACATGCATTTGTGAATGGGATCTTATGGTTCAGCATCCCTAAGCACATTCAGCAAGGGACGGTATTAAGCTTATTCCTTCATGACCTTTTCCAGTGCCCTGGCCTGAGGCCACAAGTGATCATAATTTTTGCAACTAGAATAACATGATATAGTGTGGAAATCCTATAGAAGGAAAAAGAGATTTTGCTTTCACAAAATGCATTTTTTCTTTCACTCATTTCACTTTCACTCACATATCCAGAAGCACCAAGACATGTGGCCAAGTGATGAGGCTAGGTTTACTTATAGTGACAGGAAAGTAAAAAATGCCAGCTATTAAGTCCTCATCATACCTGGTGTTTTTTTCTTGATTCATGATCACATGGTGTTTTTTGACTGTCCTTTTTGTACTCTCTAGGAGTTGACAATGATTGCAATCTTAGCCTTTTCATTCTGTGCCATCTCTGTGAGTCAGTAGACAACACTGCTGATTTCTCCACTGTCCTGCCACCTTGTCTGGGCGTTTTATAGCTCCAGTCCTGTTCTTTACTTTCCTGTCACCTTCTCTTAATGATTTGATTTTGAATTTTATTTTACAAAACCAGACTCGTGAAAAGCTGCATACAGAATTGCAGTTGATAACTGTTGTTACGAACTTTGCATTTTCTGAGAAGAAGAGGTATAAAAGCTGGAGCTACATGCTCTGTTTTGTGGTATTTTAGCAGTATTTCCCTTCTCCCTGACCTTTTTCCTGTTAGAAGATACCACTTTAATTGCATGGACCACCCTATGAGCTGATGAGTCCACGTTACACTATGGCAAGCACTGTGCTTAAAATAATGCTTTTGCCCAGCTTTTCATATTTAATTTTCTGGCTCATTATTTATCAGAATCTTTGCCTGAAAAATAGGACCTTTGTGCTCCTTGTAAAAGTATCATGAACTAAGAAAATCTAGAAGATACTTCTTTCATTAGCTTATGTTGTAATTAAGGTATCCAAGAAACAGAAGAAGAGTATATGTATATCCTATTTTGGAGGTTGTAACAAGATGATCTTTGAAGTCCCTTGCAAGCCAGGGTATGCTGTGATTCTCTATTAAGCACATAGCAAGCAAAAGAGTAATATATAGTATGGAAAAAAATTTTCTGGCAAAGAGGTTGGAGGATATTTGTTTTCCTAGAAAGCTTTAACAATGCTAGAAATGTGAAGTTAAACTTTTGAGAGAGGCTGGTTTAGCATTCTATAGTGATATGATTTTTTTGGTTTTGTCTTTTTGTTGGAGTTGTGGGCGTTATGTTTCTTTGGTCTATTTGTTAGTTGATTGTTTTCCTAAAGAAATTTGTAGTGATGAAGTGAAATTAATTGAAATTTCTTTTAAAAAAGGAGGTGGGGAGTCACTTAAAGCTATTATCCTTGTAAGAGAGGATTTTTTGTTATTTTTTAAAGATATGTGAATGGTAGTAGACTATGTTTCTTTTCTATTTGCAGAATCCTATATGTTATGACTAGCCTTTGCTAAGATCACAGATTGCAAGTGATGGAACAAACTTTCTTTTATTGGAGCTCAAGTAGAGGAAAGGTCTTTCATTTCCTTTCCCAAAGTCTAGGTATTTGCCAAACAATACAGGGATGATTAAAAATGGCATGTAAAAAAAATTGAAATGAAATGGTAAAAAATACTTTTAATGTTTTTATAAACCCTCTTTTCTTTATACTGAGAAAAAGGGTACCACATTGGTATGACCTTTCCTTTCTGTGGCCTATTTTTGCATTATAATTTAGGTCTTAACTTTTTTAGAACCTACATATCTGAAGCAAGCTGCTAATTCTAGCTGTGTTAATTTTAATTCTGAATTTGAGACATATAAGACCTTATTTTATGAAAGTATTGAGTACACACAGCTTCTGTGAACACTTGACTCTAAATCTAGAGCTTTTGATATTTAATACAAAATGGACATTTTTAAGAACAGCCCTGCTTGGAAGGGACCTCAAAAGATCCAACCTTCCATGGAAAAGAGACCCTATTTGAGATTATCTATCACCTTCTCCATTTGCTTTTTGTTGAATCTTCACAAAAAAAAGTGAGTTGAAGCAAAGATAGAGAGCCCGCAATGGCAAAGCATATTTTTTATAAAAAAACCCTAATCTTGGACTTCAGATACTATTTACTTTTAAATTACAACCCTTCAAAATAATTCCTTTTGCATATGGTATTACCATCTCTACAAAACCAAATAATGACAAAATTAATAGGCCTTTTTAAAGGTACTGTATTTTCAGAATTCAATAAAAGGTAACAGGAAGACTGTCCTCAATAAATAACTAATAGTCTGCTTTACATAATCTGAATCTAGATTTACATCTTTCTTCTATTCCTTTATTTTGAATTTTGATTTTTAGCTGCCTTCCTGAAAAGCAATGAAGCATCTCTCTACCATTGTTCTCTAACTGTGTAGATTTGAGGGTGAATGATGCACCCGTAGGTCAGATAACATTTCCATGCTGCATAAATGTAAGAAGTATGGAAGTCTAAAGTAATGATCATAGTGTGTCAGACTTAAATGGGAGTAGGGGGAAAGTACAAACTGTGGTAGCATGTAAGTCTTTGATTTTTGGTTATTAGTTACCAAAGAAATCAGTGAGAATGTGTGGGCATTACAGAGATGATGTTTTTACTTTGCTAGTAGCCTGTAAGATCATTTCTGTTGGTTTTGTATAGTGTCCTTGTTGCTTTTTCCACCACCATATTCACGTAATGAAAGATAGAGTTAATGCACATGTACAGTTTTATTTGCAAAACACCTATTCAGGCTATAATCTCCTCTTCTGTAATTCTTTGCAGAGCAAAGTCAGATGCTATCTCAGGAAAACTGATGTTTGCTTGATTTTTTAGGATTGTATATATCTCCTTTTCTAGCCTTTACTTCTTTCTTCCTCTGTGACCACAGTTCCACATCAGAGCTCTGTTGCTGTGTCCTAAAAACATGAGACTTATCCAAATAAGGTAATTTATGGATCTACTTTCGTAAGGCCTTGTTTGTAAAACTCAGTTATGTAAGTGTAGAAAAAAGATTATCTACTTATGTGTATGTAAGGTAAAAAAAAAGAAATTGTTTTGTATTAGTTGTATAAATTCTTCATAAAGACCTGCTCATGTTCCTACCTATACATGTAATGTGACCACCTTAACTCACATAAAGTTTTAAGGGAAGAGCAAGTAATGTTATTGTAATATCAGTTTTTATAATATTGAAAGGGTGTGCGCTGTGGAAAGAAGAAGAGTAGGCAAGTAAAACCTAGATCTGCATTGTGTTTTCACATAACAATGAATAAGGAGGGACAAGAAGGATGTGTGGAAAATGGATTGAGAGCTGCCCTGCTAGGTACTAGTTGATAAGAAGTTAAATATGAGCTAGAAATGTGCACTTGCAGCCCAGGGCACCAACTGCATCCTAGGCTGCATCAAAAGAAACATGGCCCGCAGGTCAAGGAAGGTGATTCTAACCCTCTAGTCAGTTATGGAGCCCCCAACTTATGGAGGACATAGACCTGTTAGAGTGAATCCAGAGGAGGGCCATGAAGATTATCAGAGGACTGGATTACCTCTTCTATGAGGACAGGTTTTGAGAGTTGGGGTTGTTTAACCTGGAAAAGAGAAGGCTTCAAAGAGACCTTATAGAAGACTTCAAGTACTTAAAGAAGATCCATGGGAGAGATGGGGAAAACTGTTTATCAGTGTTTATCAGTGAGTGCAGTGATAGGACGTAGAATTGCAATTTTAAACCAAAACAGGATAGATTTAGAGTAGATATTGGGAATAATTTACTTATTGTGAGGATGGTGAAACACTGATAGTGAGCAGGTTACTCTGATAGTGTTCAAAGCAAGCTTGGATGTGCCTTTGAGCAACCTGGTCTAGTGAAAGGTGTCCCTGCCCAAAGTAGAAAGACTGGGACAAAATGGTTTTAAGATCCAACCCAAGCTATTTTATAATTCTAAGAAAAGGTCAGAGCTTCATCATCCTTTGGATAGAAACTGCTGTAGCTCTGTCTGTCCCCCAGCTGCTTTCAGAAGAACATCACATAGAGTTGTTTTGTAAGTATTTTCTGTATCTAGAAAAATGCAAGTGTAGGATAGTATTGAAGTTTACTGTCTGGATTGAACTTTGAAGTTGGACTCATTGGACTGGATTGAACTCATTGAACTCATTGAAGCTGGAATGTATCCATCAATACATGAGGAAACTGCTGTGAAAATTGTAATTTCTTTTAAAAATTATGTTTCGTTTATTTCCCCAAGCTGTAATTCAGCACTGAATACATGCCATATCATAAGACTGAAAAATAGACTTTTGACAAAACCCTTAGACATTCTAAGATTTTAAAATATTTGAAAAGGAGAAAAAAAAATGTAGTGACTCTTGAAGTGACAGTGAGGACTAACTAAAAAATTAATCATAAAATATCATCTCATCGAAAAATTAGATAGGTGGAAAAAAACAGAGAATTAAGAAGTGGCATTTTCTCAGTTTTTATTTTTTCACTCTGTATGATGTTCAACTCTGCCGCTAAAGAATGTCTCAGTAATTGAAACAGCCTGCGACTGTAGCTTCTCTCAGCTGTTGGACTAGGAGAGAGGGTCTGATTGTGGCATGAAGGCTTCCATGGTAATAATATTTTTAAAGAGGTGGTGGGCTTTGGTCTCTGGAGTCCACTTTTCAGCTCACATGCTAGACTTTGTCTGATTATAGACAAGGCATTGACCAGTCTGCCTTGATACTCTCTGTACTATGGAAGATACTTTTAGGTTGCCAGGTCTGTAGCGAAGAGAACTTCCTCTGTTTGCATGCCACTTATCAGATGGGAAGGCCCACAGACATAAATTTGTGCAAGAAGTGAAAAGGTAAAATTTAGAAGTTTAGTAATTTTGAGTGCAAATAAGTTTTCATTTCCACAGTTACTTCTCGTATTCAGTAGGACTTATTTTTCCAGTTCCTGATTTTGCATCTAAGAAATATGTTTGTGCTTTTTACTGCCTGTTGTAGTTACAGAGATGAATTCATTCTTACTTGCCTCTCCTCTCACTGAGGCACTGGGAACGGTTCTTCTCAAGTAGTCATCTTGCTAAACAATGAGACATCTGCTGTCTGAATGTGGCATTGCAGCGGTAATGTGCGTGTGGCTGAAAAATGCAAGCCCTTTATGGAATGATATAGGTGACTTTCAAACGGAGCACCCTTTTAGTTGAAACTCAGTTATTTTCATGAACCGTTTGGAACTACAGCATCAGGATGAGTAATTTTCAGTCTGTCTTAGTTAAAAAAATTCTCTGAAGCACTGAAAGTTGGAATACATCTAGTTCCCTTCATTGCCACCTTTGAGGGAAAAAAAAACTACGTAGAATTGCAGATCTGAGGAGAGAAAGTGTTGATGCTAAGTAAGTAATTTATCTTTACCTCTTTGTCCTACTGTAAGTGCAAAAGCAGAAAAATGCCCCAAATAATCTACCTTTATCAAGTACCTAATTAGCTCAGCTCTTATTTTTGAACATAAGACAGGTTATGAATTGGATGATAAAAGAGGAATTCTTTGGTAGCCTAGTTTTTAGATGAAGACAAAACCTTGTATTTGATCACAGATGCTGATTTTCCTAACAACACCACAGCCTGTGAATTATTCCTCATTAATACAGCTGTATGAAGCTGGGATTTTTCAGTTCACATCACTTTTTGTGTGGCTTTGGCTTTTTCTTCAGCTTGATGTGGTACAGCTTTGTCCGCGTTAGGAAATACTGAGGCCCAGCCCAAGTGGATTTGTGGAGTGAAATTCTTGGTGCCTAGGACCTGATACACAGGCCACATTCATTCAAGCTTTTTACAGTAGGTTAGTTACAGTCTTGTCCCAGCAGCTGATCAGTAGCATCCTGCAGCATACATTCTGGAATGCATCTTCTGGTTTTGTTTTATCCTATTGGTATTCAGTCTGTGCTCTCTGGGACACCTCAGTCATGAAGCTCAGCCTAGAGTAAGCAGCAATGTTGGGTAAATTGTGTCAAACAGGATGAAGGTATTCTTGCTCCAGATTGAAATGCTGATGTAAACTCACGCATTGACTTCTTTCTCAGTTGGAGCCAAAACTGCCCATTTCTATGTTTTTTTTCATCATTGATTCACTGAATAGAACAGAGATTGAATTTCTGAATAGAACAGAGATTGAATTTCTGGGACATATGTATTACTAGCTCTAGGCTTTAAATTGATGTTACTGCTATTAGCATGCTGATTGAACTTTTTTCCCCAGTAAACTTGAATTTTCATACATTCAAGTCTTTCATGTTACTTACACAATGAAACAATTTTAGGGGCCCTTATCCAAAATCTCTTCGCCTCACAGATGGCACTAAAAACTGAACAGAAAATCTAGTATGTTCATTATGAAAAAAAAAAAGTACACAAAATGTGTAGATCTGATTCATTAATCTTTGTTAATGACACTCAACAAATATTATTGAGCTACTATGAAAAATACTAATGAGGACTGAGGTTAGATATGAGGTATTTTCATTAAAGTTAGTTTTTTTTCATGCTTCTCCTGACTTTATAATGGAGTTGCTGTGTAACCACGTAAACTCAATTTTCCTTAAATTCTTAAATTTTTTACTCTAAAGACTGATGAACTCCAGAAGACATGCAAATTTTATGACATTTAATTTAGAGCTTCTGGTATGTTAGTATCAGAGTATGTTACAGGATTGTTAAAAATGTTTTAAAAAATGTGGGATCTTTGAATGAAGGTTGCGAATAGTGAACTCCTCTCCTGTTTATGCAGCTGAAGTATTTTAGTGTCAAGAGTAGTACAATTGCATTCTCCCAAAGACTTTCAGTGTTTCACCGTTTTTCATGCTTGATAAAATCCTGTTTATTATTTCTGTGCTAAAGCCAGTTTTCCTTATGAACTCTTTTCTGTAATTACTTACCAGCGTCACTTTATTAGAAAAATTACATGTAGAATGTTTGATCACATTATTGAATATGGCTTTGAAGATGACAAAAAATAGCTCAAAATATATTGCATTTTCAACATTACTTCTTGTGAAGTGTTTTTAGGAACTATAAAGACATGATTCAACCTATAACCTGCTTTAATTCATACTACTAGTTTATAATGTTAATTGAAAAGGGCTTTGCATGGATTTTTATTTCCATGTGCATACTTGGTAATGTCTTCTCGACAGTTAAATTATTAAGACCTCTAGTTTAATTGGGTACAAACTTCTCCAGGCATCTGTTTATTGAAGTTAGTCTTAAGATAGAGATTGTTACCACACTGTGTGGTGTCCAGAAGATAGATACATGTCAACTGTTCTGCTATGTTGCATTGTTTTCATTAGACTCAGAAGTTTCAAGGACCCCATGATAACAGCCTGAATTTGTGACCAATATCAAGCAGTGGTTTGAAGCCTCTTGCATCATGTGCATGCATTTTCAGTAGTGCTTACAACAGAGTGGCTAATCCCAGTGGTTTTCTCAGGAGTTATTTCATGTCAAGTTCAATTCCTTGAAGGTAACTTGCAGGAAAACTTCCTGGATTTCATAGTTGCAAGTATAATTTGAGCTCAGAACTTTCAGACCTTTCTAATCTGAAGGTGCTATTTAAGATAAGGATCATCCCTTTCTTCCCGTTCCCCAATCTAGTAGGTCCTCTCTTTTTCAATGTTGGAACACGTGAGTTTGTCCGGTTTCTAATGCTTGTTGTTAAAATGGCCACTTATGCAGAAATAAGAGATATTACCATATTTTAAGGGGCATTTTACAGGAACACGATTTTATCTAGCATATTTTTCACTCAAATATACAGTTTTAAAGTCTTCATCCCTACTGCCCAATTATCTAAAGCTTCAGTTTTGTATTTAAAATGGTACTTATTGTTGCTTTCAGCATATTTCACTGTCCTTTCTCTGTCCTTCTCTTTCAAAATCAGTTTGTAGAAGTTTTTACCTGCAGAAATGAAATATAATTTTAAGTTCAGGTATAGCAATCAGTACTAATAGGCGTCTTTGATCTGATCTGTTTAAAAAGTAAAGTATTATTATAACTACTGTTTGTGAGCTAGAACTGAATACATTTCATGAGTTTTCAAATGTGAAACTTCAGTTCATTTTCCTACACATAAACTTTACAAAATAACATCCATATTTAGCATTTTATCATGTTACAACCCTTCAGGAATAACTGTATTTTCTTTTGAAAATTTCCTCATTTTAGAGAAATTGAATCCAAAATGATGATTTTGAGTGGTGCCACCAAAGCACAGTCAATGAAATACACTTTAGATCCAATGCACATTACTGGAAAAAAAATCTCTCAGCAGTTTTTTCTGCTTTCACAGAGTATGTTTTAGGTTTGGTAAAGGATCAGAAATACTATTAGGGCCAAAGGATAAGATGTTTATGTCATATTTTACCCTGTGGTTTAAAAAATTATGGTTAAATAGCAGCAAGGGTAAGATGTTAGGATTGTAGAAGAGATTTGTTGCATGTTATAGAAGAGATACAAAGAGCCTTGTGTCTATGAGTAGGTCTGTCTTTTACCTCCGTTCTTATAATTTTTATCACCTGAAAACATGCATTTGTGCTTTCTTCACCTGCTGCTCCAGAGATGTACATTTAAAGTTTCTTTTAATAGCATGGTATAAAAAATACAGTAACTACAAGGTATGCCTTAGCAATTTCTTAAGGCAAAATAGACAAAATAAGTTCTTAAAATTTTGAATCTTATAAATAAAAAAGTAATTGAGAACATAATGCCAAAACTTTCAATACCAAATTAAATTTTACCTGTATATGTGATGTATTTTTTGCAGTAAATGCTCTGAATTTCATAGTTTCATAATCAAGGTTGGAAGGGACCTTTCAGATCATCAAGTCCAACCATCAGCTCAGCTCTGACAAGCCTCATACCTGGACGGGGACTTGAACCCCTGACCCTCAGATTGCCATTAACTAGTGTATCTCAAAATTTACATAAGGGCTTATGAATTGCAAGTGATGACATACCATCAAGTTCAAATAATTTGATTTCAGCATGTTTCCTAAATTTTCAAATATTCTTAATGCAATTTCATTGTTGTATTGGAAATAAAGGATTTACCTTGTCTTTCAGATGTGCAATGATATGCAATCACTGCAAGTATTTTAAGTAACTGTACTTCTGAGCCTCTAAAGCCAAAGAAAAAAGAAAAAGGACATCCAAACCTTTTTCAGCCTTTAAAAAAATCTTTTCTTCAATTGAAAATATAGTTAATATAATCTTGACAGTAAACAAAAACTGTCCTACTAGTGTGTATCCTCATAGCTGTGGGTGAATCTTTGAAAAACAATGTTATGTAATTTGTTGTCAAAATCAACCAGTCTATGTGAATAACTACAGCTAATAATAATGTGATACTTTTTTGATAACACTATAGACTACTTCTGTTGCACTTTAAATAACTGCATTGTTGCAGTTGTTTTTGTATTTCTTAGCAACAGAACAGGTTTTTAAATGTTACATTTTTAGAAGTGTGCTAGAATTGTTTTCATAATCATTATATTTTTATGCTGTCTTACTGACAGTTCCTTATGAGCAGCACAAAAAATTCTTTTGTATAAAATGCAAGGAACTGTTGTTATTATTGATATCTATTGACAATATGTATTGAAGTATATCAATCCTTATTCACCTTGGGGTCTGTATCGTCATTCCAGTCTCTGTACTGTTATAGCAGACTTGACACTGTCTAGTTTACTATCATTATGCTTGCTGTGTATCTGTAGTTTACATGGCCCATAGATTCTAAATATCATGCCCCATATGGTTATGATAAAATGTAATGCTTATAATACAAGAACAGAGTAGACCATCTGCAGATAACAAAACAGACATTTTAGCAATGAGATTTATACTCCAAAGACATTGCCTCCATAGGACACATCTGGAGGTACAGAATCACCATCATTTCCAGCACTTGGCTCCTGTAGAGCGGAC
The DNA here is from genome assembly GCA_013400935.1 of Turnix velox. Lineage (NCBI taxonomy): Eukaryota > Metazoa > Chordata > Aves > Charadriiformes > Turnicidae > Turnix > Turnix velox. The sequence goes on from VZTY01015134.1 coordinate 347,586, forward strand.
TGCCTGCATCCATGGTGCATCACACGCTTTGCTTAGATGTCTGTTGAATCCCAAGACATTGTTATTTTTCTTTTTACAGGAAAACTGCCATAGTTCACCCAAGTCATGACATGAGGCAAAGGGTGTATGCTGTATTTCTCGAGGCACTGCATGATAGCAGTGTCTCAAGTCAGGAACCTGCTAAGGCAGCGTTGGGTGATTGTTACAGTGTTCTGAGAGCAATTTTGTTCATGCTGTCTGAAGGGAAAAGTCCCGTTGGTGAACCTGAGTCAAAACTTTCACTGATTCTGTGTCAGAAAGGCCTAGCTAGGTCAATCTGAAGTAAAGCCCAAGAGATGTGTGGAAAGCTGCAGTACATCTGGAGCAAGCAAGGGAACAAAGTTATTAAACATGCACAGTGTTGGTGCACATGAGGTTATTTTAACTGCATCTCCATTGTTAGATCAGATTTGCTACAAAATGTATTTCAACTGCATTACTTTGGTTTTGGTATCAGTTGAAGTTACATATTTGTGCTTGTATACATTTGTCTGTATAAAGATATATTCAAGGATCTTTTGGTTTTAAACTATTAGTAACATCTAATGAGCATAATTGTTGCATAAATAAGTCTTCAGTATGCGAAAACCAGATGTCTCAGAATTCCATATAAAGGTGTGGATATTCATCATATGAATTTCAGTCATTCCTACTTGATTCTTTCACTGCAGTAAAGTTCTTCCATCTAGTTGCCAATAGTCTCAGGCTAGACAGTGAGGAGCTTCTTCACCTTAATTCTTTTTTGAGATACTTAGATAGCCTTTATCCTTCCCTCTGAAGATCCACTGATGAAGTTTCTAGAAGTTAGCTTTATTTCCAGATTTATATTAAAAATTACAGTACATTGCAGAAAGAGACTGTCTTAAAAGATATTATAATGTTAAAACAGGAGAGACATCAAGAGGTTCTTTTTCTCAAACACTAGGCAGTGCGAATCATACTCTTGTATTATATGACATATCCATGACTGCACAATCCTCTATATCCCTTGATGGTCTTCAGTGTCATCATTATCCTATTTTCCTTTTATTGAAAAAGGTCTGGCAAACTCCCCTTTGCCCCAGAAATGATGAATTGTAATCAGATTTAAAGTGAATTGTTAATTATGTGCATTTGAATAAGGCCTTTCCTTTCTGTGTATTCAATTTCTTTACAAGGGACTTGCTAAATATTTTATATTTATTATTTCTTCACATTCATCTAATTGTGGCATTTTAGGAACTTTAGAGAACAATGCCGATGATAATAAGATCAGGAAGAGATTACAAGAACTGAAGTTCTCAAGCAGAGGAACAATGAACTGCTAAGTGACAATCACTACAGTTTGAGCAAATGTGGGGACAGAACATAGAAACTCGCAGCCCACTGCCCTTTTTCTGTAGGCAGACAAACTACCCTTAGATAATGGTTTTTAAAAGAAAATTGCTGTTTGCTGTGAAAGAAAAGCATTCAACTTGCTCTGAGCAGAGGGTTGGGCTAGATGACCTCTAGAGGTCCTTTCCAACCTGAACTCATCTATGATTCTATTGAAATGCTAACTCCACATATGGAAAATTTGGATTCTTCAGTAAGTGCTTTTGTCAGTGTCTCCTCTTGAGGCTAGTTTCTAAAGCTTTGTTCAGCTTTGATAACACCTTTCATATTCCTTTTGTAATTGCATTAAACTTGCATGCCATTCTTGTCTAATACCCACATTAATCTGTATAGTGCCAAATGGGAAGCCATGAGGAATATGTATTTATAAATTCCAGTTTATCAAGCTCTCTTCTGGTGTTCCAACATTCAGGAGTACTCCTGTGTGAAATAACCTAAATCCACAGCTGCCTTCCCTACTTACAAAAGTGCCTAACAATAAATTATTCTGGAAGAGCTTTGCTGCTACGTCAGTTTAAAGGAGGAGTGTTTTAAGGAGTGAGAAGGAGGGGGGAAAAGAAGCACCTTTCGCATTAGCTTGTATAGAACTCAGTCAGCCCTCAGAAAGCCTAGGAAAATGGATATTCCTTGTAGCCTGCCTCCATGGTCTCATATTTAAGAAGAGATAAATACTGGGCCCTGACACACAAGGATTTCGGCAGGAATCTTAGTTTAAAAAGTAGCTCATGGAGCTGCTTTAAGTTCAGTGGTAGCACTGAAGGACTACTTGTACTGCTTAGTGAATCAACACAGTAATCATAACCACGGATCTTTGATTTCAATCATGACCACATACACACTGGGCTTTTATCTGTTTTCTAATTCCTTGATTATTCAGAAATGAATTTCACAACAGTATTTTGAATTCTGTTACATTATTTGTTTTATTTTGGTATAAATTTGCTAGAAGCATTTGTGGGTTTAGCAATATTTAAGCAATTAAGCAAACCTTTAAGCAATAGACACTTCTGTCCCGTATGGTCTGGAACCTGTCTTTTGCCATTAGTCTTCCATTTGCAGACAGGGTCCCAGGTGTGTAAAATCAAAACCTCTCTTGTCAATATCAGCTGCACAAACTATTTCTGACCCAGAAGAGAGCCATCTGAGTCCATTTCTTTTTAAAATGAATACTGGCATTTCCTGAAGAGCAGTTAGCAAATATGATGATGACTTCTGTTTCCATCTGACAAGTAAGCAAACTACAAATTTATATGTAAAAGTAACTTGTATTTTGAGTAAAATAAAAGGATTTTTTTTTTTTAATAATGGAATTTGCTCCATAGAGGGATGTGGATTCTTTTATCTGGGAGAATTCTCCTGGGCACAAATTCCATGTGAATCATTAATCAAGTTCCTTTGTACATAGAGGATTTCAAAGAAGGTAAATACTGCTTTTGAATAAGCATCCAAAAATTTTCTTGAGTAGCAAAGTATTAGCTTCAGAATTCTTGAGAGGTGTTATGTATGTTATACGTAGCATCATACTTCTGATTTAAAGACCATTTTGTTTCCATGTGGTTGCATGCACATAATAAATAAGAAAAGGGATTAGTGAATGGCCAAATCTGTGACACTTCAGCATTTGATTATGAAAGAGAAGGATGCCCTGGAATAGACTGACAGAGAGTGAAGATGCAGCAACAGAATGATGTTCTCTTCCAGCCAGGAGCAGCTGGCATGTTACTTTTTGTTCCTGCCATTAAGTCAGGTGTGGAGGCCTGTACAGCTTTGTCTTTTCTTATGTTTGAAATTCAGGCATTTAATAATGCTGTGGTTAGGCGATGATTCTGGAGCAAAATTGGAGTACTACTTATGATTACCCATGGTCATACTATGCTCATAATTTGGTGATGTTAGGATCTCAAGTCCTAAGGTATTCTTACTGTGTATATATAGGATATGTGATGGAAGGACTAGGAATAATGGATATAAATTGTAAGAGGGGAGATTCAGGCTGGATATAAGAGAGAAATTCTTTATGGTGTGGGTGGTGAAACCCTGGAACAGGTTGCCCAGAGAGGTTGTGGATGCCCCCTCTCTGGAGTTTTTTAAGGCCAGGCTGGATGAGGCACTGAGCAACCTGATCTAGTTGGAGATGTCCCTGCCCATGGCAAGGGGGTTGGAACTAAATGATCTTTTATGTCCCTTCCAACCAAACTATTCTATGATTCTATATATAGTAACTTGCTAGACTTCTGACAGAAACAAGACAAATCAGAGTAATTTAGTTTTCTTTGAACTATTCCAAGACCTGAAATAAATCTAGTCAAGAGTTAAGAAATTCTGGGACTATATGCCCATACAGATGAGGGCCTATAGTAAAGCAGAATTTAGAGCATTTATTGAAAGAACAGATCAGTAGCTGCTTTGAAAAGACCTGTCATTTTTGAATTGCAAATAGAATGTGAATAGCAGGCAAGACTGATTTTTCTGTGATGATTGTGTCTTGTTGCTGGTATTCTCAAATGATAGATTCTCTTTTCCCTCCCTGCTCCCCAAAATTAACAGTAACATTTTAGTGGAGGTGTAGGAAGAGGCTCTTGTCTTGTTGATCTTAAATTGTGTGATTTATTCCTTGATAATGATTTTTTAAATTGCAGGCTCTCCTTCTTTTGAACAGTCTAGGCCTGAAAAGATGAAGGAACTCTATTAAAAATTTATATCCAAATATATATATCTATAAAGAAATACATAGAAATGAAAAACAAAAATATGAAAGTGTATTATTTACTTCTCTCTATCTGTAACTACTCTGCTGTCAGGATAGAACCCCTTTTCTGTGGTGGTGCTGCTAACAGCTGGAGCCTTCTCAAAAAATTTAATTAACAGGACCACTAATGGAATTTTCCTTGATTGAAGATATAAACTGGGGGGACCTCATATTAGCTTATCAGCACCTGAAGGGGGCCTACAAAAAGGCTGGGGTAGGACTTTTTAATAGGGTCCAGGATGGCAGGACTAGGAGGAATGGATGCAAATTGGAAGAGGATAGATTTAAGCTGGATATAAGAAAGTTCTTTACTGTGAGGGAGGTTAGACACTGGAATGGGTTGCCCAAAGAGGTTGTGGATGCCCTCTCTCTGGAGGTGTTTAAGGCCAGGCTGGATGAGGCAGTGAGCAACATGGTCTGGTGGGAGGTGTCGTTGCCCATGGCAGCAGGGTTGGAGCTACATGATCTATTTAAGTTCCCTTCCAACCCAAACCATTTTGTGGCTCTATGATAAGAGAAGGTTTTAGTCCTTTGTGCCCTTGTAGCAGTTAGCACAGTTCCAAGGCAGAACTCATTTGTGCTGTCAACTTACTGACTATTTTTCTCTCTCACAAATAGGACTATTTTCTTGTAACTTGAGAAAGAGCCTTTGGAAACTGTTCTGTAATCTGTTCCTTTAAAGTTGCTTCACAGAACTTCCAGGTTCTGTGGTTGTTGAGTGTGAGTTTACTCCAAATTCTGTTTATAGTTACGATACCATAGGATTAATATGTCTGATTTGGGAGGAAGATGTCCAATGGTAAGCAATGATAGCAAAGGGAGTCTTGGATTTGTTGGCATTTTCCTTCAAAATTTCTGTTCCAAGAACTGGAGTAAAGTATCTTAATAAAGAGATGTTTATTTAAGTAAAGATGTACCATTTAGTTATTCCATCTTGTATTTCCCAATGCTGAGGTTATATTGTACCCTGCCTTTTTGGTACCAAGCTTCTCTCTATTATGACAATAAATATGCCACATGATAACCAGCTTCCATAACTGGAACACTGCAAAGTTGCAAGATAAAAAGCTGAGTATGAGTGACTGAACTCACTATAAGTTTGAGGAGCAGCGGTGTAGGAGAAATATGCACATTGCTCCCCTGTTCTATGCTCAGCACATGTTACAGGCCAGTGTTGTCAGTCACTTTCCTTCCATGATGGATATCAATATGGAATGTGTTGAATTGAAAGGAGAACCAAGTCAAAGAACTGCAGTACCTTCTTTCAATTTATTTGAACAATGCTATGTTACATAAAATTCTTTACAAGAAAAGCCAATAATGAATACATGATTGAGTCCAAAATTTTTCCTTTAGGCTATGAATTTTCATTACCATTCACAGACCTTTTTATAATTGCTTGTATAGGGTTTGCACATGATATGTTGTCTAACTTGGAAAAAAATACTTGGCATGTCTGCTGGTTTTATGCACTGAAAATTAGTATTTAAGACTCAAGGGAAGGTTTTGAATACAACATTGGGGAAGTGGAGAGACAGTAAAATCTTCCTTTAAAATAGTTTATGGCTCTCTTTAAAACACCATGAAGAGAAGTATCTCACAGTTTCCTAGGGTTATCCATCACAAGCCGACTTGTCTGTCCAGGGTTTTCCCACATGTCTTCCTAGTTCGATAAAAGATGTGCATGAATGTGCAGAATGATTTGCCTGTTTTGTCTGAATGATGACATTGTATAGGAAACTGAATTTGCTGCATCCCTGGCAATCTTTTGTAGCTGAATTGGGAGTTCAGTGTTGCTCCTTATACTTTCATAGCTGTTAGGGTACTTTGCATTCATTGGGCTGGATTTCATCTTCCATATTGATCTGCTGAGAAACTCAACTTGCATGGATATTTAGAAGAATGCATAGGAAAAAATTAACTGTTCCTTAAATATACATCCCTAGGATAAATTAATCCACTACCAGCACTATAACACCAGACTTGAGAGTCTGTATGCTGTTATCCCAAATACTTGTATTGATGTACTTGTGACAGTGTGATTTCTGAAACATGTAGTGTTTACTATTGCTTCACTCCCTGTGAGTTTTACAGGTATTACTGGTAAGAGCAGCATGTATCCAATGTATGTTGCATTACAAGATGTTGCCATCAGAGAATGAGAGTCATTTAAGCAGGGTGTTTTAGAGGTTGGTTTTTTTTTCAAAGATTAATTTATCCTTGCACACATTGATGTCAGTGGTGCATGATAATACAGGGGAAAAAAAAATCCTACTTAAAGTAGGCACTTTACAATATACGTAGATATAGAAAGTGTAAAACACATAAACCAGGAGAATTATCTGTGGTTTTCAAGTAGGCATGTAAAGGGCTCTGTTCAGAGTAGTTGTATAAACTATGTGATATAAGGAGATGAAATGAAATATAATCATTACCCAAATACAGTGAATGAAGATAAGAGTTCTCCACAGTTTATCTACCAAATGAGTGTCTCTGTCTAACACATTGACTCTAATAGCACAGTTCTTAATATTAAGTCTGTCCACATATTTTGTGCAAAATCTCTGTGGTGAGGCATTCATTGCATTGAAAAGCTGACACAATGAAATGCTTTTTTGTGCTGACTCTGGACAAATTATAGTTCATTTTGTCAGTTTCAAGGTCAGGAGTGCTATCATGGCTCTTAAACTGCAGTGTTGTAAAGTGGACTGTATTGAACGTTCGAGGAACAGCTGTAAGTTTGCCTGATTACTGCAGGCAGGTATCTCCAGCAGCAGCGTTCTTTGTCTGAACCCATTTCTCTTGTCTGTAATTCTTACTTTTGCTGTAACTTGATTTCAGAATTGACTTTCATTGCAATGTATCTGGAGTTGTAGAGCTCAGGCATATTTTCAAGGCACAGAGTAGTCATTGTTAGTATGTCAGTGCAGAAATAGTTTAAGTGCTGATTTCAACTCTGTTAGTAGTTTTAGCGCAAGTCAAAAAGGCACTGTTATTAAAAACCTTGTGCTTCCACAGTCTGTGGTTCATTCTTTATCATTGTATAGGCTGATTATTTTTTTATAATTAGAGAACACAAGCCCTTTCACAAGCCCTGGACATGGATGGACTTAGTACCTTACTTTCCAACTTCAGCTTCTCTAGCCTAAGACTAGCCTTTCCTCCATTTATGCCCTGTGGCTGCATTGGCATGAGAGTATTCATAGAATCATAGAGTTGGAAGGGACCATCAAGGATCATCTAGTCTAACCCTCCAACAGTGAGCAGGGAAATCCAGCCCTAGATCAGGTTTCTTAGAGCCTCATCAAGCCTGGCCTCCACCCCCTCTCTGGACAACCTGTTCCAGAGCCTCACCACTCTCATGGTAAAGAACTTTTTCCTAATGTCTATTCTAAACCTGACCTGCTCTAGTTTAAAACCATTGCTCCTCATACTATTGCTACATGCCCTTGCAAACAGTCCCTCCTCAGCTTTTGTACAAGCCCCCTTCAGGTAGTGTTAGGATGCTGTAAGGTCTCCTCAGAGCCTTCTCTTCTCTAGGCTAAACAGCTCCAATTCACTCAGCCTGTCCTCATAGGAGAGATGCTCCATTCCCCTGATCATCCCCATGGGCCTCCTCTGGACCCTCTCTGACAGGTCCATGTCCTTCTTCTGCTTAGGGCTCAAGAGCTGGATGCAGTACTCCAGCTGGGGGTCTTGCAAGAGCAAAGTAAAGGGGCAGAGTCACCTCTCTTGATCTGCTGGACACAGCTCTTCTGATGCAGCCCAGGTTAGCCTCCCAGGCTGCAGGTGTGCACTGTTGGCTCATGTCCAGCTTTTCATCCATCAGTACTCCCAAGTCCTTTTCCACAGAGCTGCTCTCTCTATCACATCACCTCCCAGCCTGTTTTGGCAATAAGGATTAGCCCAGCCCAAGCACAGAACCCTGTACTTGTTCCCCGAGGGATATTGCTCATTACTCTTCTCCATCTAGACTCTGAACCGTTGACTACAACTTTCTGGATGCAACCATCTAGCCCTTATCCCCCAAAGAGTCCACCCATCTAATCCCTTTGTAACTTAGAGGGAAAGATGTAGGGGACTATGTCAAAGGCCTTGGAGAAGTCCAGATGTATGATGTTGAGTGGTCTTCTTCTGCCCCCTGATGTATTAATTCATTGTAGAAAGCCAATAATTTTCCCGTGAATAAAAGTAATAAAATTATTTTGCCATTTTGGTAAAATGCAGAATGATAGTTTAAACAAATGAAGTTTTTTGTTTGTTTTTGTTTGGGTTTTTTTTTTCATAAAAACAATGGTACACTCCAGAATCCCTTTCTTTTCTAATAAAATATAATTGAAAGCTCCTGATTGCCCTCTGTTGTACCTAAGGAAGCTTTCCTGCCTGTTTTGGTCTTTCTCTTCTCCCTTTTATATAGTGGTTTGTTAGCAATGCTTTTTGATTAGCAAAGTAAGTAATTTTAATAGAGTCTCTCTGCCCCACAACTTTACATTTTGTTTTACAGCTCACCTGTAGGAGTTCATGATCCTGCAACCAATTTATTGCTTTACTATGGTGACTTCTGCTATTTGAAAGCAGACAAAGAAATATGGGTAACTTTATCATATCTGGCCAGGGTCACCACCTCATCAAAGAACTCAGAGTTTCTGTAGCGTAAAAGGGTTGCAAAAAAAACAAATAAAGGCAATATTTCTTTGTAAAATTAGCTTAGTGTGTATTTTGGTGATATGATGTGTTTTATTGACTTACTGTCTTAGTCTGAATTCTGAAACTTGTTTTAGTTGTGGATAATTTTCAAATGAATACTGCTCTGCCATTGCAGTAACCCTATATTTAGTCTTTTCTTTCAGCTCTTTAGGATCGCTGGCATTGTCTACCTTTCAGTAGAGAGACAGGATGTTAAAATACTTTTTCTTTCCTTTTCAGGGAATAATATGTGGGAGGCTGTGGACTATTTGCTTCCGACATAAGAACAGCACTGGGTTGGAAATCTGCACTCCTGAGAGAATGCTGGGAATCTGCAGAGGGCGACGGAAATTCCTGGCTGCCTCTCTGACTGTCCTTTTTGTTCCAGCCATTACATGGATTTATCTGTTTGCTGGGAGTTTTGAAGGTAGGAGGGTAGTAATGGCTTGTGGGTGGGGAGCTGGATGCTGAATGATTCGTATCAGGGCAGAAAAATGCAAATCAGACATCATTGATTTTATTTAAATAAATCTGGTTTGGCTTGCATAGGGAATAGTTCCCAAGCTGTAAATTTCAGTAAATGACCTTCCTTACTGGGTGATCATTGCTGAGGAGGAAGTAATTGCTGTCCCTGGTTACTTGATTTTCCCTTCGTCTTTGTACTTTCAAAAAGTGCAACAAAACTCTGCTGTCTTACTTATTTCTTCTCTGTGTTTTGTAGTTTTTAAAACTTGATCTACCCTACAAGATTTTACTTTTAATTAAATGTAGAATCTCATTTTACATCTTCCCTTAATATTGTTTGAAAGTGTTTAAAACATCCTTATGCATTCTTTACACAACTGTTGTTTTTATGGACCTGTGTGTTAGATCATATATGTATGAGTGACGTGAGCCACTGAGTCTGATTTTGAGACACAAAGCAGGATATTTTATTATTTTCTAGTTATGAATTATGAAGGGACTGCAGAACAAGTCAGGGAACCATGGGGCAGTGGTTTCTGCTCAGTTATCATCACTCAACTATAGGCTTTCTTGTGTCCAGTGGGCCAGTGTGCTGCTGCTCATGTTATCAGGGAACACTTGGTAGCACCAGGTTTTTGTGATGTCTGACAGTGGGATGTAAATGCTATGAAAAGTTTTATAGGCTCCTGATTTGGTTGTATAAAGGTCTGCATTGCCAGAACTTCCAAATATGAGGCTTTTTTCCTGCCTTCGTGTGGAGTTTATTAATTCTGGCCACTACCACTATGCTTATTGTCCTGCAAGGCTTAGCACAGAAAATCAATTAATACCTATGCAAAATCTCTTTATTTAAAATCAGTTTGAATCCATATCCCTTTGAGTAGTGGTGGGTTAATATAGCTGGAGTATTTTTGTGTCCTCTTCTTTCTTTAGATGGAGATCCTTGAGTTTATAAATATGTGACCTGCAGCTGTATAGTTAGTAGTTTTTATAATCAGAGTTGGAATAAGCACTACTGTGCCTTTTAAATTGTCTACATGATCACCTTTTTTTCTAGTTTAAGGAGTTCATTAGTGATACTTCCATTAGGTGAGATTAGAAGATGCTGGATCTCCTGTTTCCTCCTATTAGCTTGCTTTATTTATTTAATTTAATTTTGTATGTTTGGCAATAAGTGTGTTATTCTGGGAAGAGTGAGAAAAGCTGTTCAGCCTTTGTAGTTATTTTAGCATAAGGAAAGATTTTTCAGCTTTTTAAAAATTATACAAAAACTAGTTTACAGTCTGATCATTTAAAAAAGGCATTGTTTAAAATACCAGGCTTCTTTCATGTAACCTTAGCTGACAAATTTGTGCTTGGTTTCAAAACAAATTTAGATTCCAACTTACATTACAAGTAAGAATGTGTAAAGATTTTCAGAGTGTATTACATACATTTCTAAATTAGTTACATGCCAGCTACAAATATTTGCTTATGTAAATTTATTTGGATACTTAAAATTCTGCCTTAATGGGTAGTAACTCTATGAGCTTATTCTAGAATGAAACACTTACGGGATTCATGTTAAATTGGAAATGTAAGGGGTGCTGGCTGCATACTTGAAAACTAATGATCTGGCAGGCAGAACAGAATTGATTTTGTTTGATTTTTAAAAGGTGAGCAAATGCAGCTCTCACCTTTGTGCTTTTAGAAGAGTTTTGTGCTGCCTTGTTGTAATGCCTATTTTAATTGTGTCCCCAATTGATAATGGCATCCTGCTTTAAGTTCCTGCGCTTGTAGAATCCTTTGTTTTTACAGAGAGCTCAATATAAATCTTGAAATTTGCTGCTACGACATATTTAAAGTGACTTTAGACTTTCAGTGTGAATTAATCTTAAATGCAAACCAGGGAGAACCATTACCTATTGAGAAGCCTTGTGCTGGTGAAGGACTGGAAATTATATAAACTATTTCTCTTATTTTTCTATATTGCTTTTCATTTTAATTTTTGTAAACTAAGATCAGTTAAAATATTTATTTAACCGAATAACAGCTAGCATTTTCCTTAACTTGTGAGTATTATGGGCAAAGACTTAAAGCCACTTTATAATTTTATTTGGGATCTTGTTTTCCACTCTCCTATGGCTCAGACAGTTTACTTACATTTTAGTCTCTTTGTGTATCCTGGAGTGAAAAATGTCCCATGACAGCATTGTGCCTTGACTTTAAACCAGCAGGAACTAGGTGAACTTTCCAACCCAAGTTCCCTTCCAACCCAAACCATTCAAAGATTCTAATCAGGTCTTACCAGTCTGAGAGTGAGTAATTTCTGAAAAAAATTTCAGAGTTTAGTCAGACAGAAGAGGCCGTACTGAATACTGAAGTTATAAACTAGAAAATTTGTTATATTTTACCTCAAACAGGACACTTCATCAAGTGGTCCACATGTGGACCACATGTGGTCTAACAAGTGCTTAGCAACAGATAAAGGTCACTTCCCTCAGTCTAGTTGTAATGTTTCTGTTGATAAAGCCGAGGGTGCCATTAGTTTCATCACTGTCCAGGCATGCTGGTGGCTCATGTTTAATGTTTTGTCCACTAAGGACTAGAGGTCCTTCCCAGCAGGACTAGTCCACAACCTGTGCCTTTGGGAAAGTTAGTCCTTCCAAAGTACAGGGCTTTGCATGTCTACGTCCCCCTATGTGGCTCCCTTGCCCATGTGTTTATTGTTAAGCCCAGGCTTAACATTACTTGCAATCTTGATATGGATGGATTCCGATGTATCTTTCAAGTAATTCATAAAAATATTGAAAGTTACTTGGCACTCAGGCGGTCCACAAGTAACTATCACCCTTTGAACCAAACATTCCAGCTAGTTTGTTTCACTTATCAGGTAGTCCACCCGTATAGACTCTGGGAGTCCATGTTGAAAGCTGCAATAAATTCTGTGGAGATCACATCTACTAGTCATCTCTTACTCACAGATCTAGTAATTTCATCACAGAAGGCAGTCAGTTTGGTCAAGCAATATTGGTGAGTCCATGTTATTCCCCTGTCAGGCCTAGGCATATTTCCATTTAAAGATAATTACAGATACCAGTGAAATCACTTCTCAATTTTTTTTCCACTAAGTTAAAAGGCTGAGCTAGCTGAGTTGTCATTCCAAAAAAATTGGTGCTCTTTTTTGTATTCTTTTGCAGTTTTTTGGTCCTATTAATGTTTCTAGAATCAAATATATCTTTTAGGATATCTGTAATTTTGTGTTAAAAAATTGAATGTCTTTAATGGAATTAGCAATTGCATTACTCATTCCTGGATTTTTTATCTAAGAAATTAAGTTATTCATTTGACGTAGATGGCAGTGGGATCACATTCAAAAACTCTTCATAAGCTTTTTGTTCGTGAATCTGTAATATAAAATAGGCCTTAATGCAGTCAGTTCCCATGTTCTGTTTTTTAAATCGTTTCCAGGTTTTTAGGATGGAATTTTATTTTATTTTGGGTTTTGTTACTTTCTTGTCAGAAAGTACCATGCAGTCTGCTACTTCCCACTTGTGGCAGTCACTGCCAGTGAGACCCTTCCCTCAGAATATTCAATGAAGTTGTCATTACCCTACTTGTGACAGCAGCAGCTACTAGAAGCCTCGTTAATCATGTATAAATATCTATTAGGGTTATGAACTAGAATGTTAAAGAGGATTTTGAATATTGTTATAGCCTTTGAACATACCTGGTTACTGTTGTTTTTGATAATGCACAAGGACAGCATAATTTCAGTTAACAGTTAGTTTGAATAAAAAAAAAATAATTATTCCAACATTCTTAAATTACATTCTAAAGGCAAGATAATAGAGTAGAAAGGGTGGAGTGCATTTAAAACAGGAAATAAATAATATATGATGAATTTTCATTAGAAAGAAGATAGCAATTTCACTAACAGTAGCTCCAGAAATAGTATCATTTTCCAAGCTATGTGCAGCAATTTCCTGTCATCCTTACTATGAAGGTCATGTAGAACGGAGACTTGGAACTGTAATTTGACACGTGCTCTCCAGATTACTGATTACTCAAAAAAAAGTCCAGTGTGAGTATGTGACCTCAGCATATTTTCAGTCACCTCTGTTTTGACAGAATGAAAATGCACCCGAGTTAATCAGTTTCTGTATGGTGGATTCACTTGAGGTTAAAACGCCTACGGTGTCTGTATAGGTTCACAGGAAAGGAAAAGTCAGTAATGAAAGAAAATTTAGAAAATTTGGAAAGTCCTGTGANTTTTATTCTCTCCTTTCACTCCAGTGTTGATTGACTCCCATTTCCCGATGATATGTTTTAGTACAAGTCATCTTTAGAGCCATGACTGAAGCCAAAGTTGGGCAAACACCTCGTAAAATACAAAAAAGTGAAATGAAGGAAGGTTGCCAATATTCATCTTAGTATTTAAATGGATTCACTTTGTTGCTGTTTGCACTCTTTTTGTGCATTTCAGTGAATATGTTAATTGGGAAGACTGACTACAGAAACAATGAATATCCAGACTTAATATTCATGGGATGCAGATTTTGAAATTATATTTGTGAATACTTGCATCAGAAAGCTGATTATTGGAAGTTCCACTTTATCCTGTTAAGTGCCAAAAGTTTATCCCATGATCTATGTGCATGATGAAAACTGCCTGAATTTTAATGCTTTCAATAAGTTGCTCATAGGAAGAGGCAGAAAAATAATTAATTGCTAAAATGGCCATCAGACACTTGCAACTGATGAATAAACATCAGAAAATAATCCCTTCACAGACAGCGTAATCAGAAAGGGGCAAAATCTGAAATGGCTTTTTTCATTACAGTTTGCTCACTTTGCCTGAGTTTGTCTGCTGTATGTCTCAAGAGGATTAGAGAAGAAAACTTAATCCTGTGTCCATTTGAAGTAGAAGGATCAACCTCTGTATTGATCCTTTTAAATAAATTTCTGAGAGAAGAGGTCCTGAAATAGCACCTCTGCATATAATATGGATGCTATTGTGATGGGTGCCTGAACAGGTTTGCAGGAGGTATGTTTCAGTTTAAATCGGCTTCATGGCAACCACTTCATAAAAGCTGCTTCTTTCCATTCTGAAGTAAGTGAGTGGTTGTAGTTTACTTCTATCTTGTTATTTTCTTTTTTTTTTTTTTAGGAGATATGCTGAGATCATTGTCACTATCTCAGCTGCAATCAGATACCTTTTTAAGTCTGTCTGCGTTTTTTACTTGGAGACCCTATAAGAATAAAAAATAAAATCAGTCACAGTAACGAAGAACACAGGTTTGCATCAAGTTTTTTGCTTTGTCCTGGGAGACTTCTCTTTCTCTGAAAGCCTTGTGATTTGGATTTAGAGAATACTGAGAAAGTATGGTTGTAATATGCTGTTGACCACAAAGGTCCCTGCAGTGAAAGCTAAATCTGGTTCTTTGCTCACTATCTGTATCCCCACAATTAGATTTTGTTTTACAGGCATGAGACTCTTTATCTATCTATCTATCTATCTATCTATCTATCTATCTATCTATCTATCTATCATCTAAGAAAATGCCTTAGACGCAAGTGAGCCAAAATACAGCGTGGTGATAGGAATCTTTTGAGGTCCAGCTGTGACATTAGTCTTCTAAATCACTCTTTCAATTTAACTTGCAAACTTACTTACTATTCCCAATTATATTCTTAACTAGCAAGGTCCTCTGAATATTTCAACACCTAAATGCTGATGTCAGCGCTGTTTCCTCCTTAGCTTGCCAGGAATTCACATCCTTAAACCAATAAAAGACTACTTCTGGAAGGCCATGAATGTTGCAACAGCCCCTTCTTTTGTCATTGTGTGGTGCCAAATGAAAGCAAGTGCACATTGTTTTTTTGAACTCCAGTATAAGACACACACATTCTCTCTTTACACTTATTTTTTAAGTATGTGCATATTCTTTCATAAAAATAAAGCAAGCTGCAGGTTTACATTCTTTCCTATCTGTACACCTCTTGACTAAATGAGATGTTTTTTTGTTTCTGAACATGTCTATCAAGTTTTGTCTTGACTTCCTTTTCTATTTGGCTCACACTTTGTTATTTCTGCTAGAAACATAAAGGTCAGAAGAAAAAGGAATTCTCTGAGCAGGAGTAAATGGCTAACTTCTTTGTAACAGCAGCTTACTCTGAATATAATGTGTGATTTCTCAACATTTTTCTTTCATCTTTGTCTTCCTCATTATTTGATCAAACTTCTGATGACAATGCAGTCTGTAAAAGTTGTGTAACTCAAAGGTGAGCAAATTCCAAGAAGGGATGTCTGGATGCCTAAATTGTCTGGGGGCTACATGGAACACTTGCTTTAGAAGTTTTTCCTGATTATTATTCTTTCTCTGCTTCTAAGATATGTACTTAGTAACTTCATAGGAAAAAATACATTTTTCTATAGAAAAACAGAAAAGTCAATATAAGCTTAAATATCTCAATTGGTTTTGGGTTTTTTTGGGTTGNAAGGAAAAGTCAGTAATGCAACCTCAGAAAGAAAATTTGGAAAGTCCTGTGAGGTCATGTAGGGAATTTGTGAGTGAGCAGGAAGCCAAATAGTTTTTCTTATTTGCAGGGTAATATCTTAAAAACTACTTTCCTGGAGTTTGCTTTCTTTTATTCTCTCCTTTCACTCCAGTGTTGATTGACTCCCATTTCCCGATGATATGTTTTAGTACAAGTCATCTTTAGAGCCATGACTGAAGCCAAAGTTGGGCAAACACCTCGTAAAATACAAAAAAGTGAAATGAAGGAAGGCTGCCAATATTCGTCTTAGTATTTAAATGGATTCACTTTGTTGCTGTTTGCACTCTTTTTGTGCATTTCAGTGAATATGTTAATTGGGAAGACTGACTACAGAAACAATGAATATCCAGACTTAATATTCATGGGATGCAGATTTTGAAATTATATTTGTGAATACTTGCATCAGAAAGCTGATTATTGGAAGTTCCACTTTATCCTGTTAAGTGCCAAAAGTTTATCCCATGATCTATGTGCATGATGAAAACTGCCTGAATTTTAATGCTTTCAATAAGTTGCTCATAGGAAGAGGCAGAAAAATAATTAATTGCTAAAATGGCCATCAGACACTTGCAACTGATGAATAAACATCAGAAAATAATCCCTTCACAGACAGCGTAATCAGAAAGGGGCAAAATCTGAAATGGCTTTTTTCATTACAGTTTGCTCACTTTGCCTGAGTTTGTCTGCTGTATGTCTCAAGAGGATTAGAGAAGAAAACTTAATCCTGTGTCCATTTGAAGTAGAAGGATCAACCTCTGTATTGATCCTTTTAAATAAATTTCTGAGAGAAGAGGTCCTGAAATAGCACCTCTGCATATAATATGGATGCTATTGTGATGGGTGCCTGAACAGGTTTGCAGGAGGTATGTTTCAGTTTAAATCGGCTTCATGGCAACCACTTCATAAAAGCTGCTTCTGTGTACATTTCCATTCTGGAGTAAGTGAGTGGTTGTAGTTTACTTCTATCTTGTTATTTTCTTTTTTTTTTTTTTAGGAGATATGCTGAGATCATTGTCACTATCTCAGCTGCAATCAGATACCTTTTTAAGTCTGTCTGCGTTTTTTACTTGGAGATCCTATAAGAATAAAAAATAAAATCAGTCACAGTAATGAAGAACACAGGTTTGCATCAATTTTTTTGCTTTGTCCTGGGAGACTTCTCTTTCTCTGAAAGCCTTGTGATTTGGATTTAGAGAATACTGAGAAAGTATGGTTGTAATATGCTGTTGACCACAAAGGTCCCTGCAGTGAAAGCTAAATCTGGTTCTTTGCTCACTATCTGTATCCCCACAATTAGAAATTGTAGAAATACAGATGTTTAAAAAAGTTTAAGTGATCATTTAATATTTTGATTTTGAATCTTTCTGATAACTCAGAACAATAATTCATAATATTTCATTTTTGTGGAGTTTTTCTACTTAAAATTGGGGCTGGGGGTGTTTCAGATCAGTAAGAAGTTTGAAATTAGGCTGAAAATTGCCTTCTGATGCTTTTGAAGCCCATTCTTTGAATATGTATTTATATGTGCATAATACTGGGAGGAGAATGAGTCGAGTTAATAATAAAAAAGCAACTTTACATATCAGGTGATTTTTATGTTCTGCAGATAATGCTCTAGCATGGTTTAGAAAAACAAATGAGTGTGAAGATTAATATTGG